>LVTN01000074.1:0-516141 GCA_001649415.1 Musa itinerans | reverse complement strand
CTTGTGCAATTCTATCTTTCTTCTCCTGCGGATTCTCTTTCAACCGTATCTTCTGTTGCTTTAGATCCGGATCAAGCATCTAATCTTTCTTATTCTCCTGCTCAACTAGAACTGGATACTTATATAACCCCCGGGCTTATTCTTTTACCGAAAATACCCTATTCTCTGATCTCTACTCTTCAGCTCGAACAGCAAGACAATCTGTTTAGTGTTTCATAAGTTCCTCTCTGGCCGACCACCACTCTTGAAAGGCTGTTTTGATCTCTAATTCATTCAATACTTATATGACATGCGATAAGATGCTTCCCTCTCTTGCTCCAGCTGATGCTTCTTCAGTGGATTATTAAATGCATCAATTCCATTATGTATTTCCAGCACAGCACCTGTACTCGTTTTGCCTTATCGAACAGAACAGTCAAATCAGCAAGCAATTTCTCTTTTCTTTTGTGAACAACATTCCCGTTAGCCTTGTAAACAAATCATTTCACTGCTCTCACTTGAGAAGTAAGGGTAAATAGGGCTGCCTTCTTTATGAGAGTCGACTTCCCTATATTTTGCTTGAAAAATCCGTTATTGACAATTGATTGATACCTTACAGGCTACTTGATACGATGAGGCTTGATATGAGCAAGTATTGTAGGGAGCAATAAAGCAGAGAATTGAGGTTCAAAGCGCGACCATAATGGCCTTATTGAAAGCCTTCACCTTGTAGTGGTCCAAGTAGCATATGATAGATAGTGGTCCAAGTCGTCACCGATGTAGCTCGCTGTAGTATAGTTGGGTTCCATAATAGAGTCCCTAGTTTGTTCTCCTTACTTTATAAGCCATTACTCATTAAGCTGGAGGCAGATGTTGGCACTTAAAGGACAGAGAGGCATAGTTACTCTAAACTCACTACTTGAAGAAGGCGAAACAAACTTAATGACTTTCAAAGCCGTTGCGCTTCACAAGTATAGAATTCTTTGCCCTCTGGCGCCTAAGTATGAAACGTCGAAAGTGAGCTTACTTACTTAAAAGCTGGTTAGGAGTTAACCTTTTATGTACCTTTGAGCTCTAGCGGGTTTTTCAAGAAAAGTGGAATAATAAGTGCTTTACTGGTACCTAACTGCTCTTCAAATACATTTGTAGCCTATTTGACTATACTTTTGCTCTGGAAGCTTCCTAAAACGCATACTTGAGTCAGCAGAATAAAGACGAGTTTCTAGAACGAAGGTCTTTCGAAAGGGAAGGTGCGCGCGAGGCAGCTCCTTTGAACGATATAGAAGCTAGGGTAAGAGCAGAAGTCCACTTAGAGTCATATGTTTCAAATGCAATTAGATGTCCATCCAATACAACACTTTCATTTCAAACCTAGACTTTCCCTTTTCTTTTGCCGAGTCAAGTAAACCAGTAATTTCATCTATCTCTCTTGCGCCGGCTAAACAAATTCATGGAACTTGAACTGATTTCTACTATTCTATTGTAGTTAAGGAATGTATACTCTAAGGTTTGTGAGGGAAAGCGGGAGAGGTTTGTTAGGGTGGGCACGGGATTCTAATAAAGTTCTGGAGAATAGAGCGAGATAGCAAGTTGACTCTCGGTACCTACAAGACCTAACGAGGACCCGGTCGGGGGTTGGTATTAATTCTCAGCCTTACGTAGGGTTCCATGAAGCTGAAGGGATCAAACCTATATAGTTATGGATGCAGAGAAGCGCTTTTTCAAATATACACCTTTAGGGAGGGAAAGCCAGTCCTTTCCTATGTCGTAGGATGGTGCTCGTTCTCTTGTACGCCGAAGTTAGAGCGATACCAGAGTGCAATGCAGAATAGATAGTGAATAGGAAGGAAGTAGGATTCAAAATCCATCTATTCCCCCTAGCTACAGGTTTCATTCGATTTCTTGCACACCAGGCCATATATATTAGAGACGGAAGGCAGATTATCTCACCTTGTCAACACTGCGTATTATGGTCTATCGGTATTCTTTTGCTACAGAGGGAGCTCGCCACGACTACACTTTCTTTGCTCCTTATATAGCTGCGGTAAGTGGCATTAATAGAATCTCCTTCTCATGGCCGCTCTCTGGGCTTAGTTCCACTCTCCCCCCTATTGGTTTAGAAGGCATGGGCTAGAAATTACTAACCTTCTATTATCTCTTCTCTTATTCAAGCACATTGAATCGTAAACAAAAGTAAGAGGGAATTATGAAGCTGGTGTGCAAATAAGGAAGATCCCTTCTTTATACACAATTTACTGGTATGATAAGTAGGTAGGAGAGCTATGTCAAGTGATGCTAAACCTATCTTGGCTTATCTTTCGTTACACAGGGACAATGGGACTAGTCAGAATGCAAGAAGGAAGGCCCTCCACTGGATGTGCACTTTTCGATTGGCGATGATGGGCGTCATAGGAGGTTGTAGATGTTATTAACAAAGCAAGAAACCCTATGTTACTAGGGTAGAGGAGTATCAAGTGGAGTGGATAGTATAGTCTCGGGTGCCAGTACTGTGAAAGAGAGTGAGTACTAACCTAATCAAGAAAGAAAGTGAGTACTAACCTAATCAATCCATTTGTAGTTACTTTACTGCTTGTATAGTATTTGAAAGCCAGTGCTAGTCTATGGGGCTCCTGCCGCTGTCAGTTGCAAGAGCAAGTACAGTGTTGTTTTCGTCTTCTAGTCGTGGAGAGAGAGAATCCGCTGTTTGTAAGTAAGCTGCAATATACGAGTAACGAGTCTGTTTCTTTTCGAGGTTAGAATGGAATTGAATAAAAGAATGAAGTAGTTGTATAGAAATGCGCCACATAAGACCTTATTTGCTAGAGTAGAGAAAACCCTCCACTACTCACTTACCGTTTACCTCCACTACTCCCTTCCCGTTTAGGCAATGCAATCAGAATGAATTGAATCTCTTCCACCCAAGCGCAACAAAGAATGAAATCTGTAACAAAGGGTATAGAATTCACCTAGTAAATACATATCGAGTTCACCCTCTCCGCACTGTTCATTCTCCTTTTATCCTTATCCAGCTTCAGCAACTGATCTAGCTCCATCTTCAGC
This sequence comes from Musa itinerans, assembly GCA_001649415.1. NCBI lineage: Eukaryota > Viridiplantae > Streptophyta > Magnoliopsida > Zingiberales > Musaceae > Musa > Musa itinerans. The sequence continues at coordinate 513,102 of LVTN01000074.1, read as the reverse complement.
TTTAACCTATGATTCAAGAGCGACCGGTTATTATAAGTTCTGGCGCACCGCCTAAATAATAAGTTGTAAACTAGAGCAGAACCTACAACGGAACCTCTCTAACCACCCGCCTATCTATATCTAATAGGAATGCACCTAAACCTAGAAACTATCCTTCGATTTCAGAATCCACAAATAATGAGTAAGTCCTTCTATAGGGATGCAACTTGAAGTAAACCACCTGACCCAATCTCTACTTTCTTTCTTGATTTCTTGCTCTACTTTCTTTCTTGATTTCTTGGTTACTTCCGAGAAAAGCAGAAAGATGGAATATTACCCTTATGTATCTATGCCCTGGGATATGGAACTTCATCTTATCGAGTAGCTAACAAAGAAGGATTCAACTCGACCCCTTATTATAATTCATTCCACTCACACTCAACTTTCAATTGAAGCTGACTTTCAAACAGATACATCATTTCCAAGCACTGCTTCCTTTACCGATGATGGCGCATCATTTATGGAGTTGAGACATAAAAGAGTTCACTCCCTCCACAACCACACTTGAACTGAACGGAACTCACTTGGAAAAGGCTTGATAATGTTAGCAACCCGAAACAGTGAGTATAGGCCCCCCGGAAAGTCATCTCACACTGAACGAGCGTAGGTAGTCAAATCCAGTTTGTTAGAGAGTTCCGAGCGCACCTTACCTTTCGAAATCCATATATTCTTACCCTAGGACCCTTGCTTTCAGAGAATAATAGAGGAGCCCAATCGCTATTGCTTGTTCTTTTACTTGTTTCAAACTAGTGGAACTATACTTAAGTACACCGCTGAAGTACACTGCGCTTATTCCTTTTATTGGAATCCCTACTTATATATTTAGGAGTAAATCGTTGTTAAGCTTGAAGGTAAAGGCAAGGGAAGTCCACAGCAGAGCCAGAGGATAAAGGATTCCTCAGACAGGGTCAAGATGTTAGGCGAAAATGTCTACGAACAGCCAATAGAGATCTTCAATGAGAAATAACCTATGTTGCCCCCTGAAAACAGGACTTATGGATAGCATTCCAGAGTCGAAAATCCTAGTTTTTACCCAGTATAGAAAGATTCTATTATGTTTGTGCTTAAGGCTTACACTCCTTGTGTATCATCTCTTTGTGTGCCAGTTAAGTAAGGAAAGGAAGCTTAATCAATTCATAGTGTAATTTTGGAATGAAATCTAGCGTGCATTGGTTAGTATAGAAAGAATTAACCTCACCTCACTGAACAAGCAATCAGATCTTCCGGAGCTTTATTTGGAAATAAGCTGTGAACTACGCTTTTGGGCGTGCCGGGCAATAAGTTTGTGAGTTACTACAGTAAGGTTACCCTATAACATAAGAGGTGCATTAATACTTTGACTGTTGTACTAACGTGAGTTCGCCCGCGAAAGCCTTAGTTCTCTTAAAGCTTCAAGTAGTAAGCAGTAAACAGAACAACCTTATAATACTGTTGCGCTTACGGGAGCTCGATAATCAATTCAGTATGGACGGACGGACTGAAGATCACCTGAACTTATAAGTACTGGACTGCGCTTAACTGAGTTCTCTTTGGAATGTTTGACTGTAGCATTAGGAGTTAGAGCAAGCGTTAGTGAGTTGATCAGGCTTCTTACTTTATTTATCTTATATGTGAGTCACTATCTGGATGAAATGATTCAATTCCAATTCCGTTGTGTCGAACGTTACTTTCATTTCGAACAGACTTTTCATCACAAGCTGGCTCAAATCTTTGCTCTACTCCTGCTCGCGCACCAGTTCTATCTTCTTTTCTTTTGCCTACCTCTGCTAGAAGTCCATCATTTGAATATCTCTCCACACAAATAAGGAATCCTCATCTTGGACTTGGACTTACTGAGCTCTTCTCTCACCCGCTCTGCTTATAGATACTTTGACACTGCTTCCCTTTCTTTGGCTTCCTCACTCGACTTCATAAGGACCCTAATGGCTCTTCTACGGCATTGACGCCTCGAAAAGATGGACTTGTTCTTGCTCCAGTAGTTAGCGTAATAGTATGTATTGGTTGCTTATTCCGTTTAGATACCAGCCAGCCATCTTAAGCTGCCCTTGCTTTCGATCGTACACTTGCTTGTTTGGTGAGCTCTGTTAGCGTAGAATGAGATTGAACTTCTTTTCTCTCTCTTGTGCTTTCTCCCTCTTGTGCATATAATAGATGAAAGGAACTCTCTAGCGGAGAAGATAGGAATTGTTGAGCACTGCTACGTTGAATCTCTTGCCTCGCAAACTGGAATGGAATCTTGAAATAGCATCTGATCTTGTTCCTATTTCTTCCCCTTTACTACCTAAACTCAAGCTTGAATTTTCTATTATGCCTGCTCTAGCTTATGTAGTTACTTGGTCCATTTAAAACATTCCCGAGTATACGTTGCTTGTAACCCTCAGCTTGTTCCGTTGCTTGTTTACTACTTCAGTACAGAGAAGCCCTTGTTTGTGCTTTCGCCCTTGTTTGTGCTTTCGCCCCTGTTTGTGCTTTTGTGAATTCACATTGCTTAAATCATTTAGCGTTCATAGTATGGAATTGAGTAAAAAGAAAGACTCTCTAAACACTGCATACATATTGAACTCTGCTAGGCAGCCCGAGAAAAGTAAGCTTACGCGCTTGGGAAGGACAGAAACAGAGACCCGAACTCACCTATTTGCCCCCCAGAGCTCAGTGAGTGCAACATTCTAATACTAAGCTTGTTCTCTCGCATATAATGAAAGTAAACTAACCCCATTGCTCCTATATTGCTTGCTTCTTTTCTTAACCCTTAAGTACTCATTTCTTCTCTCTTTAGCCCTGCCCTTGTTTGTTTGTTCTTACTCGTCACACACATTTGTAGTTACTCCTTACCCCTTGTTTCTTATGCTTTATCAGTGCATTGCTTCCTTTCCTTACTAACCTCTTCTCTAACGTAAGCCCTTGTGCGGGGTGCGAAAGAAGGAACTTGCATTGCTTGGTTAGCTTGAAGATTCTTCCTTTTTTTCAAAATCATTGAATTGAAACACTTATGAAAGATTCCTTTAAGAATTGAACACTTATGAAAGATTCCTTTAAGAAAATCCAAGAATTGAACTAACACTAAGATAGAAGTACAGTAAACATAGAAGTCAAGTAAACACTCACTGCTTTGCTTCCTAACTCCCATAAGTATCTTTGCGCCCTAGCTTGAAAGTGCTCTCTGTCCAACCAACACCAAGAAAGATGCCTTCTCATCTCACCCTTTATGTGGCATTAATTAACACACACCGTCTGTTGGCACTGATTTACTTGATTGCTTTTACCGAGAAAGATGCCTTCTCTTCTGATGTAAACTGATTGTTCCGCCACTTATTCATTAGTAGTGAGTTGTTCCCTTAATTGATTCTCTTTCAAATACTTCTGCACTAACAATCAATTCCTTCTTAAGCTTCTTCCCTTGCTTCAAAACTAACTCCTGACTCGGCCACCTGCCTTGTGAATCTATCAGTTAGGCACGTATATATTGTAATTTCAGAGCATTGCAACATTTCATTGACACACTGTTAGCGCAAGTCAAACAATCATTCTTAACTATGTGACTTAGGCGCATGTTCCATAGGAATTGAGGAGCTCATCTCGGCAAGAGAGAGTCAAGAGTGGAACTTTCTTTAAGCCATTACTGAATGAAACTATCGGCGTACCTCTATTATCTTATATTTAGAGTACCTTTCATAGAGGGAAGTTTTTGGACTCTGATCTCTAGGAGGCCTCTAGAAGAAGTGGAGGGGAAGAGTCAAAGTCACCAGGCAAGCGTATACTAGAGCAATAAACTGCTTGTCTATAAGGGAAATAAGTGCTAATGTTCCAGAAGCCGGCGCGCATTCACTTATATCTGTATCTGGGTATTGTTACTAAATTCTAGTATCTGGGTATTGTTACTACTATAGTATCTGATTGACTTAGTGCTTCCCTCTGAAGTACGAATAGGTGTTTTGTTACATTCTATGGAATCTGATTGACTTAGCGCTTCCCTCTTAAGTCCAAATAGATTGGAAGTGACTCTAGTATAGAGCAGGTGCACTCCACAAGCAAACAAGTGGAACTTCTAACTCGCTTACGTTGAGCCCTGCGTTAGAGAATCAAAGTAGCTTGTTTCCCGAGAGTAAGTAGTGAAGAAACTTAGGAAGAATCATAGAAGCAAGGCCGAAGTCAAGTACAACACGTATAGGGTGTGAGGCGGAGGCTGCCAATAAATATGATTATGTGGGAAGAGACAAAGAAGCAAAAAGGAATAAGTTAAGCAAAGCAGTTTCTTTAAATGAAGCTGTCATAGGTGGGTGAAGAGCCAGTAGTAAGATGGTGAGGTGTTGTTTCATCTAGATTAGGGTGTAGCCCCAATGCTTTCTTCTTACTCTTTCTTCTGACTAGATTCCCTTATTAGGAAGGCGCTAGATTCATTGTTTGATTGGCTAAGTAAGGGAACAATAGATTGTCCTGAGTTCTTAGTTCGAACGAGCAAAGCAAATGCGTTAGTGAGCCACTTTCTCTGGGTTTCAAATCCTTCTTTTCCACCCTTAACGTCAAGCAAGCTGTAAAACCCATCTTTCTCGGCAACAGACCTCCATCTCTCTCTGCTCAACTCATCTTATGGCTAATCTCAGCTAACAACGCTTATTCTCTCAGTAACAAACAGTAAGTTTCGGGCACCGCGACCACTACTTTTGGCTTGTGTAGAATACTTGAAAAACGTCGTTTAATCTATGTTCAACTCCTCTTTATGGTAATATATCATTTCTGCCCTGACCCACAGCTTTTCATTCATTTTGGATTAATAACAACGACGACTGCCCTAGTTGCTTGGCCCCTTGCCTTGACTGTACCCGCTCCTAATACTCAATCTCTCTTCTTATTTGCAAACTCTTAATCTCTTTTGCAAACTCTTAATCTCTCTTCTTATTTGCAAACTCTTATAGTAGTTGCTAAGTAGTTGATTGGCCCGTTGCTTGTTCCCCTGCTTGTTGCATTTCATTTACTATACTAGTCAAGAATAACCTAAGCTCACTACTCACTGCTCACTACTCACAGCTCACAGCTGACATCTTACATTAAGTAACAAAACAGCTTGTTGAAAGAGAGCTTTTTCTTGCTGGCTCTAAGGAATAGGCACATATACACTAATATAAGAAAGTCAACAACTTGCGGACATCTGACTGCAGGCTCTGCTCTACCTAACTAGAAACTCGAAAGAAATAGAATTGAGGATAACGTTTCACTATATGGAAAATGTAACAAACAGTCTTGCTTCGAACAAGTAAGGTTCCGTTGCGCTTGGTGAGTAGAGTTCACCGTTGTTAAGAGTTATCCATTCGTATTGAGGCACAGTTAGTTCAGATATTATTGACCGGCACCCAATACTATGAAATAAGAAATAGATTGAAGTGCAAAAGAATATAGGTAGGATGGTTCACAACTATGCAAAAGAATATGGGCAGACGTTGAACTTAAAGGAAAGAGAGGAACCCACCCCGAGTTGCTTGTGAAAAAGCTGTAGTTTGCTGCTGACTTGTTTTAGTTACCGCGAATGGAAGGAATTATGATTCTTATAAGTCACTTATTCTATAGTAATCTAACCTGACTGCTTACTCTGAGTCGGAGGTACCCCGAGCCGAGTTGCTTGTTGAATTGAGGCAAGGCAGTCGAGTCAGCTAAGCTTCTAGGGATGAGAATACGATCATCTTTCTTCTATCTTCCTACATGATCTTCGGCGGGCAAACGACTTTCTCCGTGCTTTCCCGGTTAAAGCTTCTTTCATTGCTAATTTATGGAATATTTCAAAGATCTGCGCTTACTGATATAATGAAAGTAACAACACTGCTGACTGCTATTATAACAGGTAAACAACCAGCTTACATATTATTGCGTACTGCTGGCTCTTACCAACCGGCGTGCCCAATTCTGAAATTATGCTATTCTTACTTATGAGTTTCCTGCAGAGAATAGGTCAAAAAAAGGAATACTTGAGAGTGGAGTTACGTATAGCACCCCGAACTACAGAAGAGAAGGAGCTTCAGGTACGCGTTATATAGAAAAGTAACACAAGGATAGGTGGCTGGACTACTCCTTGGATTATTACAACAACTCTACAACTCTAAGTATTAGAGCTCATCCATCATCCACGAATGAAAGAAAGGAAAGTAAGCCTACAACTACAGAATGTCAGGCAGAGTTGTCTAAGAATAAGATAAAGGAGCGGCAGAGTCAAAGTAAGACCTAAAGACAGGAGCTAAAAAGAATAAGTCGAAGGAGTAGCAAAGTGAAGGGAAGACAGGAGCTAAAAAGAATAAGTCGAAGGAGTAGCAAAGTGAAGGGGGAGCATAGGCATTGAACTTGTAAGGTCCGTTTTTAAGTAAGTCGTTTTCAGAGGCTATCAGGCATGAGCTTATAAGTCTATTTCTTTGTGGGTTGAGAAGTGAATAATGAGGTTCCCGCTTAGGTGGGTCGTAGCGTAGTTGATTCTAATGTATAGTAGTGAGGGTCTTTCAAGTGTCGTAGTTAAAGCCTTCAAAGCCGTAGTGAAAGTCTAAGAAGCTTGAGTGCATTTCCCTATTTCTAATGAAATAAGCTATCAAATTAGTATCAAGCCTGTGTCCATGAGTGAACTTTAAGCCTTAGTTCCGGGTTTTGTTCTTGCTTTCCCGCCTTTTCTCCTGGATTTCCCAGTTCGCTCCCTAGTTGTTTTGAGTCTAAGGTCCCATACCTGAGTTATTAGTTAAATCCTTAGTTTACAGTTAAAGCCTTACTTCTGTGGGGGCCTTATTAAGCTTAGGCTCGGTAGTTCCACTCTGCTACTCACGACATTTATTCTTGATTCTTTTATGGCTTCTTGGATGCCCTAGATTATACCCATATTCTTCTGTTCCTAGGTGATTCTTAGAGGTAGTGGTTCCATCCCATAGCAGTAAGTTTGATTCCGCTAGTAGTATTGCAAGCCTTTATTATGAGTTAACGCCTTAAAGCTGTAGTCGAGGCCTAGTTCCAAGTGTAAGTCCTAGTTATGTGTTTTAGTCCGAAGTGTTGAGTTGAGGTACTGCTAGCAGCGTAGTTAGATTTTCAGCAAGTAGAGTAAGCCTTATGGGGTGCCTAGTTAGGGTGAACTCAAAGGGTTATTGATGACTAGTGGAAGTTCCAGTTCGAGTGTCAGTCAATTACTATTTACTATTCGAGTGTGAGTTTCGGTTGTAAATGAAGTATTTTTCTCCTAGTTTTGAGCTCCTGCTGATTCTTGAGCACATAATATGTATTAATTCTTTCCTCTTTCCCCCATCTTTACTACTATTGTAGCTTGGCCCTTTTGCATTCCCCAGAGGCGGCTGAGGTCTTGCCCGTATTTCCACGAGAAGGGAGGACAATAAAGTTTGGGTAGCGATACGGTAGTAAAGAATCAACCCTTATTATAGAGCTTTTCTAATTGATGGCGATTTAAATAATATCCTATGAAGTATATAATTCTATTCATGAAACCCTATCTCCTCGCTAGGCTTAGTGCTATCCTAACTTAAAGCGTCCGAGCAAGAACTTAAGTACTGAACTTATAATAACCGGCCCTTAAGGGAGACTAATAATATCCCGTGTCTTCGACATGAAAAGACGATGTCCTAACCACTGGACGAAAGGGACCAATAAGCTATTCTATACTGATGCCGGGTTCTCATACCGAACCAAGATCAGCTCACCACCTCTATGATTACCGTCTAGCAGTTGGTACTTTGCATCTTAACGGAGATTGCGCCTCTTACTTTCTCTCTAGATTACTATGAGCAAAAGCCTTTGGACAGAGAATTTATCTGCTTGTGAAGGTCTCCGATTACCTTGACTATTATTTGACAATCCCCCCAGTAATCTGCTTATGTTCTTACCACCTTTCCTCTGGAGTGGGCTCGGCTCTTAGCTTATGTTCTTACCGCCTTTCTTCTGGAGTGGGCTCGGCTCTTAGCTTATGTTCTACCTTGATTCTGGAGGCTATTGAAGGACACCTACCTTCTCTTTTACCATAAAGGAAACCTTCTCTTTGACCATAGTAATAGTAATTCATTGCCTCTGAAGTCCGAATCCAATTTGATACAATGGTGAGTAAAGGCGAGGATGTGAGGTCGAACACTTAGTCTGTTTGCGCAAACTGCTGATGCCAACCAAAGTACCCAATCAATCTTTATGACTTAACTTAACATCAGAAGCTGGCAAGAGAAGATATGAGCCTGAGCACCTAACCACCAATATAAGAAAAGCCTTGGCTTAGGCATAACGAGATCAATCACTTAGAGCTACAGAAGATGCCTCTCAAGCCGGAGCTTTCAACTCAATAAGAAGCGATGAAATCAGTTCCACTGAAATCTCATTCCGTGCTAAGATCTTTTCCTGCAATCGGATCCTCAGCTTCCTTTATGTTTCTGATTCTTCACTCAATAGATTCCATTCCATTCCAATCTTAGATGCCCCCGCAAGAGAGTCAAATGCAAATGAATGAGTTGCTAAAAGAGAAATAGCTGAATGGGCCTGGTTAAGACTAAAAGTGGAGTAGAGTGGGTCCCGAACTTAAGTACTGGTTCCAGTTCAGGGGGAAGTTAACCTTTTGAATGTGAAGGAAAGCGGTTAAGGTCAGACTCTCTTACGCGCAAAAGAAAGATCTGATTAAGAAAAAGAAAGATAAGTAGATCTCATTTCATATAGAATATAGATAATAAGAGTAAGAGAAAGATTCCACATTGAAAGTAGGAATTGAGTGCACGTCAACTGATTGTCTCGTCCTCGCCTCATTGTCATAGAGAGAAAGAGGTGTTCTTATGTTGGTGCACAAGTGTTTGAAGTTTCAATAGGTGATTGGTCAAAGTCGATGAGTTCCAACAAGCATAGGGTGAAAAGCAACAGTGTCCTTTCCTCGTGGCGGTAGCGAGTTAATACACGTGCGCTAAAGTTAGTTATAATAACTCTAAAGCTGGAAAGGAAGAAGTCACCGAGAAACTCTGAATGAAAGTTCGAAAGAGGGGAGTGGTCTCATAGAATAGGTAGCTAACCAACCGGCGTGCCTAGTGCTCCTTCTTGCAAAAAGTATGATGGGTCCCACAGCAATCCAATTCATCTTTCTTTGTGTTAGTTCAATTCAAAAGGGAAGGAAGCCAGGCCGAGAGCCGATCTGAAAGGGAAGCTATGTATGTCTTTACTCAACAACTCTATACCAAGTGCTAGAAATCAAGATGAAGCTAACGTCGGGGCAATTCCATTCCGATAATATGATCTATTTAAAAGAGATAGATTCTATAGAGGTTTGATTTAAAGCAGGCGCTCCTTCCTTCGGGTTGGGTGCGAGGTATCTTTGGATGCTAGCTTGCCTACGGATAGAAGTCTGTTAAGGGGAGTGAAGAGTTCAACCTTAAGAAGGAACAGGATTAGGTAGAAGCAGATCGTACAATGGATTCAAAGACAAGGTCAAAGGATTGAGCTAGGTATGCTCGATTGATGTAACCAAGGTAGTAGCTAGGTTAGGAGTTGCTCTTCGCCCCCCAGGTGTCTTATAGAATCTCTTTGTGTTGCAAGGTAAAGTATCATCTCTTTCTGTCCATTCATAAGCGTATGAACATGAACCTTCTTATGATCTAGCTTGAACACCTGCTCCCTCTTGCTTGACTTAGCGTATCGCCGCTCCATAGGCTCGAGAAAAGAGCTTCTTTATACACGATATATAAGTAAAGCACGTAATAGTCAAAGTAAAGAAATGCTTAACCTTGATACCGCTCGTCAACAAACCGATTCCACTCTACCTAACAAAGGGCGGGGCTACTCCTACTTACTTACCTGATCTTTATTCTACTCCATCTTTTACTGGAACTCGTAACTTGCACTTGCGCATTAGGAGTGAAAATGCACTGTTGAACCATCATTGACTATACTGCCATCTGGCACATCTCCTCTACTGATACTTAAAGATAGCTCCTTTACTTGGAGACTTCTTTATAGCACATATACTTTACTGCCTACTACTGAATAAGCAACAAAACAAGTTAGTGAGCTTTCGGGACGCTTATATGAGTCTTGACGCAAGGGGCAGTTTGCTTACTTTCAAATGTCAGTTGTGCACCATCTTCAACAAGCCCTTGTGCTAACGCTTATTGAGTTGGAGTTGGCAGGTATTTACTTTCTTTCTTTACCTGGTGCTCAAGTGCTCAATAGGTGCAATTCCATTCAACACTTTTCGTTTAGGTTGATAAAAGGGAAGCAGTTGGGTATCCAGGAACAGGCGCAAGTGAGAGGTCAGCAGCCCGCGGGAAGTCTTGTTCTTTTATTGGCTCTAAGTCGACCGAAGAGAGAGATAGGTTATTTTCGAATGCCTACGTTGCGGGGGGTGAAGTCTAAAGTCAGGGGCCTCTATAGTCAGTTTCAGCAGCAATCGATTCTTCAAGGACAGGTCGACAGAAATCCAACGAGCAACTAAAACAAGTCCTTTCTTTGGTGTTTTTTGGTGTTCGCTGACGCGTCAGTCAGTAATAACCGGCCTTATCGAGTTCTTCAAGGATAGTTCGAGGGTAAGCTGTTATAGCAGTTTCAAGATCATAAGCCATAGAAAGATTATCTGCTGGATATCAGGATCTAAAGAAGTATTAGAAGGAAAGTCGACATCGAGAATAGAATCAGCAGTGGGAGTAGACTTCATTGGTGTTGGCAATTCCGGTAGTTGAGTTCGGGTTGAAAGAGCTGGATATAGGCAATTAAATACTTGGAAGCTAGGTTACTTCAGTCTCGTCTCTTTCTGTTCGAGGTGAAGAAATATAAGCTATAGTTTCATCCTAGTCTAAAAGAGAATCATAAGTGCGCTAACGGTATAGAGTTTCTAGTTCCATTTCTATTCTTTGTTAACAGATCAGGATCATCATTGGAAGTTCCATTCTTTAAGTGCAGTAGTGAGTGACTTCAAACTTGTATAACTGCTTAAGTTCAAAGAGAAACCGTAAACAAGAACTGCTAACGCTTAAACGCCAGGAAACTCAATTAAGAAAGGAAAGAGAACTAGGCTAGGTTGGAAGGAAAGAGAACTAGGGTGAAGCTAATTCCTCGCCTGATCTTTCCACTTTTGATTCAGTTGCTAAAACGGAAAGTCAAACATCTGCAAATATATAAGTGGCTGCTGCTTCATCTCTACATTCTTCTCTCGTTCCACACTGCTGCTTCTCCATATCTAATAAAAGGCTTCAATCTATCTCTCTCTCTCTCTAATAAATATAGCTATAGGTCGGGCATGGCAGTCAAGTAAATACGGAATTGATTATCGAGCGTAGCGCCTTGTCCAGCAGGAATCATTCTTTCGCACACTAACAAGCTACGGAACAAGCCAACCAAAGTGCTGATGTGAAGTTTTGGAGTTTAGAGTAAAGGTGCCTACGTCCTTCCTTATAGTCTAGCGTTTAGATTACTAGCGGAGTTAAACAAATAAGGAGTCCGCTGTGTTGTTACTCAATTTCATAATAGGTCTAGTCCACTCAATTCCATACAAGAAATGTCACTTGTTCCGAGTAAACCAGTACTGTCATCTTTCTGGCTTAGCGCATCAAAGCCGGATCTTTCCTCTGATCCTGATCCAGTTTATGCCACAACGGAACAAGACTTGTTGAACCACTTACTGCTTCCTTTAGTGCTGAGGCAACTCAAACATCAATTGATTAACTGGATGTTCTATCAAGTGGGAATGCACCGGCTAACAATACTGAGTCGTATTCCCAAAACTCTACTTTTAGTAAAGAATCAAACTTTCCCCACACATAATCAGAGTGTCCCTGGACTTAAAAGACTCCAAATAAGGGTTGTACGAGAGAAGTTCTTGACCTTGATTGTCTTAGAAAGAGAGAATATGTAGTGGAAAGAGAAAAGAATCAGATCAAATATAGTGAAAGGGACTATAGCTCACTGAAGTTTGAAAGGCAGGCGAAGCCGCTTGGTTATGATACCGGTGATGAGCTAACTAGAGGACTTGAAGAGCAAGCAGAATGGTTATGCAGGGGAAACTCCTTCTTTGTTGAAATCCGTCTTGCTTGCACAGGACAGTCTATTGGGGCGGTCAGCGATTGATAGTTAGGGGACTCTTATAAAGGAACTATTTTGTAGTTTAAGTTACGTGGTAGGAAGACATTCCACTTGCTTGGGATTTGAAGGAAGCAGTTATTTCTTCTAAATCAAAGAAAAGAAAGAGGACAAGTAAAGCAAGACTCGGGGGTAATAAAGTAAGGCTCTCAGGTCCGTCTCTAACTCGAACTTCATAATTCTATTCATAAGGTAGAATCCCTAGGGTAGCAAGGTCTACTTCCAGTAAGGTATTTCAGAAGGAGATACAACAAAGCCAGGCCAGTACTTTACCCTGCCATCCCTAGTAGTGTAGAAAAGCAGGGATCCCCGGCAACTGATACTTACGCGAAAGAATCAAGTCAGTATAGTAAGCCTTGGTAACAGTGGTTGGATTTCCTACAAGAGTTCAGCTCGGTAAGGCCAGTTTGCAGAATGAAAGGTAATAGGTAGAGGCGAGTCAAGCAGGAAAAAGAAGAATAAGCAGAATAGTTTTGTGCTCTAGTTCCAGGTGTAGTTAGGGAAGGGAGGGACATTCTTACTTGCAAGTTGAGTTCGTTGGGCAGTGTACTATTCCAAGTGACAAGTAAAAGTATGAGAAGCGGTGTTTATATTCTAGTTAACACCAATGATAGCCTGTTTGTCAGTAGAATAGCTCTATTCTCTTATTTGTATTGGTTTGATTCCAAGTTTCTAGTTGAAGTAATTAGTGCAGTGTTCGAGGCCTTGTTATCCAGAGTTCTCATAGGTAAGTTTAAGATTAATAGACACCGGAGAAAGGAAGAGGAATGCTAGGCTAACAGTTAGTAGTCAAAGAGTCAAAGAGGAACATAGTAATCAAAGGCCAGCAGTGCAAGAAGAAAATAAGAGTAAGTTGGCTTTGATGTAAGCAGGGGTCAGCAGTAAGTGTATTCTTTTTGGAGCTGGGAATCGTTTTTCTTTGATGCGCTGGGAAGAGAGAGGGAAAGAAGGATCATGGGCCAGACCAGTTAGTTTGCGGGGTAGAGGAATTGGTCGACTCATCAGGCTCATGACCTGAAGACTGCGGGCCACTAGTATACGCCTGAAAGATATTGATTAGCCCCGCCTAATCACGAAAGAGACTTTAAGGGATCGAATGAGTCAAAGAGGCAAGTAACTAGACAAGTAAGCTAAGTAAGACGGGCAATGGCAATAAGGAGAAAACTCGCTTGGAAGCTAACCTCGAGGACGATAGATAGAAGGTTGGTTAGTAACTTCTGGAATACGTAGCTCGGGTTTGATTCTTTATTGACTCCTTGAAAGACAGTAGTTGAAATTGGAAAGTAAGATTGATAGCTAGGATTGGCAGAGGGACAAGTCAGATTTGGATCTAAGTAAGTTAGTTTAAGAGCTAGGGAGCTATGGTACGAGCTACTAAACTAAGGGATAGGAAAGCCCTTATTATAATTACTGAAATAAGTCAACTCAGGATGGAAACGAGTAGGCCTTTACTTAAGTTAAGCAATAGGGACCAATATGGAAACTGGGACTTGGTAGCAGTGATTCCGGCTGGAATTATAAGTACTGGACCGATTCCATTCTTCTTATTACTAATTCCATTCTCTTAAGCACTGGGTTCAGCTTTGGGTTCAGTAGAGGGTTGTTACTATTTCAATCCTTAAGCAGTTGGTTTCCCAGTTGCTATTTCTAGTCTATTAGACCAGTGGCTTAGTCTGCTTGTCACCAGTTCGATTCCTTCAGTTGGTAGTTAAGCCTAGGTTCTATCGTAAGTAGTAGTTCGCTCATAGGGTTAAATACACGTATATGCAATCAGTAAAGTAAGCGTGGGAGCCCAGAGTAGTGGAATCAGTGACATTAGTCTAGGAATTAAAGTCAAGATAGTAAGCCTGCTTGTCGTCTTATCTGCTTGGGGAGTGGAACTGCTGTTGACAAGAATCGAACCACTTTTTCGACTACCTATACTAGAAAAAGGGAATTGCCTTACTCACTATTAAGAAAAGGGGAATTGCCTTACTCACTATTAGAGCTGGACCGGGGAATAGAGAATAGAACCCAGGCTAAAGAGATTGATTCTGTTTTTTCGGTTGACATCGTCTCTTATCCATCCCAGTAGGTAGGTATTATTATTACTGGCTTGATTCTTACTTGTTTATTTACTTATGAAATTCAGTATTCTATTAACTTCCATTAATACTAAAAAGAGAGTCACTTATCTATTCTCTTATAATAATCGTAATAGTAGCATGTGTTTTATTATCCAGTTTTTCATTGAATTGGGTCAGGGCAACAGCTATACTTTTTCATTGTATATTAGGCGGCTGTTTGTTCCGGTGTAAAGTAAACATATCATTACTATAAGTCAACATATTTCCCATAAGTCAACGGCATTCTTATTCTCTAACCTATCTTTCCTCTAGCGATATGAGCTTAACTTCCCCTTTCCCTGCTCGACAACACACCTCTTATTATTAACCTATTCTTAGTATCCTTAGCCTGGCCCGGTATCGTTACTCGGAAGCTTCCACCCTAGGATCTTATGCTCAAAGACACATCAGCAGTAAGGAGAGTCAGACCAGTAGTAGGGAATATCCGTTTTCAAGTCTGATTAATAGGCGTTAGGGGAAGGTGAACTCTCTCACTAAAGAATAAGAGCGAGGGATGGTAGACCTGCTATCAGTGATTCGATCCTTGCTAGTAGTGCTCAGTCTTGAAAGTAGTAGGTTCGGTCTAATAGGGTAGCAGTCGCAGTCTCATCAGCAATAGAGGGATTACCTATTTGTAGTTCCAGAGTGAAAGATGTCAGTTTAAAAGCAAAGATAGTAAGAAGCAATGATAGCCTTGTTATCCAGTGGTTGTTTTCTAATAATATTAGGATGGATAGCCTTCGAGCCGTGGAAGTAATAATGCAAGGTACGGGTTAAAGACCAATAGCCAGTAAATCAAGGGTCTAAGGGCTGAGTTCCACGATTAATGCCTATAAGAGTGGTTTGGTTTGGGCACTGGTCAATTCTTTTAAGAAACAGTTTCGTTCCAATCTGATACCTTGACACCCATATCCTATATTGACTATTTGATTTTGGTTAGCTAGAGTATAATTCCTAGTGAGTAGTTTCTTTAGGTTCGAGTCTGTTTCCCGTAGTTCCACTCTCTTGGCGCGCTATTTCTTTTTTAGAAGCACGAGTTTACTCCTTTATTCTAGGATCCAATCTTGTTAGGCGCTATTCGAGCTTAGAAGCAAGTAAATAAGACTAAGTTCTTCAGGGTATAAGGCTAAGTTCCCAGTTCGGTCTATTGGGCGGTGTGTAAATTCCTTTTTTCAGAAAAGAGGTTGGTAGGGTAGTCCTTACTTCTTTGTTTGATTCCACTGGGTTGAGGGTCCATTCCGATACTAATGACTCTTGTTATCAGCCCTAGGTTTGAGTGAGAAATAATAAGTTGTATCCAGATTATTACTTATGAGTTGGATTGACGAGTTCTAGTAGATAGTGTGGCACAGCCTTGACTACAGCAAAGTAAACCTTCTTTTTCCAAAAGTAAGCCAGCGTATTTATAAGTTGTGCTAGTGAAAAGGTGAGTAAAGCAATCCGTGTATAGGGTTTGTGGGAGCCTTAGAAGCAGTAGCGGTATTCTTTATTATATGCGGAATATTCGAATTTTAGTTGCTTTCTCACTTGCGAGCATAAATCTTAGTTTTGAGTAAAAGTGCTTGTAGCCCGGGTATCTTTACTGGATAGTTTATTTCCTTGTTTATAGATCAATTCTTTTAGTAGTAATAGTTAGTGGTTGGGTTACCCGCTAGTGGAGTCAGTCTTATTAGCGTAGTCGTCAATCTTACTGGCAGTGATTTCATTCTCATCATATGGGTAGTAAGGAGTCAAAGCAGGGCTTGGGTTACCTAGTTGGATACAGTGGCTGTAATCTTAGATATAGTCGTGGAGTTCCCGTGGTTCTTGTTGCATCCTTGTTAGTATGAGTTCGGAACCTTGTTAGTAGCGGTCCATTCCTATAGCTTAGCTGAGACACTTATTCCGTATTTCTACTTCGGTTCTTAGGCTGCTTGATTGAATTCTTGCTTCACCCATAAATAGATTTGTGGAAATGTAACTATAACAGCACTTCTTTAGTTTTAGCGAGACAGTCTTCTCTTATAGTAGAGTCGTTAAGATCCGTTCAGTAGTAGGCATCTAAAGCAGCCCTTACTTTCTTTCTTGATCTCACTAGTAAGCCTGCCTCCCTTTTACTCGAAAGCAGATACTTTATTATCTCAGCCAGTACTTATAATTCCGGCCCCTTCCTTTATTCTTGAACCAATGGGAGGAAGGCTTGGGCTATGTAGTTCTATTCTGATTCGTTCCCCAGTGCATCCGACGAGTTCACATTCCTATAGGTGCTTTTTCATTCTGATTAGCATTGGTGAATCTGCGGGTGGTGAGTTCTATTATTGTTAGCATGGATTCCATCCCCTTAGGTGTAGGTAGTATTTGATTCCTGTGATCCGCCTTCAGTCTCATTAGGTAGTGTTTCGATCTGGTAGTTCGCAGCTCTTTTTTACTCAATGCCCTAGAGCTAGGCACAGTATACCGGTACCCGTATTGAATTCGTTAGCGGGGGCGATTTAGTACTTAGCTAGTGTAATTCCTAGTTCCAGGCTCGAGCCCTATTCCTATGAGTATAGTGGTTACATCCTCATAAGTTGTAGGTTGATTCCGACTTTCTAATTCCAGTATGACTAGTAGCAGTCCAACTCCCTATTAACAAGTCCAGTATTGAAGTAAGTAGCGACAGGCCCAAGCTCAAAGTGTAGAATAAGAGAGCTAACATACAGAGATATCGGATTTTCTTCTTACTTAACTTGGTTTTCAACTGACATAACTACAAACAGGACCACATAATAATGAAACACAGTAGTAAGGCTGCCTTTCTAATGGTTGTGGTTCATAAGTACCTCGTTAGTTAGGGAACCTTGCTTTGCTAGGACAGGAATAGAACTCATAAAAAGGAATTGAACCAATGCTTCTAAGACTTAAAGGGGATTAGGCATACTGGAAAGGGAAATCAAGACTTATAGCCAAGAAAGTAAGGCTCGGGTTAATAGAGGCCGGGCTTGGCTACTGTTGAGTAAGATTGACTACCAGTAAGATTGACTACCTATCAGTTCATTCCGGATTAGATAGTAGTTCGTTCCCCAAGCAAGTAAAGACATAGTGAAATGCACGAGTTAGTCTTCTTTTGTGAAGTGAGTCCTCCAAGTGGTAGCCGAATTCTCTTTTCGCGGGGTTGAGTTTAGGTAGAAGACCCCATCCATGTATGTCCTTGTTTCATTTCTTACAGTAGTGGTTACATTCTTTCTTGCAGTTCTCCAGCCTTGTCAGCTGATAAATAAGAATAAGAGATATAGTTCTGGAATCAAAGGTGATTTTGATAGGTCTAGTGGCTAGTTTGTAGGTATAGTTCGGCAAGGTCAAAGGTAAGTTTAGAGGTATAGTTCGGAAATGACAAAGAAAAGAATAGAAGTAGGGGTAGTAAGCCCAACAGTAAGTAACGCCAGGAGCAAGTCTAAGAACGAGGAGAGTCAAAGTGGGTCTTGGCCCTGGAGGATACAATAAGGCTTGGCTACTTAAACTCAGTTCATTCCGATTAGTATTGGTTAAAGTCTCTTACTTTTCCGTTGGATTCCCTCTATCAGGGGATGCGCTACTGGATCGTAACCTAATTATACAAATACGGAGGTTGGTGCTAATACCCTATGAGTAAAGTAAAGGAATGAAAAGCACTATAGGCGCGTAGAATGAGTTACCGGCTTAATGCTTAGAAGCAAAGCAGCAGTTCGATTATATTCCTGGCGCTGCTGCTAAAAGAGTTCAACTTCAAAGTGCAAGACACCTCAAGGGTATATTAAGTAAAGAACTGGGGCTTACACCTCAAGGGTATATTAAGTACAGAACTAGGGCTTACACCCGGGACTAGGCATTGAAGAAAGGAGTGCGAGAACAAAACTTAGAAGAGAAGTAATAATAAGGATTCCGGGTTACAAGAGTCAAAGGGGAACTACAGAATTGAACTAGTGCTTACAGAGCTTTCAGTCTATACGTCATTTTATCATTAACTGGGGAGCCTAGTAATTCTACTCTCAAGTAGGCGCACGAGCAAGTAAGAATGGACTTCATCACATCCGTATGGGACTCGAAGTGGTTAAGGAAACAACAACTTATAAGATAATTCAACCATAGAGTAAGGATACCCAGTGTGAACTCACCTACCGCCATAAAGACAATGCTACCCCCTAGCCCTAAAGCCTTGTTCTTTGGATTACTTACTTGTTTCATTGCTTATTCCAAGGTTGAGTAGTCTGTTGGTATTAATTCCCTGTCTGTTAGTCCGCCTATCCGTAACCTAATTATACTATACTGGGGTTGGTTCTCGTACCACTAAATCTTCTTCTTTTCTCTAATAGCCGGAACTGCTTCCTCGCTTATTAGATTGAGCTGAGCCTAACTCTACCTTAGTTTAGTATGTCCCGCCTAACCTCCTATTCTTGCTGTCCGTCCTATATCTTCCAAAATACCACCCCTTCCTCGGAGGCTTACTTTACTTATCTCATATTCATATACGGTATTTCACCTCGTATTCCTCTTACAATTATACTATACTATATGGAGTTATGATTTCTCATACAAAACCTATATCTTTCATTGCCACTAGCCCTGTCCTGGTATTCCTATACTAGCCCTCTGTCCTGTTATTCTACTATAGAAATATGGCCCTCTCGACAACCTAGCACTAGTAGGCAAGCGACAACCTAGCGCTAGTGGGAAAGTCAGAAGAAACCCTGGCTTACAGAATTCAATTAGGGAGTACAGTATACTAAGCAAGTCAAGGATCTCCAGTATACTAAGCAAGTCAAGGATCTCCTAGAAGTGATATCGGTATAGTACCAATGAGAGCAGAGTGAAAGGCATTAGGTAAAGAATTCAAAGAAGGAAAAGCAGAGTGAAAGGCATTAGGTAAAGAATTACCAAAATAAGGAAAAGCAGAGTGAACTTCAGAAGAAGCAAGAAAGTACCTGGAGGTGGGCTCTCACTTTTTGTTTATAGGTCTGCTGTGACTTACTTGTTTTATTCCGAAGCTTACCATTAGAACTGTTGTGACTTACTTGTTTTATTCCGAAGCTTACCATTAGAAGTCCATTTCAGGTGCTTATGCTTACTATTAGAAGTCTGTTTCTCTCTAAGCTATCCTATTCTTGTGAAAGTCCCGTCGATGGTTAGTGAAGTCTATATTTCCATTATTAGCCTTATAGGGGTCGCGGTTGATTCCATTTTCTTAGATTCCTTATTAGAGGCGCTTTGGACCTGTATGGTTTATTCCTTTTTGATTATCTTATAGTGCAATGTTCGTAGTGACAGCCTCGGGAGCATTAGTCAAAGTCTAGGTTATGAGCTAGGATCTTACCTTTACTGGTTGCATTCTCTATTCTAGTATTGACTCTTTTACTGGAACTTATAATAACCGGCAACTCTCTATTATTGTATACATTATGAGAAGCACTAATGCAATTCCTATTTGGTGCATAAATAAGTAAGTTCGAACAGAGCAAGCAAGGAGAAGAGACAGGAAAGGAAGAGTCAAAGAAAGAAGTGAAAGGATGTAGCTGAGGAGCGGAAGAGTGAAAGTAAGGATTAGAGAAAGGGGTAAGGCGGAGTTCCAAGCTAAGGTCTTCTTCCTAGTAGTTGGCTTCTTTATTACAAGATACGGTATTTAAGTAAGTAGTTGGTTTCCCAGCCAGTTGCTTTTTTAAATCTAATCGGATACTTGTGAATTCTCATAAGCAGTTAGAGTAGTTCGGTTGAATTCTAATAAGCAGTTAGAGTAGTTCGGTTCCTTTCAACAGTAGCTCCATTCCCTTTAGTGTCTAGTTGCATTATGAGAAATAGTAGTAGTACCACAGGTTGGAATCAAGTCAATTTCAAGCTAATAGGCTTTAGAAGCATACCGAGATACCACAAAGCGAGGGCAGCAAAGCAGCTGGCAGGAGTGAAAGTCCCATAGGCATTGGTTTTCTTCCAATAGGTTGTTTTGTTTTTAAGCCTTGTAAGTAGTTGTCCGATCCTAAGCTATGGATTAAGGTCTTGTTGGAATTGGTGGAAGCCCTGGTAGCATCGACTCAATCCTTATTAGCTTAGCAGCTATGTTAGTTTCAAAGCAAGTAAGCAAGGGTCTGGTACTTATTACTTACTCGAAAGCAGCTCTCTATAGCAGTCAAGTACTAGTTCCAAGTTCAATCTGATAATACGTAGCTCAACTCTCTTACGTATTAGGTATTGGTCCACTCTTTCAGGTAGTGATTTCAGGTCTTGGTAGCATTAGTTCAAAGCCGCTACTTATTACTTATACGCGTATTTCTTCTTATACTATAGAGTTCAATTACTTATTCCTTGGCAACTGATACTTACTTGTACGCCCTAGTTCAATTCTTTCCATTTCCCATGTTTCATTAAGATAAGTACTTGCTTCACTCTTTCTATGATAAGTCAAAGTCTTATCCGTATGAGTTGTATGGCAGTATTTATATTACCTAGTAGTATTCGTATTCCCTATCAGTAGGGTCATTCTTGTTGTCAGTGTATTGGTATTGGGGGGACTTCTGTTAGGCCTATCGAGGGTTAACACCAGTTCTATTCCGATTAACTGCGGTTCTCTATTCTTTATTCTCATAATAGGAAAGTATTGAGTTTGGGGGTAGCTTGTTAGTTTGCAACAGTATAATGGGAATGTGAGGAAGCAGTGATAGGGTCAGCTAGTTACTTCAGAATATGATAAAGTAATGGCAGGCTCACTCTCGAACTAAAGAGTCAGAGACACGGGAAAGGACAGCTTTGGATTCCGTAGTTACAGCCTTTGCGAAAGCCGTTGTTGTTGGTGTAGTAGCCCATAGATCCTACTTCTTCTATTTTACTTGTTTTATTCCTTAGTGATATCGGAATTCTTGTTTGATGATTTGATTGTTACTTCTTCAATCCATAGATGCTAGGTCGAGAAAGTCAGTTTAGAGCATAAGTATGAGCGTTATTGGATAAGGTCTTATTGTTATTAGTTCGATTATCGATTACTGTATTGATTCCTAGAAGCAGTAGTTAGAGACTTACTAGCTAGATAAGTAATTAATTCCTTATTTGTTTTGTATTGATTCTGATTAGTATTAGTCAAAGTCAAAGAAAAGAAGGTCAGCTTCGAGGTCGGTAGTGGATTTCCCAGTTAGTTAAAGTGAAAGAAGCCCTATACATTAGCTGTGAAAGCCCGAGAAGCACTAGTTACACTGAGAAGCACTCACTAGTTATAGGTTGCAAGCACGTAGAGGCAGACTTATTGCAATTCCGAGTTTCCATTTTCTTTATTATTATTATTGGTTTGTACCAGTAGTAGTTGCTGGTAGTATACGTTGATTGAATGACAGATAGAGTCGTATTGCTTGTGAAAGTGCAAGCGGGCAATCTTCAATGACAAAGAAAGGAGTGTGAGAAAGCAGTCTAAGGCAGTAAGACAGATAGTTAGAATGAAAAAAGCAAAGAAAAGAGTAGATAAAGGAATGGCAGCCTCAAAGCAGTGAGTTAGTTTCGAGTTAAAGTAGTAGAAGCATTGGTTGCACAAGGATTTGATCCTGATAATTCATAGTTCAATCCTGTATTCCTTGTTGGATTCCAAGTAGTACTCATATATAATAGAGTTCATTCGATCGGACAATAACCCCTGGCAGTGTGGAATTACTAGGCGAGTGTTTTAGTCTGATTAGGCAGATAGTCAATCATTGTAAGTATTGGTTCAATTTCCGATTCCTAATTGCCTTACTATTTCTAGTTTGATTCTATATAGGAATCATATTTGTATTGGTAGTTTTTTTCTTACTTCTGCAATTCCTTATTCCTAGGGGTTAGTTCAATTCTTACTTGATTGGGGTACTGTTCAATTCTTACTTGCTTCATAAGGTGCTGCCAGAACTTATAATTACTGGCTGGTCTGAAACTCCGGAGTTCTTGTTTAATTCTTTCACTACTTAGGTCAATTCTGATGGGGTACTGTTCAATTCTTACTTGCTTCATTCGACTCCTCTCCTGTACTTCTGCTCTGTCAACTAATACAGTTATGGCTCTTCTCTCTGCTAACTTCATGAGGCTCGGACTAATATACTACCCGCTAGTTCTTCTGGCCTTTCATCCTAGTTGTCAATTCGAGAATAAGCTTATGAATGGCCTGTAATAAAGTAAGATCCAACGAATGAATCCTAACCCTAAGGAGAAAGTCCTGTTTCGGGAGCTCACACAGCATCTTTTCTCGTCGACAAAGAGGCGGTAGACCAAGCCAGGGAACAAGGCGTTGCTGCGGGACAAGAAGAAGTTACGTTACCAACAAGAGAAGATCTTCAGAAGTGACAAAACGATACTACCCTTAAAAGAAAGTCAGACAAAACATCTGTCTTTCGAGTCCAATGCGTGGAGTCTACCCTTATCAGAAGCTAGATTGGGATCTCAAGCGGGCGATAATAAGCTGTTAAGTCGTCAGCAGCAAGTAAAGCTAGCGTTTCAAGTGTCGGTGTGAGGTTCATATCCTCTAGAATGTATATAAGCTATCAATTCAAGTCAAGTTATGTTAAACTTAAGTTTCTCTTTGTCTTAGAAAGAATCAGCCGTAATAAAAGATGCTGCAGGAGAAGAGGCATGAGCGGGAGTATAAGCTAGATCTGAGTCAGGCAGTTCGAGGTCCTGTGAGAAAGAGAGAAAGAAACAAACATAATGTGTTATTAGAAGTTGTTAACGAGTCCTGTGTTTTAGGTGTTGGCGCAGCTGTAAGGGTGTAATCTTCAATTCCGAGTTCTGTTTTCTTATCTCTTGTAGACTAGGATGAAACAAGGGATGAAACTGGGCCACCTAAGCTTGGTGGACTCGCTACTAACTCTGACTAACGCGTAATTGCTGCTGCCCTTACCTTACTAGTTGGAATTCCTATTTCTATTGAAAATCTCTTTCTTTCCTCTATACCTTTTTCATTGGATTAAACTAGAGCTAGAGCACTTACACTCTGACTTTGATTCTTATTTCGAATAAAAAACCTATGTATCTCTTCTATGCGTAACAAACCCCTATTGTAAAAACCTATGTATCTCTTCTATGCGTAACAAACCCCTATTGTATTGAAACATTGGCACTCAACACTAGGAATTTCAATACGAACGATAAGACGATAACTCATCTCATAAAGACATAACTCCACTAAAAAGCAAGAAATCAACTGATACCGGGCAAGACTAACATCTTATATGACTGGTCTCCAACTCGATAGAAGGAATTCAGCAGTAAAGTCAGGATCCAACTCTAAACATAGATTTAGGTTCCAGAAAGCAAGAATGCAATTCTACAGTCCAAGAATGAATCCACTGAAGCTCTTCTTTCGCTGCGGACTAAAAGAGCTATAACTCAGAAATCACTCCTTCTTTAACTAAGAACTAAGGCAGTAGAGCTACTTATCTTATTCTCCCGCTACGGATCTCATATCTTTATTTGTCTATGACACTCCGAAGCCTACTTTCATTCTCTGTTATGCTTTAGAGTTTCCAGCTTAAACAGCTTACCTACATTCTTTAGCCCGACCTCTAGGATTGTACTCCAGATTGAAACCTTAGGCTTCTAATTGCTCCTTGTATTCTTACTTTCGACTTTCATTCTTTATTGCACACTAGATTCTTTCGCTCCCGATCTCACTTCTGCCACTAGAAACTCTAGGAATTATAAGTACTGGCTCTCCTACTGAGCCCAAGCCTGTCTCCCCTTACTTTCAATCTGACCTTTGAGCTAGGGCCTTACTCCACTATCTATCAATCTGACTTCCTTCGCACTTAAAACCCACAAACTACTAGGATTGATTGCTAGCCTGCCTTTCCTTACACTGATTCTTGCTATCTTATGTTTCACTCTTACATCCATTGCTTTAAGACTTTATTGAACCCCCCGTTAGTATCACTTTACCGGCTTTCAACCAAAATGACTGATTTGTGCATTCTCTAACTACTGATCGGGATTCTTACTTTGCTGCCTATGAGCCTATGTCTCCTGCCTATTTGCCTGCCTATCCTTTTTTGCTTTCTAAGACCACTGATCTATATCTTTGCTTACTGGTTTTAGTATCCCTATCCTTGCCCGTAGTCTGCCTTCACTGCCTATGGGCCTACCTCTCCTTCCATTGAGTCTGATTACACCAATCAACAAATACTTATGAGGGGAACTAACCAAAAAAGGGGGCATATTATTAGTTGCTGGTGCCTAACAGCCTTACTGCCCTGGCTTGAAAACAAAAACCCCGGTCTTTCGTTCTTAAACTACCAATTCCAATTATGAAAACGACTACCTTCTAGCCTTGCTTACCTCACTTACATCCTTGCTTGTCCATTTCCCACTCTTGTAGTTGTCCCCGACATTCCTTTCTTTTAGTCTGACTTTACTGCCCTGCAAACTGATATTACTATCTTTAAGTATTGCTAGTTGGGGGGGCTAAATCAAAAAACAAATAAGTAAGAGATCCACAATTACTAGAAGAAGAAAAACCAGTAGTTCCAAGCCTTATTGTATATATTAATGTCCAACCAAAGCCTTATTGCCTTGCCCTTGAGCCCGCTCCCCTTAACTATCGTTCTTACGCTCTTTGCTTGAAACCTAAACTGTCACTAACAGGAATACGACTGCTACTAGCAAGAGACTTATATAAATACTCAATACCGCGCCAGGTACTTAATGACTTTCACTCTGAAACTCCCTTCTCTCATTCTCTAACTACTGATTCGGGTTCTCACTTGACCTCCCTTAAGTATGCCTTTCTGGGCTATCATTCTTTGACTTACTTATAAAGCTTACTTGCTTCCCCCCTAGTTAAGAAAACTCATAAGTACGGATACCAAACCAATATACTTAAAGAAGAAATAGACTACCGAGAACAAGAATAGAACCCGAGCTAACAGGCAATTAATAAGTGGAGAAAACGCTACATAAGACTCCGACTACCACTTGAAAAGGCTGCCTCACCTATATCTGAAAACTGATACCGGTGTTAACAAGAAATCGACTACTACTAATAAGGCCGAAACTTTGACTTCTAATACTGGAACTAGACATCCGGATCCTTTATCTTATAGTCTAGAATTAACGTCAGGGATACTAAAATACAACTACTACAATAGGAGGCACCTAACAAGGTGTTAAAAAGAAAGAAACTAGAAATCCAGAATCCAACACTGCATAATGACTAAAGCGCATAACTAAGACTTATACTAGGAACCCAGGTTGACTCTAATGCCTATTTGTTTTGCTTTACTTGCTCCTAAGCTCAAATAGCGTCTAACAATACTTTCTCTTAGAATAAAGAAATCCACTAGAGCTTATACTACCTTAACTAAAAACAGGTAATCGAACTTAACTACTAAAAACACCCGTGCTAAAAACGAGTACTTTAAAACCACTGGTATCAAACCTTGCTTGACTTGCCAACTAAAACCTGTGCTACCCATACTTTAACTCAAAACAGGCAGTCCTACTAACTTATAGAAGAAAGATGAGAGTTGAACTAATTCCAACAAGAGTTGCACCGTGCAAATCCGACTTCTGTGTTTTATGCTTATACTGCTTAGGACTGTTGCTAAAAACGAGGAATTGAAATCAGAAGTAAGCTACCAACTCGAACTCAGCCTCTGCTCCGCTTTGAAACTTGTACTAAAGCTTCTCATACTGGAATTGGTGACTAAGCCCTTGAATCACTGGTAGCAAGGCTCGAACGAAATTTGGATTCTTCAATTGAGTATGTAGTTATTTTATATGATATGATAGAGTGGTTTGTTAGCGAAACTATTCAAAACAAAAGAATGACTTTGGAACTACTAGGCTCAGGATTACCCATATCTATTATAAACCTAGGCAGGCGGGGAGGGGAACTCCAATTATTATGTTTCTGAACTAGCTTCTTTACTTGTGGTTGCTTGTCTGCTTGACTACTTGCTATGTGTTCGGGAGAAATTAATAAGCATGTTGAGTTTAGCTGTTTTGAAAGTGTTAGTGAATCCCGAGTGTAATCCCGAGTTTCATCAGTTCTATTATACCCGAGTAGCATATCCCCAGTTTCATCCCGAGCTGAAGAAGTGGAATACGTTGGTTGTCTCCTCTCTTTTCCTTTGCCTAACTAGTCATTGCCTGTTTCCATGCCCTCTCTGGATCCTATAGTAGTAGAAGTGAAGTTGTTATTGTCAATTTAGTGTGGGAGCTAGCTAGTTGAGTCTAGGAGTAAACGTAATCCTAATATAAGATCAATAATGAATTTAGTAGAGAAAGCCCTGCATTTAGTAGTTCATTAGTATAGATCGGGGAGCTAATCAAATCTCAATTTGTTTTCACCGGTTATTATAAGTTCTGGGCCAACACCCACTGATTCTACTCATAAACTGGTAGAGCTGCAATACCTGGGAACTCTCTTCTTAAAGTAAAGGAAAGAGAGCGAGGTCAACTATATTCTTTAATAAGTCAACTCTCTTCTTTAGTAGAGGATCCTTCTATTCTTTCTTTTAGCACCCTAGGAGTCGTTAACTGTTATTTGTCTATTAGATAGCTTCATTCTTATACAAAGGTTGCCGAGAAGAACACACTTTAGCTATGTTTCTCCCGTAGTCACAGCTAAATCTCTGTTTTTATACTACTTTCCTCTCAACTACAAAACCCCTCGGCTAATGATTTAGTATACGCTTGGCTCTGTTGTTTTCTACCTTCATATAGAAATCCAAGCTACTACTAAGTAAGAGCGGTAGAGCCTGAGGGTTATCATAGAGAAAATGAATACTATAGCAATTGAGATAGATCTAGCGCATTCAATGATTGGCTGTCCCCTTGCTGACCTCGCAACAAGACTGGAAGACTAAACTAGGGGCCCAGTATGTAAACCTGACTACCCGACCCTAACAAGCAAGTATGTCACTATTTGAATTCATTCCTCGGCTATAA
Organism: Musa itinerans; assembly: GCA_001649415.1. Lineage (NCBI taxonomy): Eukaryota > Viridiplantae > Streptophyta > Magnoliopsida > Zingiberales > Musaceae > Musa > Musa itinerans. The sequence goes on along the minus strand of LVTN01000074.1, from coordinate 486,010 downwards.
ACGCCTGGATAAGTCTGCTACCTTACCCCCTTTTTCGTGTTCTCTCATGGCAGCTCGGGACTAAGAATCTATCAATCTACTCGACCAGTGGCTTTTATGCCGGACTCCCCATTCCTTTCTAACCTACGAAAGTAGAATATCAAAGTAGAATAGCAAACCTGTCTGTCCTTTTTGTAAGGCAGTACGAGAACTATTGTATTGGACGGGAACAACAGTGCTCTAATTGCTACTTTCCAGGTTGAAGCCACAGTTGTCTGATCCGGAAGGGAACGTAAAACGGATTTAGGGCTTGATATATATTTCCCCTAAAGCTATAAAAGAACCTTTCTATAGTGAGGTAACAGAGTAATAGCCCCGCAGTACACTAAACCAGCAGAGGTGAGACAGCATAAGAGGAAGTTACAGAACGACCCCGTGTCAACCCTTATAGCAACGAGGGCACTGAAAGCCAGAGTAGGATTATAAGAAGGCAGGTTCCCAGGGATGAAAGATACATCCGCTCAGAGAGGTAAGCCCATTATTAGAGTTCTTTCACCTTGGATGGATGGAATTACAAAGAAGCTGTTCATGCAACCGTGGCAACAATAGCTTTTGAGCAGGTACATCGGAACACCAACTCCATCGTTATTCATAAAGAATCGATTTCAAGCAATAAATACAGTGGAATACGGTGCTTTTTCCACTCTTCAATCCATACCTTTTTCTATTATTCAATTGAAACTGAGACTCCATACTTATATCCTTGCCTTCTAGTTGAGTCTACCATTCCTTGATCTTAAGTTATTTCCATTATTCAATTGTTAGTTAGAGGTCTCAGCTCTTTTTACTCGGTTTTGGCGAGAGCGAGGTCATTGACTTTAATTCTCTCCTGCCTTCCTTTAAGAATAGAGTTTCCCGGGTGTTCGCCATCAAGAGTTCAAAGAGATGAGCTAACGTATGCATTAATTCCAAAGAGGGAAAATCAATCAGTGGCGTCAGCAACAACCAAAATAGATATGCTCCAACTAGATAGATATGTTCAAACAAGTTAGAAACTCGTGCTTTCTTCGTCGGCTTCCCATACTGGTCAAACTGTAAAAGAATGAATGGAATCTTTCGCCAGCTTATGATCAGATTCCCATCCCGACCCCAGATACAACTTCTTCTTCTGGATCTCCCACTCAGGCCGGGTACATTGCAAACCTGCTCTTCAAAACATAAAGTTTCATTCTTACATTAATTAGCTAAAGAGCACCAGGTGGGCGAGAAAGAGGAACTCTATACTTACGATTCTCACCTTTTTCCTTCTTTCTGTCCCGCTGACTGGATACTTCTGCAGAGCTATTAGCCGCCCTCACTAATGCTTACTTTTGAATCTCTTTAACCGTACATTTTCGTTTTAGCAGGTCAATTCTTGTCTAGTCGTGGTAGCTTGGCTAAATCAAATGGAGAATCTGCTTTGTCTACGAACAAGGAAGCTATACGTAATATTACTATGAATCTAATGGATAGCCTGGCTTAGTATGAACGCTGGCGGCATGCTTCACACATGCGAGTCGTACGGGAAACCTGCCCTTGGGACATCTGGAAACAGCTGCTAATACCCCGTAGGCTGAGTAGCAAAAGGAGGAATCTGCCCGAGCGTCTGATTAGCTAGTTGGTGAGGCAATAGCTTAGCAAGGTGATGATCCGTATAGGTCTTTTTCAGATGATCAGCCACACATGGACTGAGACGGTAACCAAAACGGATGAATTGCTTTCACCATGTACCCACTCATTCTTCCTGGCAATGCAAGGGAAGCCTTCTTTTCAATTGGAGCAAGTAACTCGCGCAAACAGTTGCACTTCGGACTGGACGAGTATTCCACTACGATAGTAACTCTGAGATCGCCTTAACCTTCTTTTTTCACTCCTCGGCATTCATATGAATTCCAGCTCAGCTGCTCCTTGCGCCCCTCAACGCTCTCTCCTTACCCGTGGAACTGGGTAGCAGCCTCCGGCCTGTAGTTATGTTCGAGTTCAACTCTCTATCAAGCCTCGTGCCCGCTGATCAAAAAGCCGAGTCAGACCCACTGAAAGAAAACTGGAGAAGTTGTGTATCTGTGTACGGCTCCAATAAAACAGCCATGAAACTCTTAGCTGGCAAATCCAAAAAGGACACTGGCGGCCGTGCTGCACAAAGAGCGTATTGGCCAAGCAGAAAACCAAGTAAAGGAATCCAATCCCTCCGCCTCTATCCCTACTTCTTGGTATCGATCTCGACCTAGCTGCCTTCATCTTAGCAAACAAGAATAGCGGGCTGATGATTTGTATCTCGATCCCGGCGCTACATCCTATTCGTAAGTTTCTCGCCGCATTGTAACTACCTACCATGAACCTTCTACCCGGAAATCTTACACCTTAGAGTCCATAGGAGGTTTCGGGATGGGAAGGATCCCCTCCTTCACAAGTATACAATTCTATATCCTCCTTGCCAATTAGCAATTGGAATTGGAATATGACCCTGCTCTAATTAGTTCTCCCATTATCCTGTCCCTCCCCAAATACAGGGGACATGTTACCATGTATCCAAATATAGAATCATAAGACTATTGAGATTGCCAAAGAGGGAAGTACAAAGCGGTAGCTGTTGGGTACGCCTAGTACATCAGACTCTAAATAAAGTTAGTGTCGGCAGGAATGGAACAGAGATTCAAAAAGAGAGTAGTGCGTCGAAGGCTTCAAGAGTGGAAGTATAAGTTTAGGATCAAACCATCGCCCAAAGGTGCTCATCGAGCCGGTCTCTGTCTGGCAGAGTCTAAACCAACCGAATTTATGACTTACACTTTCAATTCGTAGGCAAAAAACATTTCTAACTTGTGAAGCCGCATATCTAATATGGAAATCTGTTTTGTGTGGTAGTGAGTGAGGATATCGAGATTGGCTTAATACCGTGGGCGGCCGTTACGTTGGTGATGACGTTGTTATTGCCGATGCGAAAGTGGCAAAGACATACGCCACACTGTTAGAGAAAATGGGAGTGAACCATCTCCAAGGATAAGTCTATTATTTCTTGCTTGTGAGGGTGCTACTTAATCATTAGTTCACGATTCCGGCCAAAAACTCTAACCTATATCTCTTCGTGCCCTTCTATTCTAACTGTTAGATCGAACCCGGGCATGTGCCAGTTGGCAGATTTGTATCTCATCTCCAATCTGGTCATTGAGAAGAAAACTCATAGTCAAGTTTGCTAAAATGATGAACCTCCCCGCTGGGAAAGGTTTCGGTGTGATAACTTGTATACTAAGGAAATCAAATACATTAACATACCAACTTGGGATCGTAACCAGAATGTATGTAATCAATTGAACTCAACACTGAAACAATCTGTGCTCTCGCCTAGCTCTGAACGAGGAGAAGCGGGCAACCCCACGTATGAAAGATCGGAATTCGCCTGGCCCCCACATCCAATACATTTCGAGATCACAGAACTGTAGGCTACGAAGCTCTCTAAATGAGGTCTCAGGTCGTATCTCCGGGGGCACGTAAAGGCTTCCAATAGCCGCGCACCCCTTTTTCTTTTGGAAAGAGAAGAATGCTAATAGGTTTATTCCCGCTTCCCTTTTGGAAGGGGCATTGAAAGAACACAGACATAGTTTGAAATGCTCCTAGACTAGAGTGACCTCGTAGGTCTGATCCTATCAACTCCAATCCAAGGCTTACTTAGAGAAAGATAAGTTATACTCTAGCCCTAACCAAGCAACAACACTTGTTTCTTACTATGAAGCAAAGGATGTTGCAGGAAAAGAATGAACTTACACTTACCAATTAATAAGTTCTCTCGGGGAGAAACTCAATACAGCTAACTATCAGGACGTGGTGACAATATTCTTACTTTAAGTCAGGAGTCCTTAGTTGGGTTACAAAGTTCTATCAGTTGTGCATTAGATTCCATTGCTAATGATCTTTATTCTTCTCTTGTAGACAACACTCGAACACCCAAGAGATTCTCTACTTTCAACGCCAGTACTTATAAGTTCAGGCTCATCGCCAACAACAATAACTCTACTTTCATCTAGAACGTAATCTGGAACGTAACTGGAATTGAGAACTTAACCTTAAACAAGAACTAAAGGTAACTGCGGATTCTGATTCTCTCTACGGGCCGAAAAGGGAAAGCAAATAAAGAACCGACACCTCCTTATACTGAAACTAGAACTACACTTTTCTAACGTCTTGACCGAGCTTCACTATATGTTGCTGTTGGTAACGTAACACCTCCTGTTGGTAACGTGACTTCTTGTCCCGCCTCCTTGTCGACGAGAGTGTAGTGTGCCGAACCAGTACTTTCTCCTTATTCTCTTATTATGCCTCGACCTATACTTAAAGAATCAATTGCTGCGTCATCTGATCCATATTCTATACTCTATTCAACTTGCTACCTTCCTACTGCATCTTTGATCGTTGCCTTAACTGTAAACTATAGAAACTGTAAACCGGAACTTTGCTTGCTGCTGACCCTTTGCATTCCAAACTCTAACTCAACTACAGCTAGAAGACAGAAGAGCTCCAATAACTCCTTCTTCTGCTTAGGCTTCTGCGCAACAAGGAATGATGACTTTTATTGGTTTACTTGGTTACCTTTATAATACATAGCTCATTATTCTGCCTCTTTCTCAGGATATTGCTAACCCCGATCCTTAAGAAAACAGACTTTAGCTATACTATAGAGGGCGAACTCACTAGTACATATGAGAAGGGCACCAATAATTAAGGAAAGTAACAAAACACCAAAACCAACGCATATATAAATAGAGATAAGCGTTAGCGCAATGACGGCTGACTTACTGTTTACTTGAAATAGGAATATCGGCACCTTGACTTCTCGCATTGAAGAAAAGATGGTTCCTATATAGAGAAAGGATGATTAGATGACCTTAAGAAGCCCTGATGTGCCTTTGATAAGCTAGTGGAGATAGTTCTTGACTGGTTCGCTTGCCTCTTTCCATAGACCAATAAAAACGAACTCATTCTTTTTGGACAGTAGGAATCACCCTATCCCTATCAGCTTTCCAAAAAGGAGCGCCCCATTTTGATAATAGCCAACCAACTTCCAAAAGTATATAAGGGAAGGCTTTGTCCCATCCAAGACTGCTTTCCAAGACTAAAGTGAACCCTAATCCTAAGCTGACTTAACCTTGCGAATAGTCCGGTTTGTTTCATTTCTTTCGGCTATAGCTCTCTTCTTTAATTAAGCTTTGGTGGCCACTTCACTCTTCATAGAACTCCCTGATTATGTATCTTGGCCAGTGAATCAGAGGCGTATTTATAAGTCGAAAGTATGATATGAAGCAAGGTTGTGGTACAAGTAGAGTTGAGGTCAGCTGCGAGATAAGTTTGTTGCCAACGGATTTTCCGATCAAAGAAAAGAAAAGAGAAGCATCCCGGACTTCATCGTTGCGATAAGAATGAAGAAAGCTAGGGAACGAGCTGATCTATGACCACCCGGAAAGGCGACCAACTGAAGTGAAGCTCGCTCTAATGAATAAGTAGGGAGAGTGCTCAGTAAATCCTAAACGAAAGTAAGCCCTCAGCAACCACAGTAAGCGTTTGCGTAACGGCGAGTTGTTGAACGAACTAAAAACGGACTTATTGAATTGAATCGTAACAAAACTATACCACTGCGGACTCCTCCTACAAAGAAAGCTCACGTTAACCCCGAGTTACTTATTAATTTAGTACAAAAGAATGGATTGAGGCACCCTGGAACCCGGAAGGTCAAAGAATAGAATATCTGCGTAACCTTAGTTGCTTTTCTGCTCTTCACTCTTAATAACATACATTAGCGCTTAATTATATGTTGCTTGTTCATTTCACTGACTTATCTATTATTTCACTTACTTAGGAGCTAGTATAGAATTGACTTAGATAGTATTTCTTAGCTAGTATAGAATTGACTTATCTATCACTTACGTTAGCTAGTATAGAATTTGGTAAACAACCTGTGCTTACTGCAATTACCCCACTGTCCTCCTAACGTGCAACATGATACTAAGCTTGTTCCCTAGACTATTGAAGAGAGGCAACCCTTTCCATACTTAACTTGACTCTATAGCGCACCTGCTGGTCGAATTGAACTGAACTACCTTCATTTAACTGAACTACCTTCAAGATAAGGAAAAGAAAGTCACAACACGCTTAAGTCTATAATATAGAAAATAGTAAACAACACTGCTTTCATACCAAAAACGATTTCCTTCATGTCAACAACACTGCTTTCCAACTCCCCTCTTTTCTTCCTTATATATTATCCATCTCTCTTTCCTTCCTTATATATTCTCTATCTCAATATCTTCATTATCTATCTCAATATCTTAGCTTATCTATCTCAATATCTTAGCTCCCACAGATGATCCACCGGGGTGAGGTACGCGCAAGCTTGAGTGGAAGGTGGTATAATTCTCATAGCTGTGGTAGGGGAGTTCTTCAAGGACAAGCAACAGTACTAGAGCAAGAGACCCTGGTTTACAGCCCAAACTAGTTGTAGTCTAGCCTTACCTAAACTCAGATATCCTATACCTATGGCTCATCTCAACAAGCAGCTGGCAACTATTCACTTAATGAGGTATACCTCTCTTCTTGATGACTAGGTTCTCCTCTCTGATACTAGATTAGATCTATCCCATTCTTAGTAGAGTATCTGTCTTGTCTTATTCTTATACCCATCTCTGGCTCTTTCAACTCAAACTACCACCCCCGACTTACTATAAGGCTGGCTAATGATTCTGCTTGAGTGGGAATTATGATAAGAAAGATCCCTATTCAACAAGCTGCTGGCTCCTATAGCTCTTTATGTAGTACAGGACTTGGTAATGGCACCGAACTCGAAACTTGTCTAGGTAAAACAAACTAGTAGTTGCTTGTTCCTTCCCATTCTTGTTTGTTTAGTAGTCTCACACCTTGGCCGGGTAACTCGCTGACGCCATAAGGAATTGTCTCCCTTGCCTTAGGATCTTATCTTACATGAAGTACATCGCGCTGAAGAAAAGAAGCCCATAATCACTAAAGGCAACGAAGTAGAGAGTGTAAATTAGTTCCCTCCAATTACATTACTTAAGGGCCAATTAATCAGTACTTTGATGCTTGGACCACAATAGAACAAGCAGGGGCTTCTACTTGTGCGTTAGGGAGCAAAACGAATAAGCAAGGACGAACTCCACTAGCAACGGCTTTCTAAACAAGCAAAGCAAGGGCCGCCTATCTTCATTGTTTCGTGATGCTTAGGGCAATAATAGAGTTTTTTGACTAGATTCTATATTAGTGTAGCTAGATTCCATTCTTCAATTCCATTCTGTCGAACATCGATTCTATTCTATAGGGTCTCCGTTTACATGATCAGTGTAAGAAAGAGAGTGCTTGTTTTGATAACTCTTGCTCTGCTCTTGACTTCGCCTTTGCTTTGCTTTCCATAGCTTTCCTTTCCTGCTGAAAAACTCTGTTATTACTTGATTTTTGGGTTTTCTCTTCCGCTACGGCGAAAACAAGGTCTCTGTTTCTGTCTTCAAGAAACGCTAAGGTCTCTGTTTCTGTCTTCAAGAAACGCTAAGGTCTCTGTCAAACTTACAATAAGGGAACAACGAATAAGGGGCTAAAAAAGGTATCAGGTATAAGGGAGTTCCTATAAAACAAATAAGTGGGGGGATCTATGCAATACTCCTAAAAAGCAAAAGCCAGATGCATCACTTACTGTTCGTTGGTATCCCCAGAATACGGATTTGGGTACCCACCAGCTGTCACTTACCTGTAGACCCGAAGCAGCACCATCTCGCCCAGTATCCTTTGGTGTCACAGCTTCCCTTCGACGTTCCGGTTCCAGGCATCATCCATCCCTAGCCTTTCCAGAGGCCCTCTGACCAGAAGCCTGAATCCTCTTCTGCTACAACAATACAGGGTTACATGGGAATTGAGATAAGGGCAATTACTTACTTCGAAGCTTTAGCGCTCCCACCAGGAGAGAACAATCTGGCGACTAGCGGAATGATAGTGGCGATGTGCAGCAAGCATGTTAATCGTCATCAGATTCCAGTAAATAAGAGTACTAAGATTGTAAGGTAAGTGACGAAGAGAGCTTGGCGTAAACTACTGTAACCGAGTAAGAAGAAATTGAAAGCACTGATGGTGGAGGACCGCTCTTGGGAAATTAGCAAGAGCTGCACCAATGAACCTATCATATGAAGACAAGTAATTCCTTCAGGGTTATATCATCGGACGATCTATCCATGGTCATTGGCAGTAGCGGATTGAAAAGATGCTGATGTTGATGATGACCGCCTACAATGCGTACCATTGGATAGCCTTTCTGTGGCCTGGTATACGCTCCGCCTTTTGAAGCGAATTAGAAAGCTGCTCCTTCTCTTTCTGTGGCAGCTGAACTCGCTAACTACAATTGCTTGCTTGCGCCCTATCCTCTTATGCCAATACGGAAAATCAGCTATTCAAAGTGGCATATGATGTAATAGAGGGTTCTCCTATCTAACTCCTTACTCGACTACGGCTTTAGTTAGCTTTGCCTTAATTTGTTCTTCAGTGCTAGTTCATTGGAGTAGAGTTCCTGTTCGAGATCAATAGGAGATTGACTTCGCCGTTGCTTGCTTCTTGAATGAAGAATGGAACTGACACATATAGTATAGAAAAAAGGTAAACAAACGGAATCAGAATAGAGGATAGTGCATAACTATGTAAATAAGTAAGTAAACTCCCTATTCCGGTTATTATAAGTTCTGGCCCCTTCGATTCAAATATGGGCAGGGCACACCTATCAATAGGATGAGAATGCCTTACCGCCCGCCCTAGGTACCTTCTTTATACATTACCTATGGACCTGACTGAAACCCATACTGGAATTCTCATGAGCCCTTATCTACTATCTGACGGAATTAGCCCTTATTTACTATCTATTCATTCGCGCTTATCTACTATCGGAATTAGCCCTTATTGACTTTTCTTTTATTTATTCTTTATTTGACTATCTTTTCCCTTATCCACTATCTTACTATCTTTTCCCTTATCTACTATCTTCTTTCTATTTGTTTGACTATCTTTTCCCTTATCGTATATCTTATTTCCTTCTCAATCCATAGAATCAATGAATAAGAGAATTGTCTCTCTTTCCTCTCTCCTGATAGGATATAGGACTGGACAAAGGCAAGGGAAAGAATAAGAAGACGACTGGACAAAGGCAAGGGAAAGAATAAGAAGACGAGAAGGTTAGTTGCCGGAGTGGGCAATAGGAACTTAAGTACTGGAAGTGGATTATGGACATAAACTGACTATAAGGGCTAGCTATTATCTAGTCAAAAGGCCCTTCTAGTAAGTTGAAGACAAGAAAAGAAGTGCCAGTACTTATAAGTCCAGCCAGAGGTGCGTGTTAATTAGTTCAGGACAGATACCCAGAGGTGTGTGTTAATTAGTTCAGGACAGAGGCGGAGGACAACGTCTACAACCCTTACGTGGACAATAGGCACCAACAAATACGGAATCGAATATTTCCCTGGACACTGACTTACATAAATGAGCGTTCCTAAGAATCTATTTTCCAGACTATTTATTTGACTCTAAACTTTAATGAAATCCAAGTAGTAAACTATTCCATAATTTTGTATTAAGGTAAACACACTCCTTTTGTATTGATATTATTATTGTATTGTAACCAAAGTCTGAGTTACATATTCTATTTCTATTGTTTTGTGAAATCTTTCTATCCTCCATTCTATTGATTGATCATTCTATTGATTGATAGGAAATGCAATGATCTATTTAGTGCTCAAATCTGCATTCTTATAATATAGCAGTAAGGATTTCTTCCTATAATATAGCAGTAAGGATTGAGTTCTTATATACTTGATTTGGTTGGAAAACCCAACGCCAAGTCTCTAGTTGTCTCCTTTCTCTTTTCGGGGGAGCAGAGCAGTCAAAGAATGGAAAAGGAAATGATTCTTCATTCATTATCATGGCGATTCCTCACAATTGCTCCTTGTGATGCTGCGGAACCATGGCAATTAGGATCTCAAAATGCAGCAACACCTATTATGCAAGGAATCATTTACTTACATCATGATATCTTTTTCTTCCTTATTCTGATTTTGGTTTTCGTATCACGGATCTTGGTTCGCGCCTTATGGCATTTCCACGAGCAAACTAATCCAGTTCCGCAAAGGATTGTTCATGGAACAACTATTGAGATTATTCGGACCATATTTCCAAGTATCATACCGATGTTCATTGCTATACCATCGTTTGCTCTATTATACTCAATGGACGAGGTAGTAGTAGATCCAGCCATTACTATTAAAGCTATTGGACATCAATGGTATTGGAGTGCGCCTCTTAACGAGGGTGATTTAAGTGCTTAGAAATGTACCAGTAGTTCGCGAAGCATCTGGCTTACCAGTAATCTCCCATTCCCGGCGTCGAGAGACTATAAGAACAATAGCATGCCAGAAACTGGGGAGTTTCAGTGGTTAGACCTATACCCCTAAATGCTCCCAGCATAGGAGCCTATGGTTCCATTCCTTTTGTTGCTGGAGGTACACATACCTCTTTTCTCGGTGTGGAAGTTATATACGAAAAATAGATGCTTAGGCATGCAATGTCCGATAACAGCGCTGAAGTCATTCATCTATCGGCACCACAGCACAGTGGCATACAACTTTGGACCTAACGGCCGGCCCCGTCACCTTTCGGAATGAGGGATCCCCGTTGGCAACAACCACGGTAGTAGTAGCAGAACTACTGGGCCAAGACAAGAGAGCAAAACCGGTTGGTTCTTCCTTTTCCTATTTCTTCGCTTCGGGGACGGAGGTCCCACAGTAGGTAACAGCATGCACAAGCAACCGAAGGGGACCAGCGCTTCTACTAAGGAACCGAGGAGCCGTTCGCAGCGATAAGCAAGGGATGTCGTGAACGGTTGGAAAAGGTCAAACATAGAGAATTAACCTAAGCGATGTCGTAAACAGTATAGTAGGGAGGTTTCATCTCATTTACCTATGAATAGAGTCATCCTATTCTCTCTCAATGGGATCTAATTTCTCATCTCTCTTTAGCTTAGTAATCCTATTCTCTCACAATGGAGGATCTAATTTCGAATATCTCTTCTGTCCTAAATTAGAGAAAGAGATAAGGGTGACTCAATCAATTCAATTACCCGCTGGCATAATGCAGGCTTTCAGTGGGAATTCAAGGTCTCATGAGCTACTTTCTTTTTGTGGAATAACTTTCTGGTCAGAGGCCTATGGATAGATCCTTTTAGATCCACTTAGATTAGAGCCGGCCATTAACATTCGCATTGAGAATCTTCCTTACAGGATAGGTGAGGAATAACTCAGTATCTTCTCTATTGGGGCCTACAACTTAGCCGAGCCGACTAAGCATAACTCTTTCTTTTCTTTTCGAACAAAGAAGACGAACTTAACTTACTATAGGATCGAATTAGCTTATAGGTAGTGAGGATCGAATTAGCTTATAGGTAGTGAACAGGTCGTGTCGTCCCATACCTTCTCTTCTTACTGTCATATTAGTGTTGAACTTAGTCCTTTTTTGTTCCAGCTTCACTTCCGTAGGTAGGGCTGGGCTCAAAAGGGTCTGCCTATGAATAAGTAACCAGAACTTCTAATAACCGGCGATTCCACCGGGGTCTTACGGTCTTTCTCTGCTAGGGGACTAACTAACCAAATAGTGCTTGCTTGCTCTCTTGATAATAGTATGCAAAAGAATAATCATAGTGCTTTGCTTTATAGGTTTTAGTAGGCTCATCATAGTGCTTGCTGAGTTTATAGGTTTCAAGTAGGCTAAAGAATCATAGTGCTCTGTATCTGGTAGTAGGCGTGGAAAGCTTTTTGCGGGTAACCTTGCAAGTTCAGTTTGGGGGGAGGCTAAAGTCGACCCAACCTTATGAGTATTCGGACTATAACAGTGGAGATGAAGAGTCACTCACTTTTGACAGTTATATGATTCCAGAAGATGATCTAGAATTGGGTCAATCACGTTTATTAGAAGTTGACAATAGAGTGGTTGTACCAGCCAAAACGAATCTACGTATGATTGTAACACCTGCTGATGTACCTCATAGTTGGGCTGTACCTTCTTCAGGTGTCAAATGTGATGCTGTACCAGGTCGTTCAAATCAGACCTCTATTTTTATACAACGAGAAGGAGTTTACTATGGTCAGTGCAGTGAGATTCGTGGAACTAATCATGCCTTTACGCGTGCGCCCGGATACATAGGCCGACAGCTGAGCCCACTCTGGCTTAGCCGCACCACCCGTGGTCGGGGTGCGAGCCACCCGATAAGCAAGCTATTACAGCGAGCCGCTTGAGCAGTAGGGAGCCGAGGAGCAAGGCAGTATATAAGATCGAATATTGGGCCAGGCTCCCGGTAGAGCAGGGGAAATGGTTAGGATAACCAACTTGAAACGCGGAGGAGGTATTAATTGGCGGCCTAAGAGCGAGTGGTTAGTGGCAAATAGCGCCCTAGTTGATGGCATTCCTCTCTGCGGCTGGCACTAGAGTAACCACGGGACACTCCATACAAACAAAGGCAAACTCGTCTTAGGGATGAGACGCCCGCGCAAGGACCTCAATTCTCATTAGGAGGTCGAACCAAGGAACTATAGAAGTCGGGGATACCCCGTCCCATGGCAACGCAACAGTGTCCTGAGGAAGGAGTTTAGAGGCCTTATAGTAGCACAGACCTTTCATTCTAGGTCATGCGAAGGGGGCCAGTCCAAGATCTACAACTCTTCTTCTGAAATTCAAAGACAAGAGACGCTCTCAAAGGTTAGGCGCCACTCTAAGTTATTCTCAAGCTTATTCATTAGTGCCGCGGTGAACTGAACGAACAATAATCAAAGTAAGGGCAGTCTTAGCTACAGGAGAAGGACCTGCTACGGCAGAGACTACTTCTCCTATTCTTCTTCCTAGCCATCTGTGACAAGTCCGGGAAGCCAGCAATCATCAATATAAGGGATCTCTCTAATACATAGATACTTCTGCATTAGCCTCCCCACTCTTCCCGGTCAATATGGATTGGAAGGATACCGACATACCGGTCAATATGGATTGGAAGGATACCGACATAATCTGCTTTGATGTATGTACACCTTAGTTTCAGGACCCGCCCTACCTCCAGCTAATCTCTTTTCTCACCTTTCTCACCCTAAACTTTCAGCTCCCTTTCAAGCTTCCGAGAGGCGAAGGGATTTCACCTATTATCTGATTAGTAGGCAACCAACGTGTACTTTTCGTGTTGTTGACGTTGACTTTCAAGCTAATTTGGAAGGATTCTAGGAGCAACTCCCAGCTCAAACTATGGTCGCAGAGGTCTCTTAGTTCAGATCTAGGAGTGTGAGCAGTACGAGCTGAAAGGCTCTCATACTGTTTTGAGGGCAGGGGGCATAAATGCCAAACCTTACCCCTATCCATCGTCGTAGAAGCAGTTTCTTTGAAAGATTATGGTTCTCGGGTATTCAATCAATTCATCCTCCAAACCAACTAAACCGGGGAAGCTGAAGCAATTGTAGGGTGAGGGAAGGGGGAAGCTCAAGGAAGGCTTCGCTTCGCTCGCTCAATTCGCTCGGTAGAGTGCATAAGCCCTATTTCTTTTATTGAAGTAGTAGAGGCCTAACTACACGAGCTCGTAAGTCAGGAACTAGTCTTGTATACGAACAGCTTCCCCTAGTCTTCTGTGCTTCTGGCTAAGCTTAACGCACTATTCTAATATAGGCATTAGAGGCTAACTCCGGCCGACCACTACATAGGAGCGATAGCGAAGCCAAGCCGTATAAAGGCGAGCAGCCCGTCATAGCAATAGCAAACGGCCCACTTATAGCCCTATTTCGTTTTTGCCTTTCCTTTCTTCAGGGACTTCAACTTACAAGCTCATAAATGTCAATTCAGAAATCCAGAGACCTGAGCTAGTGACCAAGAAAGACCCAAATCCAATAGATCAAGAACGGCGAACCTACTTTCATCAAAGAATGAATTGAAGATCAGATCTCGTGAATAAGGATTTCGTGGATGGCCTGATATTAAGTCGCACTAGCTACAAAAAGAGCTTATATATACTTCTTTCTTTCTTCTTAATGGCAGGATATCAATCTATCGAATTATAGGCCCAGAGCGAGCTGCAATGGCAAAAGATAGAGGAGAATGTTGTGTTGTATGGGAGGCGGGATCTCTTTTAACAGCAAAAAGCTCGAAGCGAAAGAGGGCCTCAACTAATACTTACCTCCATTCCAAATAATGAAGCGAAAGAGGCAACTAATACTTACCTCCATTCCAAATAATAGCATTCGCAGTGGGAATCAATAAGAGAGAGAGCTATTTGCATTCCTTGCTTACGTAAATGCAGTAGGAATCCTTATTTGAAAAAGCCCCTAACCCCCTTTCCATATTTGAAAAAGCCCCTCACCCCTTTCTTTCTTTGTGAAGATTCGGGGTGGAGCCTTAGAACAGGCCAGGCCCCTTGGGACGGTTAGGAGCATAATGTCTTACCCACTAATCCCGCTTGGAGACAAACCAACCCATAGGAATCTGATGCCTCTGTCAATTGATGCTCTTTAGTTCCGCTTTCTATTCATTCTCTTGGCAATTATGAAGAATGATCGGCTAATAGCATAGCACTACGATGAACTACGAGACGAGCAAATAGCACTCCTATATATACGATGAACTACGAGACGAGCAAATAGCACTCCTCATTATATACTAACTAGGAACTACGAGCAAATAGCACTCCTCTTACGAGCCACTCCCTAAAGTAATAGTAATCTAAGCTCACTCCTCTTACGAGCCACTCCTCTTACGAGCAAATAGCACTCCTCATTATATACTAACTCGGAACTACGAGAATATTCCATTCATTCGAAAAACATTTCTAGTAACTGACTGAAAAGGACTTATGCATCAGTCTTATTCGCTCTGCTAGACAAAAAGAATCAATATTACTAAATCAAACGAGTCCTTCCTTTAAGAATAAGGAGCAGGGGGTTTCCTCTTGGTAAAATACTATGGGCTTACTCGGGGAATTAGGAGAACCCTCTTTGCTTTCGATAAAGGGGCTTCTTTCTTTGCTTTCTCGATCTTATTCCGCTTTCACAACGAAAGGAAAAGGAAGAGCACCACTAATAATTCCACCTTCATTCTTCCAATGCTCACTACAGATATGATATGCCCTGGAAAAAAGCTTGATAGAAAGATTCCATTCTCGATAGAGCAAGCTGAGGAACACCTGCACGTACGAAAGGAACCAAGACTCGGGGTTGATTGTTTCTTTCATAGCTATAGAGTTCCATTAGGGTTCTCGTTAGATGGTCTAATGGATAGGACGGAGGTCTAATAGTTCTTTGCTCTCTATTCTTAGAAAGAAGGGAGTCAAGTGAGCAGTGAGCTTATGGGAGTTGTTGTTGTTGCGGGGTGATAACGTGTTAGGTTCTTTTTAGTTAAGGGTTTGATTCATTGGATTCTCGAGTGACTGTTTTCATCGCCTGAGTGCTTACGTGAGTCAGGAAAGGAAGCAAGAACTAGTACTTACTATAGGTGTTTTTTCGCTTAGAGCCTTAAGTCAACCGTGAGTCAGCAGTAAGGGGTTTTTTCGCTTAGAGCCTTAAGTCAACCGTGAGTTCGCCGAACAACGTTCCTAGTTTTCAGCATTAGCGAGTGGGTGCATAAGTTCGTTTTTCTAGTTTCGCAGTTAAGTATCAAAAGTAAGAGTTACGCTCCAAGTTCAAGTCCCGTTTTTTCTTCACTTCCAGTTTAGGCGAGTCTGAATTCAATCTCAAGTCATCATTGAATATAGATCGCATAGGATCTAATGAGGCTAACCTTATTCCTTACTCTAAACAAGAATCCAACTAATATATCATAGGTGTACCCGCTCCATACAATACTTGAAACTTTACTTAGAGCAGTACTTTCACTTTACTTAGAGCAGTAGGCAGAGTTGGACCTGTGCTCAGACGAATTCATTGAATCAAATCTTGCTACCTCTAGGATAGATACTATTATAGAAGCGTGTAAAAACAGTGTAGAAGCGAGCTATTATAGAAGCGTGTAAAAACAGTGTAGAAGCGAGTCAAAACTGTGCGTGCATTGCTTCAAGACTAACTAAGGCACTTAGGAGTTCTATTTGCTTAGTTGCGCATTAGTGAGTTGGTAGTTAGAAGGAGTGAAAGTGTTCTAGTGCTCAGTCAATTCAAAAAACCATATTTGTTTCAACTTAAGTCTTGTAACCTAATCTCACTGCGCTTGTTCAGTAGTAACCTGCTTTTTCTTGTTCCATTGCTTCGGCTTGTTCCACTCATATAATCAATCAAGCACATTCACTAAGTTAGTGACATCATCACACTGGTAACTCTCTTAGCGCCCTTGCTAGTATACTTTACTCACCCCGCCCAGCGTTGTCATTTATGAGACACATCACCGGACTTGAAAAACAGCTTCCACTTGCTTATTTACCCGAACTCGATACACCATAAGCACAGAGGCACCGTAATCACAGTTTCTACTTTCAACTACTTGACTGAGAGCAGAAGCAATTTCAGAGAGTGCAAAAGACACAAGCCCTCCACTCAAGCTTGCGCGTACCATACTTTCTTCTTCCTCGCGACACCGGGGGATACTTTACAGCTCATGCTACGGCCCCGAGTTAACTCATTGATACTTTCCTTGAACAACACTTTCCTTCCTTCCCGCATAAATTGCCAAGCTACTACTAAGTCCTTTGGTAGGCAAGGGATATCCTAAGTTACTTGAGAGGGTGCCAGATCAGAGCACTTGTTACATTCAGTATTTGTATAGCAAGAGTTAGAGAGTTTAGTTCTGTATTTCCTGACTGAGAGAGCACTAAGGTTGGTTACCAACATCTATTATAGGGAGCGGGGAGGAACAAGAATTATTGTTCGGCGCCAAGCCAAGACCGGAACCATCCTTTCTGAACCGACAACACCAAGATACAACACTCGAACAAGAACAGGGTAAGAATAGAACTACTAAGTATTAGACTCGAACAAGAACAGGGTAAGAATAGAACTACTAAGTATTCTAATTGAACTACTAGGCAAGAAGTAAGAGGAAACTGTAACCACTAAAGTAAGAATTCAAGTGAACCGGAGGGGTCTCATTGTTTGCTCTTAACCTTATGAAAGATAGAATGAAAGACCTTTATTGAGGTTGTTTGGCCGTTATTACTCTCGTTCGCTTCTATAGCTCTAAACCTAGCCTTGAAAACAGGTAGGGCAACTCACTTTAGCGTTACCCCAACTCACTTGAGCCTTAGCTGATACTTAATTAGTCGGCTACCATGGAGCTTACCTTTAGCCTATCTAGTGCTCCTTCTAGAAAGTATCAACTTCAACACCTAAATTCTAAGTTCTCTAAAGGACAACTATAAGACCAGATTGCTGCTTACCTTACCGCCTTCCTTCACTTTCAACAAATCATTCCACTCGCCAAGCTACTCCTCAACAAGCTACTCAGAAACTATTGAATACATACGTTCGAACGGAACTCCCTCCCTTAACAACTAAGGTAAGCTCACTCCCTTAACTCCCTTGCAAATACTGAGCTGAGGCAACTCCCCTTTCTGAATCGACAAGGAATGAAACACGTAAGTTAGAAAACCGCTAACATAATTCAACAACTACATAAAGAGTAGCCCGCAACTACATAAAGAGTAGCCCGAGGAGGTCTATTGAATCCATCTATTAGCAGTGCCTAGTTAGTGAGGCAAGGGGAAATTATTAAGTGTGGCAAAGGTTAGAATTGAACCAAGTAATAGTTGTAGCCAGAGAATAGAGAGGCAAGGGAAGAATGAAACTCAGCTGACTCAGAATCAAACACTGCCCACAGGAATAAAACCAATAAATCACAGAATAGAACTAAGGAGTGCAAGAATATAGCTAGTGGGTAGAAGCCTTAAGCCTGGAAGCGCGTATACAGAATTACCTCCAGCAGTGCAAGCCTTCAACACTGCCTAACAAGCCTGAAACTATTCTTATTATTACTGAATTTCTTCATTATATTATTATTACTGAATTTCTTATGGTCTTAGGTTCATAGTTTGTGGTAACTTCAATAGAGAGAGAGATCATAGCTTAATATCTTCGGTCAAGAAATCAAGGGGACATCCCTACCCGTAGTTCGGCATACACATTCACTCGTTCCCGTAGTTCGGCATACACATTAACTAGTTCCATTCGTTCGGTACCTTTCTCTAGATGGAATCCCTATTCTACTTACTTTCAATCTACTTTCAAATGCAAGAGCAAGAATTCCGAGCCCTATCTCAGAAATGCTAGGCCGGATCTCACTTTATTTAATGGAGCAGGTAAGGGATCGCAAACATCTTTTCTTAGATTAGGTTTTCAAAGGATATCCCGCTTATAGGGGTCAGGAGTTACAGCTATATTCAATAATCTACTCTTTCAAGTCTTAAATGTGGAAGTTTGGTGCTTTAGAGATAGGGCCGACACGCTTAGCTGGAAAGCAATAAGTCAACAATACAAGGCTTTTTCACAAAGAAAGGTTTTGCTAGATGACCCTGTATCCATTCTCGATTAAAGCACGGGTTTTTTCTATCTTGGTTTATGCTATCTTATCCACTACTTTGTTTTTCTGGATCTCCTCCGGGTCCTAAGGCAGATTGTCTCTAGCTATGCTCTCTATCGGTAGTTCAATCCTTACTTTTCTACTGTCTCCGTCTATTCCTTCAACACCTTTATGTCAACTCTGAGGCGAACCCCTTAAGAAATAAATAAGCATAAGACCTATAGCGAGGAGATAGAATATCAGTCATAATCCTAGTGAGTTCTTTGAAAGTGGGAAGAAGGCCGGCATAGGGTCTTTCAAATCAAGAAGGAAAGCAGAAGAATAAGAAAGAACAGAGGGAATTCCATCTAGGTAACCTCGTGCTTTTCAAGCTCATGCCTAAACAGCCCAATCCATAAGAAGCAAAGATAGGCACATAGTAAGAACGAAGCACCGATACCTATTACAACGAGGATGACAACTTCCTATAAATCCAAAAAAGAAGACTGCAAGAAAAGCCGTACCTACCTTCATTTAAAGAGTCAGAAGGTGCCCTATAAGTCCTAGTAATAAGACGAAATCGGAGCACTAAAGCACTGCTTTACTATGTTTATTAAACCTACTTCTTTCTTTTTACCTTTTGTCTAACTAATCTTTCCTTTTCCCCTCGTCCAAACTAATCTTTCCTTTTCCCCTCGTCCAATTGGTTTACAAGAGGAAATGCATATCTGGCAAAAAGTAGACTTATTTCTATGATTAAAGCGATTATTCCTTTCCGTTGCGTTTAGCTAGGCGAGGATCCGAATAACCTATACAGACTATCATTCCTTCCGCTTCCTGAGCTGATCCCTATTGGTAGACTCGGATTGGCCATTCCCTTGTGAGTGTTAAGTGGTTTGTTTTTCATGGAATTTAACTACAGGGAACTCTCCATTTTGAAGTAAGGAACATAAGTAAGGGCTCAGTAACATCTATTTAGAAATAAGAAGAAAGCTAAAACCACACCTCTGGTCCTATCATAAGCAACTAACTCACTATAAGGAAGAATCTTCTAGTAAGGAATAAAGGGTTCTTTGCTAGAGTAGTTTCTCTCAGGGGAAGTAGCGGCTTCTACTCCCATACGAGCGCAAATTAATAGAATATCCATATGGTAAGAGAGACACTTTCTCACGCTGTCCAGTAGACTAAATGGTTCGTTCCAGTGCCCGTGATATATTGGTTTCGAAAGATCGTATCGAGATCGCTTTTTCTCAATCTAGTAATAGGGGGGTTCGAGATGGATTCGTGGCTTGGTCGGATCTTTTCCTCTGTATTTTATTGCTTTGGACTTGCCAATAACAGTCCTTTCTTTCAGCAGAAGAAACATCAGCAGAAGAAACTGAGAAAACCCGAGTATCTTTAGTTGTTAGCAATAGGGGAAAGATAGTAACATATTCTATTCCTACTAAGAGCACTAAGTTTGCAAGATGGAGTGAAATTATGACTTGAGATAAGGCAAAAACAGGACTTGAGTAGTTGCTAAGGTGAACTTGGTTGGCTAATTGAATCGAGCCCTAGTAGATAATAAAGGTATCATTCAATTACTATTACCTGACTCTGACTAAACTTGCTTCCTTAAGTTAAGGAGATTCTTCCGTTGCGCGAACTTTAGCTTCAGAAGCACCTCTCTCCATACGACAAACATAAGAACAGAAATAGACTCTAAGACGGCGTTGAACAGAAACAGGCAAATATCCTAGTTATGAATGATAAACATAAGATCATCTTGAGAGCGCAGAAGCGGAATGGATTGCAGGAAAAGAAGAAACTTTAGCATTAGCACAACATCTGGTTTAGCCTGGACCTGTCCTTGTCTTTCTCATTTCTTTCTCATTTCTTGCAAAAGTAAAGTAGTTGTCCTGTGTGTTTTAATGTTTGAGTATCTACAGGCTTTGTTTACGGTCCTATAGCTAAAGAAAGAAGAGTAGAGGAAGTTTCACTCGGCGCGTAAGCTTATTGATCCACTAGCCCTAAAGTATCAAAGGAAAGGGTAAGTCAGTTTTCAATGGGGTCTTAAAGCTTAGGAACAGGCAAATAAGAGAAAGGTAGATCTTCAGAAAGAACAAGAGATGAAGCCTAGTATTGTTTCTTGTGGGGACTACCCTGATACTGTGTTCATACATACGAACTTAACCGTTCCCCAAGCTATATACAATTCGAATCTCTAAAGTGAGTCGGCACTGGAGGATTTTCACCTAAGAAATGTGTTCTAAATGGGGTATAATTTGGTACTAAATTCATGTGTAAAGTAACCCGTATAAGCTTCCCCTAAACCAGTACTTAGTGTAGTGACTTAAAACTTATATAAAAGCGAAACAAAAAAGAGAAACCTGGCAATAAAGGTCTATGGTGTGGTTTTACAAGCTTCTATATCTAATGCTCCTTCCCTTGTTTACGAGAGAGAGAGGGGATTGTCCTGTCCTGGGTAGTCTTTTTCAAAAGAAAAACAATCATATATACGTGTAAGATAGACTCAATGAAATGATTTAGATGCTTCCCCCTGCGATCAAATCCTTTCCTGGTTGACTCAGTGAAAGTGACATTCCATTCTAAAACCATCAACTACGAGCTAAAGTATCCTTCAGGACAGAACAAGCAACTAGTGAAATTCAAACGAAATTAAAGGGAAGGGAGTTGAATATAGAACCAAAGGTAAAGAAGATAGATCGGTATCTGAAACCGAAGAAAGAGAATCACCAGTTAAAGTAAGCTTGAAAGAGAATCACCAGTTAAAGTAAGCTTATTAATTGAAAGTAGAAAGTAGAGTGGAAGTATCAAGAGTGGAAGTATCAAGATAGGGTGAATAGAAAGGGGTGAAATAAGACATAGGAGTAGTTGGTAACCACATGGAGAGGGATATTGTATAGCATTGATGTAACCACTAAGATAGGTAGCTTGTTGTCTTTAGCCCAAGCCGAATTGACTCTCGAATCCCCTTATTGCCACAGCCAATTAACTACTATACAATTCTATAAGTCCAGTGTTTGGCCTCAGGGAAAGTCGTTTCATTCTTTGGTAAGAAAGCCCTGCCCGTTATGAAGTTTCCGGTCTTTGAGTTTCATTCTTCTTATATTACCGAATCCAATCTAGCTCTTTTCTCATTGCCTGATTGCCTTGACTTGGCAAAGAAGCCCTCTTCTGCGCTCGCAAGTCCGAACACTTATTTGAATACTGAAATTGTATAGGTGTGTATTAATTAGTTATCGAACTCTACGAAACCACTAGGTTCAGCCTATAACCTACTCTCTCGTATTCAATGAAAGGTATTGCAGCTGGGCGATGAATAAGATGGTACAAGAAGCTTAGTTACTCTATTTACATATATGGGTATAGCTATCAATTCTTATTTCACTTTCCGGAGTGGCGTTTTGTGTCTCAATTCCATCAAGTTACGAAGTTTCGTTTTCGTCTTCAAGCCCCTTATTCGTTGTTCCCTTATTGTAAGTTAACTCAGATCAGAGGTGGGAAAAGGAAAGGAGTGTTATTGTTTAAAGATAAGAGGTAGTAAAAGGAAAGGAGTGTTATTGTTTAAGGATAAGAAACATAATCATTAGAGTTCCCCGGCTCCATATTATGGATTAAGGTAACCAGTGCTAAGAATATCTTACTTAACTAGCAACTGCTGAAGCGCTAAGTTAATTAGTTTCACAGAGTCAATAGAATAAGAGGCTCAAGCATTAGTAGTTGTAGGAGAAGCTTCATCAATAAGAGGCTCAAGCATTAGTAGTTGTAGGAGAAGTTTCATCAGCTAAAGTGTTTCAATACGAGTTTAGGGTGCTAAGGTACGGGTAGGGTAATTTAAGGTAAAGTAAAGTACACAAAGCAAAGTAAAGGAACTGATATATTCAAGCAGTGGGGTTCAAACTTATTGTTGTTGTTGCGGGGTTAGATATAGCTTACTTTCAGGGGTGAGGGATGCCTAGCTTACTTTCAGGGGTGAGGGATGCCTAGCTTACTTTTCCGAGTGAGATCTTATCCTAATGCTCGAACTTCTTCTTGAGACTTATCCATCGGTTAAAGCTTTATACCACCCCACCCATCTGTCTTTCCTTAATTACAGCTACTCGGGATGAAACAGCAACAGGTCATTCTCCACGACAACACTCGTAGTACTAAACTGAGATTGCAAGAACCTAGGGCATCTTAAAGACTCTATACTTCGGATTAAGTAACTGCTGATTCAGATCTTTCTACCCCATAACCGAACCCAACCTTTCCTTTGAATCTGGTTGGCTTGAAGTTCCTCGTAAAGCTTCTAATCAAGATCCTATTCCTGCCTCTTATCCGCCAAGCAACTACTAGACGCACAACTACTTAAGCAACTAATAAACTAGTCTTTCTTTGACTCCTTAGCAACAGGTAGCTACAGGGAATCCACTTATTAACCTTAGCAACAGTAGCTACAGGTATTAATAACACTTCTTACCTTAGCAACAAGGCTTCCAATACTATTGAACTCATAAGAAACAACAGTAAGGGAATGGACAGGCAATTATCCACTGTAAACTGGAACTGTCACTGGTGATTCTCTTTCTTATCCTGCCCAGGCCTTTGCTTTAATAAGTCAACTCTATTACTTAGTGAAATACTAGTTCGTTCAATACCAGCTATCTATCCGGAGTTGTTTAATCTCTAGTAGAATCAACAAGCAACTACTTTTGTCTGCTTCTCTCTTACCTTTGAGTTAAACCCGACCCAAACCCTTTCTTTGTTACTTCTTAGCCTTACAAAGGAATGTTTTAAACTGCATAGGTAGAGTGGAATTCCATTGTCTAGGGCCAAACAAAAAAGAAACTTGTGTCGCGGCAGGAGCGGGTTGGGGGTTAGGGTTGGTCTTAGTCCTTTGTTCACCTGTTTTTTAGTCCTTTGTTCAATCAAGAAAAGGGACTCTCAAAGATAGGAAGTTGTTCATTCAATCAATAAATAGAGAGGTAGGTAGGTAGGTGCAGTTATGATTAAGTGAGGGTTCAGTTAAAGGAAAGAGAGAGGGTTCAGTTAAAGGAAAGTCTCTACAAGTCTTCTCTCTATAAGGAAAGTATGCACGAGTCCTGTGTTATAGTAGCTTAAGTAGGAGTTAGTTCCAATGTCATTATATAAGCAGGAGTGAATTCTCAACTGTCCGAATCAATCTATACACTACGGGGTTAAGGCACAAGTAAAAAAACGCATAACAAGTCAGAAATGCTAGAATAGCAGCCAAGCAACTGCATACATTGTACTAGAAAAGCCAAACAACCTTTCTGTCCTTCCAGCTTCTAAGCCCGAAAACATTCATTTCACTGATCCGTTAGCTCAAAGAACTAACTAACGCCCTCGCTTGTGGAAAGCCCTAGTTTTGCTTGTTCCTTACGTGCAGATCAATTGCACTGTAAACTAGACTAGAATTCTTCTTTACCCACACGGATACGGCTTATGCTTTAGATAAGTGTAGCTACCTCTGGTAACTATACCGATGGAATCCTTTATACCTATTGTCCCTATCCCTCTTCTCTTGTATTGCAACACCCAAACTACTAGACTTGACTTGAGAACAGAAACAATATACGAAGAAACTCATTCACTCGCAGACCCAAGACAAGCGGTGTTTTATCTTATTTGAAGGTTTACTTACACACGGTATTCCATGCCTTGTAGAAGATGGATATTCCTATTCCAACTCTAAGTCATCTAGCGCATTAGGTATGTAATTCAATTGCACTAAAGATTCTCTCATGGACAACACTTCATACACCAAGATACAAGTATTCAGGACAAGGAGCGTAAACAAGCCATACTACTTGAACTCGAACTACCTGAACTTAACAGAGACCCTCATTTGCCCTTCACCCCCACCTCTCAACTGGAGCAGCTACTACTTAAATAAGTCACACTTACTATTTGCCTTAGCTACTTTGCCCTGTTCGTTTTCTACTTTCCGGATAGCTATAAACCAATAGAAACCCTAGCTCAAGCCCCTGATGAAGTTTCTTCCCTGTAAAGTTGAACTCTGATGGCGTAGTGGTCAAGAGCTATAACTGTATTAGTAGCAAGAGTCGAGTTAGGCATAGGATACAATAAACTCTCTATCGGGTGTTCAAGTGTTCTACTCTCTTTTTCCTATTGAATGGAATATCAGCTGACCCTACAATAGCCTTAGCCTCTTCCTTCCTCAAATATGAGTCTCCTTAGCTACAGGGCAATCAGGGAATAGCAACCTGTGAAACAAACTCTCTTACTTATAAGTCTAGGAAAGGTTTACTTGTTTGTTTGAAGCAATGAAAGGCTAAAACTCTGGTAAGGTGAAAAACTCCGTGGCTAAAGTCAATTCTTCTCCTGCTTATGCTTCGCTTCGGATACTTGCTTCTTATTCTGATCCCCTGAAACTTGGACTTGGTAACAACTCATATTAATACACTATTTGGGTTCCTCACGAGTCTTACCTTTGTCATTAGGGTCCTATACTAAACAAAAGAAGAGAGTTTACTAAACTACTGCTCGAAGTGGAGTTCGGTTACTTTAATCAATTATAGAATATGTAACTTATTTGAAAAGATGACTTGAACTTTACTTTGACTTCATTATGGAATATTGCATTTAAGCTTAAAGGAAGGAAGCAGGTTGTTTACTTTATTCTATATGTGGGCAACGCTCCTACATTCTTATCTTTAGAGAACGAGCAAGCGCGAACTCAAGCCTTAGTTATCAAAGGCAGAAGCAATGCCCTTAGTTATCAAAGGAAGCAATGCTCTGTAATGAATATGTTTCTCAATTCTATTTGTAGTTTGAAGTTTCATTCCATTCCTGTTGACTCTCCTCGCCCTCCAAACTTATGAATTGACCCACCCATACCATATTGCTATAAGTTGAAAGTATCTCGTACTGGCTCTACTGCTCCCCTACTAGATTGTTCGAAGCCCAGTAATGATATTCTTTCTGCCGAAGCCCACAGTAATTGTATTCTTTCTGCTCTGTGAGTAAGATTCATTTCAATTGAATTCATGGGTTACTACTTGTAAAACTCTGCTTTGTTTTAATGCTAAAGCTGTTGAAAGTCAAGTATAAAGCAAGTTTGTAAGGTTGCTATTCATTCAATAAGTCAGTTTCTTTGATGAGGCTAATCCTTTTAGGTGTGCATATCCTTGCTGGCATAGGTGAGGTTACCGAGCCCCTAGTTGCTTGTTCCCCGGTAAAAAACAGTCTAAAGTCCGGATATCAAAAGATGGATTCTTAATTGAAGGTAGGAATTGCAGAATGGAATTGAATAGCACCAGGTATAGGAGGGTGAGTCATAATACTTTTGTTACATGATCTCGGTGATCTTAAGAAATGAATGGTACTTAATGGTATAGAGGCGAGTCAATATCTTAGTATAAGTCTACCTCCCTTTCTCTTAGTATACAATAAGCCTACCTCCCTTTCTTTTGCTTTCTTACTGAACTTTGAACTTGATTTCTTTCCCGCTTACCCGAACCAGTACCTAATACAGATCCTCCTCTTTGCGCTGTACCTAATATTGGATCTTCCTCTTTGCTTGTTTCTTCCTTATACTCTTCTATTTGATCTTATTCTTTGCTTGTTTCTTCTTTCTATTGATATTGGATTCTTATTCTTTGCTTGTTGTTTCTTCTCGCAACGAGTAATAGGAGTTATGTGCTCTGTGGGATAATGAATAGCAGGAAGCTGTGTTCTTTACTCTCTTATGGAATCCGTGTTACTAAGCGCTTTTGAGGACAGAAACAGAGAACCTAGTTCACCCCTTATGTTAGGTTAGGGAGTTTGCCTAAGTGCACTTGAGTGGGTGCGCTAGAGATATGAGTTTAGCATCAGCAGTAAGGAGTTAGTAAGTAAGCAATTCTTTCAGGAGTGTTCTTACGAGTCAGCTGTTTTAGGTTATTTATTTCTATACTATCTGCTATGCGAGAGAGATTCTTTTCGAAAGCGCCCTTCACTTTAAATAAGCTGCGGTTGGTGCTCTATAGTTCAAGGCTTTACTTAACCTTGTAATCCTTGACCTTTTCCCGTAGTAGTAGAGTTTTTGTTGGTTCAGTAAAGATGCAGGTGCAAGAACAAGTGTGTTAGTGCGTGTAGGTTCTTTTTTGTTTTAGAGCTTAAAGTCAGCTGTCTGCAGTCTTGTTACCTGATTTCTATCTATATGTAGATGTGCATGTTCAGCAAGCTAGGGCAGAGGGCATAAAGCTTACTTTATTGCGGGTGCGCTAGAGAGTTCACCTTTTTTGAGTCAATGATTCCATTCCTTAAGTCAACCGTGAGTCAACTTTACAAGCAAAAGAATTCCAATAAACAGGTGCAAGAACAAGCAAAGCAAAGGAAGAGACAAAATAAGCAACGCGCTAAGAGAATACTTGAGTCGTCTAGGGGTCGGCTTAAGATATGAGTTCTTCAAGTAAGGAATCTTAAGTAAGCATGAAGTAAAGAGTCTGCGTCCGTAGTTCTCGCAGTAAGCAATGAGGTTTCAACAGGCAAATTAGTTTCATTGATTGTCAGCAGCGAGGAAACCCTCTTTTGACTTGATTTCTTTATCCTTTTAAGTGGATAAGTAGGGCATCCTATTGATTATTGTTTAGATAAGTAGGACATCCTATTGATTATTGTTCTGTTCCGAGTAAGGCCGCTCCGGAAGCGCAATAAACAAGCAACATAGAAAAGGGGGAGCTAACACGAGCCGAAACCTGTCTATAATAGAAAAGGAGGAGCTAACACGAGCCGAAACCTGTCTAATCTCAGTTAGCGCACTATATCTTATTGTTACAACTTACTGTTAGCCTAGTAGTGCTACTCATTCATTTGAATATAACCCTCAGCCCAGTATATAATCCATGATTGTAAGGAATCTATTTCTTTTTTGAATCTTACTTTGCTTTAATACAGCTAAAGCATCCTCTATTGTTCCTACTAGCTTATGTTTCATCTACAGATCTCGGAGACTAAACAAGCACTGCTCATTCTTCTGCTACAGTTCCTTTTCCTTGCGCAGGAGAAAAGAGAGTCGATTCGGTTTCGGCTTCTTAATATGATGAAACTAGAGCAGAATCACTTGCTTTATACCCTTACTTGAGATTTGATTCTTCCTCGAACCTACACTTTACACTTCACAAGAACCAGTACTAGATGATTAGATTCCCGCTGAGCTTGATGGTTCCCCGCCTGAACACTATAATAAGCTTGGAGCTAAAGCCTTTGAGCTAGAGCGACACCCTCACTGAACCCACTTGGTGGACCACTTTTATTCAACCTTAACCTAGCGCATTGAGTAAGGCACTTGACCCAGCTTTATCGCCTGATTGAGAGTCTAAGAAAGCTATTAATCCATCTGTTATACTAGGTGTTGCCATAAACCCATCTTTCTCTAAGTAACACCTATACATATGTTTAGGGCTTACGGGCAGCTCTTTTCTCCTCTTATGCCAAATGGCTAATGGATACTCTGAAACTGTCTACAACAAATGAATTTCCTACTATGCTTCAATAAGATATTGGTGTTACCCCGCTCCGTGAACTTACTTAGAGCCAATAAAAGCACTATCCCTTCCGAGCATAGCGGATTCTATCTATCTATATCAGAAAAGAACAGGAATTGCACTTGCGCCAAAGACATCCTTCTTTCGAGCTTACTTTCCGATGAAAAACGCTATGGTCTCCTTTAATGGAGTGAACAAGCAAGGCAATTTATAAGTTTTCTAATGCTATGGGGAGATATTAAAGGCTTGCCCAGGTGGGTAATAAGTATCGGTCGGTTCTTGTGTGATGCATATATCTCTGGAATCTTCCTCTGTCGTGAACTAATTAAACACCTCTGGAACAACATTCTCACACGTCACCATTGATTGCCTTTACTCATTATTGGCTTCTGAAGCGCTAAGTAAATCATACTCGAATCTTTCTTTGTTGTGGCGTCGGGCAAGAATAGAGTACTGGGGCCGGTTCAGGGCATCATCCACTATTGGCAAGGAAGCAATAAGTGGTCCAAGTCGTCAAAGAGAAAGATAAGATGGGTTTACAACGTCGTCAACTGATTGTCCTGAATACGAGAGTTCCATTCAAGAATCCCAGCTCGAGTGTTTTATCTTATTTTAAGGTAGGATCAGAGGATGGATCATCAGTGTCATTCTTTGTTGCTGGATCTACTATAGGTAGACAATATTACCAACAATATCTATACTATGCTACTTATATGATTTTAAGTTGAAAGAAAAGCATTAAGTATTACCAGTCCCAACAGAAGCTCCACAGTAGAAAGGTCAAGTGAAAGGTCAAGTTTCAAGCTCAGTTTGTTTCTTTGGGAGCTAGGGTTGGCTTAGAGTCTCCTTTTTCATCATACATAGAATCAGTGGTTAAAAAGCGGTAAGCAGAAAGAAAAGGTGCTTTGAAACTAGAACAGAACCCAAGTTAGGTTATGATTGTGCGCTCTTGTATATAAGGCTTTCGCCACTATAGTATAGGAGTGGAGTAAATAACTTCTTCAGCACCGTGAAGTGAAGTGGAGAGAGTAGAGGTGCTTGTTTTTATTAAGTTAAGAAGCCGTTCTTGAGTTCTTATCGAGGAGATCATTAGTAGTGATCAAGTAGTCTGCAGTAAGCAATATCTAAAGCAACGGATCAAAGGCAGAAGTCAGATAAGAAGCGAATCAGGATATCATGCAAGCGAAGCGGGTAAGGTAGTTGGGTATAGATTTCTTGGTTAGAATAAACTGGATCTGTATATTCAGTCAAAGAAGGAGAATAATTAGTATCGGCATTAGGTAGCTTAGCTGAGGAAGCCTATAATCAGTAAAGGCAAGAGGTGAACGTTACCAAATTCTATATGTGTGGGGAACGCTCTCTATTTAGATGAATATTCACAAACTCCAGTTAGCGCTGTCAAGACAGTTGTTTAGTCTTCAGTAAAACAGTATTCTTTCGATTCCACGAGTGCCGAGTCAAGTAAACTGCGTAAGAAATACGTAATTGACAGTTGATCGAGCGCCAAAGAGAAAGAAAAGCACTCTACTTCCTTTGAGACGAAAACCATCTTTGAAGGGAACTTGCGCCAACAAACACTACTTACTTTCGAGCAGCCTCTTATTCTTTCTTATAGGTAGGGGAAACTCAAGATTCTCTTTCCACTAAAGAAGCTAGATCATCGGCAGAAGAAGTCAGATCATAATCGTAGGAACTAGCCAAAAGAGTTGTTTCAGTGTAAGGTTTAAAGGCGACGAGAATGGACTATTTGAATAGAAAGTAATCCGTGTTGGCAACGAGAGAAGAAATCGTATCAAGGAGTTGTGAATTAAAGTATTGTTGTCGGTTCAGAATAAGAAAGGCAGGAGAGTTTCAGTGAAGTGCGAGTTTAGTCCAAATGCGGTACGTCAACTGCTAAAGTAAAGTTTCAAGAAGCTGTGTAAGTTCCAGAAGACTACGAAGAAAGGATTTGTTCAGTGTATTTACTTTTTGATCTATACGGCGTTTGACGTCTCTGAGTCCTTTGATTGAACAACTGCGATTCTTCCCACACATATCGTTAACCAAACTGCTTACTCTATTAAAGAAGTAATGGAACAAGCCATATATGAATTCTAGTTTCGAGGTGCCTATCCATATTTAGCTGACTTTTGGGGCGCTAACACAAGTGGTTATTGCCTTGTTGGGTGGTTTGGTTCTTCATTCATATTAGTTGTTGACTCAATTCGTAAGCACAGAAGCCAGGGCGAAAGCTACTGAATTCAGTACGCTCGCAAGAAACAAGTGCTAATGGGAATTGAGAGATATCAGATGCCTTTGTTTTGTCGTAAGCAGGTTGGTTTTTTACCTTCTTCTAGTTTACCTTAGATTATTATATCTTCTAGTTTACCTTAGATTATCTTAGTTAGCGAGTTACTTCATCAGCATTAGCTTACTTTTGTCTTTTGTGGCGCTAGGCAAGCGAGTTCTTTCTGATCTTGACACGAATGGGCATAGCGGTAGCATGAGTAAGGCTACAATCAATTCCTTTCTTTTTACTCAGTGCGTGAGCTTCGGTGTTTGAACAATCAATAAGGGAAATATGTAAAGTACTTAAATGAAGCGGGAGCCTGCCTCAACTCAAGCAAGAGTTCAAACTAATAATGGTGCAAGAGCAAGCAAAAGGGCTAAAGTAGATACAACGAGAACCCAGACTTATTAATTAGCCCACCTTCGCCTTAGTGCATTAGTTGAGTTTCGGTGCTTTTTCAGAGGGTTGGTTGTTACTAATTATAATATGTCTGGCGCATCTACATTCTATTCTTTTGACTTTCTAGGGGTAGGTGCCCTTTTACTTTCCAAGGGTAGGTGCCTAGCTGATAGATTCAAGTTTGAGTCCGGAATAAGTCCTATTCAAGGGGAATTCCGGGGGTGAGTATCGAGCGCATAAAAGGATATAGGTAAGCGAGTGGAAGGCCCAACAGAAGAATAAGTAAAAGCCGACTCCGAGGTTTAGTAGAAAGTGTCCGCATCAAGGGCGAAAGAAGGTGAGTATAGTTCCAGCAAAGGTATCAGTTTAGGGTATAGGGTTTTCATGTTGAAGTAGAGTAATAGAGGGAAGAATACGGTTGAACATCTTAATGATGGATCAGAATAAAGAGAAATGCCCTCCCTGTATGTTTGAGTTAAGTCATGGAGAGAAAGAATAAGCTTTGCATGCCTTTGATGGAGATACAAAGCAATCTTCATTACTAATAATCAATTCCGTATTTACTGATGACTCAACTGTCACTGTCTCAAAGTAAGGTACCATGGAAGCAAAGCAAGCTGTTAATAAGCAAGAGTTCAAAAAGGCTAAGGCAGGTCACAGGGTTAGAAAGATGGATAGGTTCCATTGATAGAATGAAAGTGGTTAAGATAAGATAGAAGAAAAGATAGAATGTTCTTTCTTATAAGAATATAGAACTTCTGAAACACCCCTTTCTAAACCAACAAGACAAGGACAGATTCGACTGCTTACTTGAGAACTGATGCTTCTCTTTCTCCTGCTTCTCTTGTTCTGTATCTGGACTGGCTGACCAAAGAATGAAACTCTAAAGAAATACGGAATGGAATTTATGAATTGAAACTTTCCTATGTGTAGCGGCATTGTGTTTCTCTTTCCTGCCCCAGTAGATAACTCAGTATTTCCCTTGTATATAAGAGAGTAAACCAAGCGTATACTAATCCTATTGAGTGGAATCTGTTTATCGAGGAGGAGAGCAACCAAGCAAACCGAATATACTGCGGTAGTGAGTGGTGCCCATGTCTCCGCTCTGTTGAACTAATCAATACCCTCTAACGAGTTTTTCTACTTCCTGTCTGCTTGCCCCTGCCCTTAAGTTTAGAAGACCTAACCGAGTCAACTACTCTTTTTTCTACAGATGGGTCCCTAGATGTCATAAAAACAGTAGCTAAAGTGACTCAAAGAAAAGGGATTGTTGAGCAAAGTAGGTACCTAGGAAGCAAGCTGTTCATAAGCATAAGTATCATAAAGCTTGGGTCGGCAGGGGGAGCTCAGGGTATTTGTGTTGACGAGTAGGAGAGCCCTAAGGTTTGCAAGAAACAAGTAAAGTAAACATAAATAGGTAGTTTTGGAACCTATGCGTTAAGTAATATGGGATTACTCGTGGGCAATAAGCTATAAGGCAGTTAGTATAAGGCAACTCAGTTGATACAAGTATTTCTTTGACTCCTTAGCAACTATAGCAAAAAGGCATCACTCAGTATACGCCGCTACCTTAGCAAGCAACTAGTATTTCTTTTACTCCACGCCTTAGCAATGAGGAAAGTATTACCAAGATTCTGCATTAGTGGGGAACTATTAATGATATTACCATTATGCCGCATCCGTATATATCCATGGAAAAAAAGAAAGAGTGCATCGCCTATGTCTTCAAATCCAATTCTATTATTATTTCTTGCAACAGTACTATAAGTAAACTCATTCAATTCTCAATTAGCACCTCCGGGAATAAACATTTCTGGTCATATCAACAAGAAAAGTAATAGCTCCGGGATAAAGCGACTATCTAGTGCATTAGGTATAACAATTAGAGAAAAGTAACCAAGCAAAAGTAGCGAGGGGCAGAGAAGAATTTGCCGGAGGTATATAAGATTAGTGGAAAGGGAAGAAAGAGAATCCTCAGTTTAAGCAGAAAGAGAATAATCAGTTGAAAGAGAAGAAACCGGGGAGTGAAGGTTCTTTTGCATCCAGGCAAACAACAACAACGATCAAGGCAGAGAGAGGAGAGGCAAGCTTAAGTAAGGGTAAGTCTACAAGCGTATACTAGATTTATAGATATTGGCTTTACCACCTTATTGAGAGCAGAGTTTACCACCTTATTGAGAGCACAGAGTAAAGAAACTGGATCCGTAGTTGGAGCAAGGGTCAGAAGCAAGAGGGGAAGCTGTATCTGGGAAATCATCTAGCACTGATATTGATAAGTTTGGGCAGCAAGCGGGTATCTCGATCGAAAGTATGCAGTTATAGCAGAGCCAGAGCCCCCATTCTAATACCTGTGCTTGTTACCAACTAGCCGCATAGTATTGGATAATAGATTCAACAAGGGGCCAAGCTACTGGTACAAAAGCATAACTCTACATAAATGCATTATAATGAGTTATGAGCCAGAACTTATAATAACCGGCAGACAAGACCTTGAATACATAACAAGTCATAAATGGGTTATAAAACGAAGTTATTACAATTCCTGCTTTCATCATGGCTTAAGGAGCTGCTATTACATGTTATTACAATTCCTGTTTTCGTTCCTGTTTTAATCCAGCGGCAGGGCTGCTCTCGCTCTCCCTCGACTCTGTAAACCTCTGTAAACAAAGAAAGTTATTGCTCTGGACCCACTACTTCAAGATTGGACCACTACATCACCTCTGTAAACTAATACATATGAAAACGGAGCAGCTTTATCATCTCCCTCTGGCAACAATACTAGAGGAAAGAGCTGTTCTTGTTTAATCCCGAGTTGCCCCTGTGCCCCGAGTGTAATCCCGAGTTGACGACGAAGCCGAATCTTGACTCTTCCACTTGCCTACCAGCATACCTTGATAAAGCTTATAATACATTTATTGCCGAGTCTTGTCTCTGAGTGTCCTTGGCGGGTAGTTTACTTACATGTTAGGCTAGGCGCGTATGGATAGTTCTTTCGTTCCTTAGTTTTAGCTAAAGTAGATGCCTTGTATCGCGTCAGGAGCGGTTGATAGCAATTAGAGAATCTCTCCTCTGGATCCAGTTCAGGTATCAAACTATCAAGTCAGAATCAAATCGGGAGAAGGTATAAAAACCTATCTATTTCTATTATATTATATTCTAGTATAATTCTATTATAGGAGAACGGATTCAATTCTTTCGAGTGACGCGACAGTCCGGATTCGCCCTGGCAATTAAATAAGTGTTGAGGCCCTTATATTAAGTTGGTAGAGGCGGGAAGGAAATCGAGAAAGAAAGTTCTTTGTAGGCAGGCAAAGGGCCAAGCATATACAATAAATAGACTTAATGGCAGATCGAGTGAAGTCTCCAAGAGCAGCCCGAGGCTGTTATCATAAAGGGTTGAATTCCTTGTTTCAAATGCTTTAACTCTACCGCGCCACTAATTAACTCCTATACAGATCTCTGGCACAATTGAGGGCATTCTCTACTAATAAACAATACTTGGTCATAACTCGCTATTCTATCTTCTCTTTAGAAAGGGATAAAGGATTCCACTAAAGGTATTCAACTCTCACAGCATCTCTTCTCTTTACTTTCACTCTGTAGTTGTAGATGGGCCATGGAGGGATATCCTAAGTCACTTTAGAACAAACATTTACCGATAAGTAGGGAAGGGCCTTTGATCATTCAATTCCACTTACACTAAACAGAGATTTATTAACCTACAACACAGTCAACAGGCCAAGCAGGCATACCTGGCATACAAGTCTTATTGGCGCGGAACCCCTGTAGCAATAGTACCCGATCCGACAAGTAAGTCGATAAGCAGACAAAGGCACAGAGAGGAAACAAGCTAACCTTAGCAACTACACTCGGAAGAAATAGATGAATTAGCATGAATTAGCCAGGTAAGATGGAATCCAATCCGGTAACTCACCTACTAAGGGATGAGATAGAAAGGTAGCACACAGGTTAGGAGTTCAATTCAATGGTCAAATCATAAGGGAACTTTAACAAATACTCACTAAGACAATGAAAAAGAATAACAAAGACTAAGCATTGGTATAATTCAACTCTGACTCCTTACTATAAGAATCATATTATAAGAATCATATAATAGTATAGAATTGCCAGTCACTTGGGTGGGGTGGATATAATAGTAGATAATAGTTGTAAGTAGCCTTTCTTTGTTCGGGAAGTATCGAATTGTTTCCCTTTGCCAGAGGAGAAGTGGGGACAGAAGCTAGTTCAAAGGCAAGGGGACAAGACCTCATTCATACCATAATTCAGATAAAGCTGCAGGTAGTTAAACAAGCTACCTTAATAAGTAAGGGTATACTATTTCTCCATTTGCGTCTAACCCGCTCCTGCCGCACACCGAGTACAGGAATGGACACAGGACTTGCAACGTTGCTGGTTCCCTTCGATAGGGTTCCCTTGCTCAAACACCCTTACTCTTCTACTTAGTTCAATTATGTTTTATTCGATTGAAAGCGGTAAGTATCCTCTTCTCTTGTATTGGAACACCCGGCCAAGCCGACAAGCAACCAAAGTACTGTGAAATGCCCAGCCCTAGTATTGGAATGAAACTACCCTACCTGCCAATCAACAACTAAAAAGGCAAAGAACCAAGCCCTCTCGCACTGGAATGGAATCCATCTCTTACCTTACGAAGACCGCGAGACAAGCCGACAAGGGTAGAAGACCTCTTCTTATGGGAAAATTCATTGTAGCCAGAGGTGCTGGAGAGTCCAGTTCAAGCCCTAAGGTCATTGGCGAACTAATACATGCAGTTATGCGGGAATTCTCCACTTTTCATTCTACTACGAGGGGTGAGTCAAGGATCTCTAGGAGCCCTATTAAACAAGCAAGCTGCTTTCTAATCTACCTTAATTCTTATCCTTATACCTCATTCCGGAGTCCCAATTTCTGCCCTGTTTGTATACTTTACTCGTTTGCTTCTATTCCTCTCCCTCTTGCTACTTACAACTATTCTCTACTTCTCGACCTCTCCTATGGCAATTGAAACTCGGGTAGGCTTAAGTTCTTGTGTTACGCTTAGAACAAAATAGGGAACCTTAGTCGGAAAGCTGCCCTGCCGCTCTTTGGCTCGCTACCGCGAATGAAATAATACTTCCTTTACTTGACCTAAAAGCTGCCTTTACTTGGGTGCAACCTATGCCTAGAGTGCTTCCGATACAATATCTTCTATTATATAAGAGAACCCAGGCTTCCATTACTAACTATAAGGATGGAGCTGCTGATCTCACATCTAACTTACTGCCCAAACAGAACAGCTTGCAATACCTTAACTCCAAACAGGTAATTGAACTGTGACTAACTAGAACCGAACAGGCAAAGTAAAGGCCGGAACGCTACTAAATAAGACGTAAAACACTGTTAACAAGATCGAAAAAGCAAACCTGGAAACCAACTGCCAATAACTGTTAGAACCGAACAGGCAAAGTAAAGGCCGGAACGCTACTAAATAAGATGGAAAACACTATTAACAAGATCGAAAAAGCAAACCGGGAAACCAACTGCCAATAACTGGGGTGGAGCTGGGGCTAACAAGACCATAGCTCTTAATGCGCAATCTACTAAATACCAAGATGAAATCAACACCAATAATGGGGGCACTACTTAAAAGAAGCAAACATCAAACTAAGGCTTGCTCTACTGGGACTAACTCTTCCGCGCCTGACTATAAGATTAATCCAAAGAATCAAGAAAGAACCTAGTGCTAGCGAGAATCCAATTACTGCTCCTAATGCTGCCATTATTGCCTAACATACTTACTTATCTTTGGTTCACTCCGGTACTACCACTTCCAAGCCTTATTATCTACCTAAAATGCCAAGCCTTACTTTTCTTATATTGTAGCATTAGATTATTTAATTGAACTCTGCAAACCAAGCCTACCCCTATGCGCTTTCAATCTTGAAGCTACTTCCTTTTATTCGTATTTTTTTGCCCCTTCCCCGGGCTATCGACCTGTCCCCATTTGCTTGAAACCCTAAAGAGCCTATTAGCCTTGTCCTTCCTAGCCTTAAGTCCTTATTCCCTTGCTTTTACTCTTGCTTTACTTCATTTCAACCTAGAATACCCTCTTATCTTCTATGACTTTCACTCAGCACTGGTAATTTCACAGCACTGGTAATTTCAATAGTACTGGCGAGGCTGATACTACTTACTTATCGAGGCTGATACTACTTACTTATAGTATTGCTTTCCTTGCAACGATTCTTTCTACGACTTATTACTAAGTCAACATCCCTATTCTGTAACTATACTAGGATCTTTTCCCTACCCCCTATTCTCTATGTCAGCTTCTATTCTCTATGTCAGCTATTGCAACTAAGAGGCAAGTTCTAAAGTCAAGTAAGTCTTATTTCTTTGTTTGACTCTTTCAGTTGTTAGGTGTTAGTTGGTTCCTTTTCCTTTTGTTTGACTCTTTCAGTTGTTAGGTGTTAGTTGGTTCCTTTTCCTCTTGTTTATCAGCACTGGTAATTTCACAGCACTGGTAATTGAAATAGTACTGTCGAGGCTGATACTACTTACTTATAGTATTGCTTTCCTTGCAACGATTCTTTCTACGACTTATTACTAAGTCAACATCCCTATTCTGTAACTATACTAGGATCTTTTCCCTACCCCCTATTCTCTATGTCAGCTTCTATTCTCTATGTCAGCTATTGCAACTAAGAGGCAAGTTCTAAAGTCAAGTAAGTCTTATTTCTTTGTTTGACTCTTTCAGTTGTTAGGTGTTAGTTGGTTCCTTTTCCTTTTGTTTGACTCTTTCAGTTGTTAGGTGTTAGTTGGTTCCTTTTCCTCTTGTTTAAGCCTTGCCTTATTGATAGTAGATAAGGAATGAAAGCAAAGAGAAGTTGTTTGAAGCTATAGAACATAGGATCCGTATAAGTAGAAAGAAAGAAGGCCCAGGAGATAAGGTTTGTAGTATGTGATGTCAGTTTTCTAGCTGGGAGAGTCAGACCTAAAGGCAGCAAAGCCAGGGCAGCAAAGCAGCTGGCAGTGGTTAAAGAGTGAAAAGCTAGAGAGTCAGGATACCGGGCAGAGCTATAACACTACCCCCTATTCTCTATGTCAGCTTCTATTCTCTATGTCAGCTATTGCAACTAAGAGGCAAGTTCTAAAGTCAAGTAAGTCTTATTTCTTTGTTTGACTCTTTCAGTTGTTAGGTGTTAGTTGGTTCCTTTTCCTTTTGTTTGACTCTTTCAGTTGTTAGGTGTTAGTTGGTTCCTTTTCCTCTTGTTTAAGCCTTGCCTTATTGATAGTAGATAAGGAATGAAAGCAAAGAGAAGTTGTTTGAAGCTATAGAACATAGGATCCGTATAAGTAGAAAGAAAGAAGGCCCAGGAGATAAGGTTTGTAGTATGTGATGTCAGTTTTCTAGCTGGGAGAGTCAGACCTAAAGGCAGCAAAGCCAGGGCAGCAAAGCAGCTGGCAGTGGTTAAAGAGTGAAAAGCTAGAGAGTCAGGATACCGGGCAGAGCTATAACACATTACTAATACGCAAGTGGAGCAAACAAAGTCAGTATAGGAATCGACACCGGATCAGGGGGAATCCATCTACTAATTGAAAGGAATTGAAAGGATTATATCGCTACTAAAAAGAATTGATCCTGGCTAGAATTCTTTAACTAATACGTAGGAATCTACTACTACCCGCTAGGCCTTACTTTACTACTAATGAGACCTTATCTTATTCTTTGACCTACCTCTGAAACTCCTCAGTGTGGGGCCCCGGTCCACTTTCATTAGCCCCTCCGCTCTAGGGCTTAGGCTCCCTGTTTTCAGTCTTTAGTTCGAGAGTTTGGTTATCCTCTTCCTTATCCGTAGTCTCTCCTTACTGAACTCAAAGCTACCCTTCCTGTCTCTAAGGCGACCTCGCCTACCTTTTGATTCCTTTTATTCCTACTATACCTACCAACTAATCAAACTATATCGTTACTGGCATTCCCGTGTATCAGACCTTAGTTGTTAGTTGCAAACTTACCTTCTCGATATCAATTCTGTAGTGAGGGCTTCGACCTGGAATTATAAGTACTGGCCTACTCAGCATAAATACTATTTGGAAAACCCCGCGCATAATAATAGGACGGAAAAGGGGAACTTTCTTTCCGTAGTTACTGACGTTGGATCTTTTATTGCTCGGCACCTAAGCTGACTTGCCCCGTTATCGCTCTTACTATCTTTTGTCTTGGCCTGTCCCTCTGCGCTTTTCATTCTTGTATTTAAGCTTGGGCCTGCCAACCTAGTCTGTCCCTCCAGAATCTAATTCGTGTATTGTGAAACCTTGAAGTCTGTGGGTGTGAGTCTTCTAGCTGCTTCTTTCATTCCGCAGTTAACCTAAAGGTATCTCCTGCTCCAGCCTTATTCCCTGTAGTTATAGCTTAAAACCAGCACCCCTACCTTAAGTCTCTGAAAACCTATTCTTTGGATTTAGCTCCCCAGAACTCGAGCCTTGCTTTCTGTATTGAAACACTAAGCTGCAAGACCGTGCTACAAGAGCGTATTAGAAGACCCGAGCAGTGCACTAAAGAAATGAACTGGTGTCGACAAGGCTGAACCTCCTGTAACTAGGAAACCCGCCAAACATCCCCCGTTAACGATACTAAAAGACATGATTAATTGAACTAGTAATCAACAGTATAGCTCATAACAAGGGCAGCGTCAGCTGCGATGGCTAAAGTGAGATAAGACCTTCGCCCCCCGGAACAGTGAACTAACAAGCAAAGGCGCAAGGGACAACCACAGGAATGAGATTTCTAGAAGTCACTACTAGGGCGTTCCAGACCAACAATAAAGCTACACAGAACGAAACAAGCGCTGACAAGACTTCCTTTTTAGTGTGAGCAATACCTTTTAACTGGAACACTGGAATCATACAAATACTCACAGGTCAATAAGACTCGAAATCAGAAATAAGAGAACGACTATCAAATGGGACTTTCGCTACTGATCTTGAAGCTCTTTGCTTTAAGGCGGAATTGCCTAACTAGAAAACGGATATTACTGCCCAAAAGCCCTATACTTCATGTGATTGACCAAGCCCTGGTCCGCGCTCCTTTAAGTCGAACGCTCCATGCTTTCATTCTTATGGTTATTACTCTCATTCATAGAGGTGTGTACGTACCAGTCGAAGTCTTCTAATTACTTATTTCATCATGTAATGCCCCTCGCCTAGGCTTAGACCCTTG
The DNA here is from genome assembly GCA_001649415.1 of Musa itinerans. NCBI lineage: Eukaryota > Viridiplantae > Streptophyta > Magnoliopsida > Zingiberales > Musaceae > Musa > Musa itinerans. The sequence continues at coordinate 446,088 of LVTN01000074.1, read as the reverse complement.
ATTCAAATCCACCAAACAACTTGTTGTGCGGTAGGTAGTTCCCACCTGAAACTATATACTAGCATTCCTGTTCCACTCTCTACTCGCATTCCTGTTCTCTTGTTCCCCAAGAACTGTCTTCAATGCCTTATTCAGTTAGCTTATATTATGATGATTCAATTCACTTGACTTTTGACTTTCACTCAGCACTGGTGCTTTTGATTCTTTAGCTACTAGATATAAGACTAAATCCAAGAATAAAGAATCCCCCAGTTATACACTTACGTAAGCCCTAGAGCAAAGCAAGGGGAGTTTGTTTTAGGGTCAGCAGTGTCAGTCTCATGGGTAGTAATCCGGTCCTGGTAGTTGTATTTAATAGCAAGGGTTGGTTCCCACAGCTTTGGAATGCGAAACAGTAGCTAAAGGGTGGAAGCAAGGATCGAACTGCAACTGGCAAGAATCCACTCGGTAAATAGGATTTGATCTACAAACTGTATATGCCACAACTTACTATAAGGGCAGATTATTAATCTGGGCTGGCTTTACTTGGGTTCAAACTACCTCTCTTGCTTTTAAGTATAGCATTGCTCTATCTCATTCTAACTATCCTGTCTCTCGTTTGTTACTACTTACTTTTCTACTTACAGCTGTGTGTTTCATTACCTTAAGTGCCATACCGTGACTTTGCATTCTATACCTGATATGCGCTATTGCTGGGGTCAAAACTCTAGTCTGATACTTCAACAACAAAAGTGCATTCTCACTTTGGAGTTGGTTTCCTGTTATCACTGGCCTAATTCTGATACTAATGATTTGATTTCTTCTATTTACAGCTATTAGTCTATTACTGCTGGCGCTATCACACCTTGAGTCCGAGACTAATGAGCCCCAGAAATTAGAAGTACTGGTTCTCCCACTTGAAAACTAATCCACGAACTCACCCAACTCTGTCAAATTCTTTCCTCGCATGGTGTGCTATCATTCCTTTACTACTTAGTTGAGTTCTTACTTCAATATAGCTTTATTCCTCCGATCACCAGTTCCATTATGGTAGTTATGAGTTGGATTCCCTTGATCTGGTTTCAATTCTCATCAGTATGGGTGTCATTCCTGTTTTGAGTGGGAGTCCTGTTGTTGGTATTGGTTCCCGCCCATTAAGTCAGTATTGTTGGCATGAGTTTTCTTCTTTATTAGGTGTTAGAAGCATTTGTCTCATTCTTTCCAGTAGCAGCTACTTGTCTACTTGTCTGTTAGCACTGGTTCCAATCTTTCTTTCAAGTTCTCTTATTATATGAGTTGGATTTTTCCCTTACTGCTTTCTTTAACTAATATGCCTATGAGGGGAAACTAATAAACCCTTGCTGTCTTTTATTTCTTTGTATTAGTAGTTGGATGCGCCTACATCGTACCTATGAGTTACATCCCCAGTTACATAAGTGAAAGTCTCTACTTACTTGCTTGGTAGTGAAAGCCTTAGAGGGGGTGTTTTCAGTCCTGTTAAGCCCTAGCTCAATTCTAACTAGCGGAGGAATCAGGTTTAGATGCCATGGTATTAGTTTGAGAGCTTGCGTATAAGGGTTGGTAGTAAGGGTAGTAAGAACCGGAGTTAGGCAGGTCAGCTTCGGGGTCAGCAGCAAAAAGACTAGTTGTAGTCAAAAGTGCTGTTATCAGTGGTGTAATCCCCCGTCATTAGTAGCAGAACGAGAAACAGGAAAGTAGTACTTAGGGAAATAGGCAGTGAGCCTGGGAGACCAGATTAGTAGAATCAGAGTAGGTAGTGGAGTGGTCGTTACTCGTCTCTTCTACTAGCTCTATTGGTATGTAGTGTGGACTATCATCCTTACTTCTGTATTTGTGTCTGCCATGCCAAGAAAGAAGGCTGGGCAGGAGGGAGGTGAATTCTGAATTAATAGGTTCCATTGCTATACTACTTAGTGCAATGCTTATTAGGCGCAGTTCCATTCTTCTAGTACTTAATTTCTTATTTGTGTATGCAGAAGCACAGCACAGGGAAGGGGCAGAGAATGAAGGACGGTAGCTGAATTCCTCTCCAGTGTGTTGATTCTTTTGAGTAGCGATATCAGTCTCATCGGCGCTAGTCATATTCTTCTGAGCAACAGTATCAGCTTGGGTGTGGGTAAAGATCCATATGTGTAGTTCTAGTTTTCTATCTAAGAAAGAAATACTTTTATTGGTTTTTTGGGGGCTATTGGAGAAACTGATTAATTGCCCTTAGTTTGGAGAAGGCAGTGCCAAGCTAAGATAAATAAGTGGGAGATTCAAAGTGGAGTTCAGGAGCCATAGTTAGGTCTTATCGAGTAGCTCAATTACATCGACCCTTGTTATCTGCAGTTCAATCTGAGAATTTGTTGTCAATTCCTTATTTTTTGCTGTTGTCTTAGACACTGGATTTAGTTACGATACACCGAATGAGCTAGTGCCCAACATAAGACAAAAACGAATTACTAGACTCAAAAGTGAACTGCCAATAAGGAATCCTGCTAATGTCTATCATTTCATATACACTAACTCATTCCATATCTAATAACTAAAGGTCTTCAAATACCAACTAAAGGTCTTCAAATACCTTAGAGAACTCGGGTACTACTGTTGTAATTGAACAAGTATAAGTCAGAGACTGAAACCACCGTTCACAATACTTTGTTTTCTAATATATATAACTAGGAATACTTTGTTTTCTAATATATATAACTAGGAAATAGGCTACTGATAAAAAGTACTTTCATTAGCTTCATTATGAGACTCCCTTCTTTCATTCCCTATACTGGGCACTTGGGCTTAACTCACTTCTAATGGGAATCGAACCATGGTATACGTAGTCCCGAAGACTAATAGCTGTTAGCGGTAAGGCTGGAAAGGGGCAATCAAGAAATCCACCCAATACTGATACGCTGACAACAATACTATTACTTGCAACTAGGGCTTCCTCCTCTGCGGGCTAACTCTTACTAAACTCCTGCTCTTAGCTTATATCCCCTGTCTATTAGTCTTTGCTTGGTTATTTTACTTATACTTTCCAATATGCTCTATGACATATAGAGGAAGAGAATCAACCCTAGGAATAAGGAATTGCACTATGACTTATGGGACTTACCCTGGCGCTCCCTAAATACTTATAACTCAAACCCGGTAATTGCACTACTAACTTAGTAGACTGAAACAGCAGCTAACAAGCCTGCATTGCCTTTTCAAAAGTCCATTCCCACTATACTGTCTCTCTCATTCCCAAAATACTAACTCGGATTCTTTAACACCTGATAACTCCACTGCCGCTACACTTTTTCTGGTGTGATTCCAATAGCATCTACCATAATATATGATCTTAGTGAATCTCCTCTATAGAGTTATATTCCTTTATGCGAGGTGATATTCAACCCTTGCACTAACGCTAGTGTGGAGTTTGACGTAAGAGCAGTATTAGGTAGAACACAGTATTAGGTGGAGCAGAGACAGCAAGGAAGCAGTGCGGTATCAAGTCAAGTATAAAGCGAGGAGATACATTCTTTTTTTATTAAGTATTTGGCAAGGTTAACATATAGAAGCGTAGTATTTAGTATAAGCGGGTAATTTCTCCATAAAGATTCATTTCTTAACTTCAACTTCCTGTCCTGTTTGACTGAACTGAATACTAAGACTACACTTTCACTGTCTTGACTGCTACTAGGTTAGGGAAGGGAGTTTCCATTCCAAAAGCTGGATCGTCTGCAGGATCATAAGCAGTAGAAGATGCAAAAGAAAGAGAAGTGGATATCGTTGAGTATAGACCCACGTAGCGAGGATATGATATGGATCCACCCGGCAAGAGAGCCAACTATCCGATTGAGGTTTAGGCTTAAATGAATGTTCTACAGGTCTTTCTGGAGTCAAGGCAAGATTACCGATTCTGCAACGGAATCACAAAGAATAGATTGAAAGCAACTAAGCAAGAATGGAGATACCCGTGCATAAAACAAAACAACCGAAAAAGAGAGTAGGCAAGCAAATGATTGCTTCAATTTGAATTATTTAATGAAATGAGAACTTTAGAGCACCCCGGCTTCCTCATCTGGTTCCTGCTTCTTTTGGAACTGTGGATTCCTCCAAAGAACTGGTTACTACTGTATATGGCTCTGCTCTTGACTTCTAAACTTCGCCCTTCCCTCAAACACTGGACTGGACCTCCTCTCGGTTTGTTGACCCGACAACACAATCATAAGCAATTAAGTATCCATGAAAAGATTCTCAATCTCAATCCGGTGGTGGAAGTTACATTTGTTTGATTAGTACTCTCCAGGACAGGACAACCTCTTACGCGCCTGTAGCATGATCCTCAGAGTTTTCTGTTCGGTCCAGTTCAAGATCCTATTTATTGAAGAAGATAAGATGTCAACTGAAGTCAAAAAGGTTGGGTGTTCTTACTCGAGTCCAGTCCCAACAAGACATCTATGAGAGAGAGGTGCTTCTTCTGTGCTAAAGGATTTTCCTGTTCGACTTGACATGAAAGAAACAAGACTCCATAACAACTCGTACTAACTCTGTGTTTGAGCTCCAAAAAACAGGACTTTCAGAATGAACAGTAGTTGCTTTGTTGTATTTGTTGGCGACGAAAGAGGTGATTGACCTTACCTTGTAGTTAAGGGTAGTGCTTTGCTTTACCTTTGCATGCTTTACTTTACCTTAGTTGTAAGAGCTAGAGACTTTAGGATACTTGAACTTTGACTTCGAGCTCAGGTCTCTGGGAGTTAGAATAGCCCACTACGCCGGTAACAACACAGCTGACTCCTTACTTTAGGAACTCCGATAGGCATCCCCAACAACAACTTGCAACGCTACAAGCAGTGACTGTTGAGGTGATACTATCAATGGATGGGAGGGAAGCAAGGATGCCAGGGGCGGAGCTAGTAGTTGATTTCCTGTAGTTAATTGCCTATAGTAGTAGCGGGATTCTTATCATAAGTGGAAGCCCTATAAGCACTAGTTCAAGTCACTATCTGGAGGTGGATTCTTATTAGTACCGGTTGTTGTCTTATCAGTAAGAGCAAAAGTATTAGTTCCGAGCTTGGTTCTTGTTAGTCGGTATAGGAATCGAAGCCATCAATACATAATAAAGTAAGGTTCAAGCTCATAGGCCCTAAATAAAGTAAGGGCAGCGTCAGCTGCGATGGCTAAGGGAGTGGACTCTAAAGGCTAGGCTTTGGCTGCTGGTTTCTTTCTTTTGTTGATGAACTCAATTCTTATCTATTAATGTCCTGCTGCTCATTCTTTTGCTTACCTAACTCACTCCTTTACTTATTTCTCTATTCTGACTTACGAGGTTGCTTTTTCTTACCCTTACTTGATGCTATTGACTCAAACTTGACATACCCACTCGATTGACTCAACCTTATATTCTTATTTCTCATATAGAAACTACACATGGAAACTATATATCGACTCTCTACATCTAAAAAGTGAGCTTCGAGACTGACTATTTTCTCTATTCTGACTTACGAGGTTGCTTTTTCTTACCCTTACTTGATGCAATGGATCGATCATACCCTATAGGCTATATAGGCTATTGACTCAAACCAGTAATTAAGTTCCTGCCCACTCGATTGACTCAACCTTAGATTATGATTTCTAATATAGAAACTACACATGGAAACTACATATCGACTCTATACATCTAAAAAGTGAGCTTCGAGCTGGAATTATAAGTACTGGCACAACAAAATAAGAACGATGTATGTTGACTAGGCAGAATGGTGTTTGCTAAGAAGAATGAGGTTGACCTAAGAGAATGAAAGGTGGGGCAACAAGGCTGGTCGGGCTAATGAGTAAGGCGTGAACTGCTTTTAGTGAGGCTTCATTCTGCTGCTTTCGTGTCTACATTCTGATTCCTGCTAGTGGATGCGCTGGCAATTACGTATTAGGGCCTTTCTTTTGTTTCACTAGTTTGATCCTTGCGATTAGTGATGTCAATTCTTTATTCTTGTATTGATTGTATTGGTCCTGATAGTTAGTAGGTTGATTCCTATCCCTTGTTTCCTCTTTGATGTAAGTGGTCCCATTCTTTCCAGTATCAGAGTCAGTATCATCAGGTAGTTGTCGATTTCTTGGTTCCGAGCTACTTTCTAATTAATAGAATTCCCGTGTTAGAGTTGGTTTCTTATCGTTATTTAGTAAAGTCCTGTTGCCATCGGCTCCAATCTTTGTTGTAGCAAGCAAAAGGATGAGAAGCGCTAGATATAGGTTAAAAGAATGCTAATAGAGGAATAAGTAGCTAAATAAATGATCATAATACTAAAAGAAACTCAGTAGTATGGGCAAACACTAGATATGGGATTTGGATCAGTAGCTTCAGTTGAAAAGCAAGGTCAGCTGACGATGGCTGAGTTACAGAGGAGCAACGTCTTGTTGCTCAGTGAATTCTCTTACAAGCGTGCACCGGTTCGTTCTCATATGCTATGCCAAACTTTCTTCTTGATTATTGAAGACATAAGCAGCAATAACCGATACAAAAACGGTGATTCATTTGGAGTCTTCTAAACAACAGCGAAGACAACTGTCGAAGAAAACAGGCGTAAAGAACTACCTTACAATACAGGGCCAATTAATCAGTCCGCCCAAACACACTTCTTTATTGAAGCATTTCGATCGTTAGCTTTTCAACCTAGGGATACTTGAGAACTAAGTCTTTCTCTCACCTATTAGCCTACCGCTACAGCAAGCCAGAACTTATAATAACTTGCTTTTTGTTTGGTTAACTCTGCTTTTCCTCTACTTGCTTTCATTGTTGTGTCCCCTTCTCGGCCTTCCGCTTCTTGCTTCAATTATGGAAACTCAGGCCCGGAATCCTCACATGCACACAGATCAATCAGTCTTACTTTGATGCTTATGAGTCTGCCTCTAATGTATGTACTTCTTGACTCGCGCCCCGGGTTCTCTGATTGGTGTTAGCATTCTGAGTAAGTAAGTAGTATCGCCCCGCCATACTATATTGATGGAACGAAGCTACCACACTAGACTACACATTCTGCACCAATAGCATCATAGGTAGCACAACGAGCTTGACAAAGAATGCTCACAATAGGGATGAGACTGAATGAACCTAGGCCATTACACCGCAAACAGTTCTCAAGGGAAAGGAAAAGAAAACAAGAGCTGTTTTGTGCTCCAAAGGCTACCTCTCTATACGAAAACAAAACGTATTCCTAATAGAAGATAATAGATAAGCAAAACATATATTCTACGCTTGGTCGTAAGTAGGGACTTGTCTTCATGTTGCGTATGACATGTTCCTTTCGCTAGGACTACGGATCCGGATATCTGCTTCAAAACACCTATCTCTTTGGGTTCAATCTGATTCCTCTTATCAAAAAGACTGCCGCTACTTACCTTTGCTCTTCAACTAACTACTATGAGACTTTAGCTGCTGATCCCCAAGCTGCCTTTCTCCTCTTTCACTCTAACTGAGACAGGAATATCAGCAAGAGAGACAGGGAAGCGAGACTCAACTTAAGGAGAAGAGTATACTCAACTCAATCTAACATACGAATCAGTACAGTAACTACAGGACCAAGCAAAGAGATAAAGACTAATATGTGCACAAAGAGATACAGACTCATATGTGGTAGTAGTAGGCTAAGTTACCTGGAAAGTCTAGGATCTGAAGCTGTAGCGAGAGACTAAAGGCAAGACGGGGTTGGTGCCCCAAGGAAGCAGGGCGAGAAGCCAGGGTATTGAGAATTAGATAAGGCTGTATAAGTCTGAGAGCGAGCAGGGACATACTGAACCTATCAATACATAATGAAGTGACAGCGGTGTAAGTTTGAAAGCGAGGGCAGCAAAGCAGCTGGCAATAGCTTACATAATAGAAGTAATAAGTCAAGAGTAGACAAGTAACTACCAGCATGAAAACAAAGGGGTATAGGCTTCAGGAGAGGTTAGTAGGAATGGGCTAAAGTAGTAACAGGCCTATCGTTGGTGTAGTAGAAGGATCAAAAGAGAAATCCGGATTTGAGTTCAGTAGCGGTCGACAACATCGAACCCTGTTAGTGGTAGCTCCATTCTGTTTTAGAAGTAGTAGTGACATGCTAACAATCAAACATAGGCAATAGTTCCAGTATGCAAGTAAAGGAAGTCAGCCTTGGGATCAATAGCTACAGAACCAGGGAGGGGGTCTTAGAAACAACCTGGCCTCCCCACTTGGTAAGTATTGTTAGCACCAGCTATATTCTTTGTATTAGTAGTGGAAGTTTACCGGGGTTATCACTCGTCGAGTTCCCCGGGTTAGATTCTAATCAGTATTGGTGAAATAGGATCTGCCCGCGGAGTTCTCGAATCAAAGTCAGGATGCCAGGGAAAAGTAAGGAGACTTAAGAGTCAAGAGATCAAGTAAGAATAAAAGACAGGCGAGGTCGCCTTAGATACATTGATTGAGGCAAGGTTCGGTGTCGTCGGTAGAGGAAGGAAGTCCTATCTCTTTGTTTGACTCTTTCTAGTAGTGATCCAGTAGTGATTTCAGCCTTAGGCCCCTTTCTCGAATGCCTAGTTTGAGTATACGCTCCAATGCCTAGTTGATAGTCTACCTATTACAGGAGGAATTCTTTTACCTACGAGTTGAGTTCCATATCTCGGGGTAAGGTATTAGTTAGCCAGGGTCCTATTCTCGTATGCCCAAAGTTCATCACTTCTATTTATTACTAACTCAATTCTTTAGTGCACTGTTTCAGGTCTTCTACCAGCTCCATGTTATACTACTCTATCCTGCTCTATGTTACACTACTCTATCCTGTATGTCCTAGTTACATTCTTGTTAGCTGCGGTGAAAATCTGAATGCCATAGTTGGATCCCTACTTATAAGGCTTCTAATTGGATTTCCCATTCTCTGTTTCGGGCTGATGGGCAGTAAAGCAAGCAATATTTCTGTGTAGTCAAGTCAGAAGGGAGGACAGGCTCCTAGGCAATTAAAGCAAGACTGATCTGTGTTTGTATACGGGTAGGGATTGGAGGTTAGTTGTGAAAGAATAAGAGCCAGTAGAGGCAGACCAAAACCTATAACCATAATTTCAATAAGTAGTGCTAGTGTTAAATCAAGTAAGGGAGGGGGCAGAAATTATAAGTACTGGCGGGTGTATATCAAAATGCAAGTTAGAGTAGGTGAGGTCAGGTTTAGGAAGAAAAAAGCCCCAGGGGACAAAGTATAAGTTATGCATTTTACTTCTACGGTACTGGATTGAATTCTACTAGTAGGGTGTTTCGTAGCTCCTCCGTTCCGTTCCCTTCTAGGTGTGCTGCTCTAGCAGGTAGTAGTTCATATTATTAGAATACTTTCTGCAATGGCGCGGCTGCAAGTGAAACTAGTGGAAGCACGAGTCCAATTCTGATAGCGGATATTGGCATGACAGCCTTATCAGATAGTAATGAATTCCAAGTTGCTTGTGAAGTATTGCTAGGTAGTGTTCGATTCCATGTTAGAGCTTTGTTCTTATTGATAGTGGTGTAAATTCTTTATCCTTTATTTCAGTAGTTGTTAGCCCGAGTTCCATTCCATTACTTAAGGAAGAAAAGTCAAGAGAGGCAGAGGAAGAAAAGTCAAGAGAGGCACTAGGTGAAATCCAGTTTTCAAGGAAGGAAATGCTCACTGGTAAAATAAAGAAAGCAAGTAAGTAGTTTCGATCTAAGAAGCAAAGATCCAGATCATTAGTGGGATCCCGAGTTAACAGTCAAGATCCTTAAGGTAGTGATTTTAGTCTCGCTAGTCAACTAATACTTACTATTTCTCATGCCTGCCGCTAGTGCGACTTAATATAAGGCTGGCTAATGATTATGTTTCTTACCTTGGAGTGGAATGAGGAGTTTTCCAATTCAATTCGTCTTCATGGCAGCAGTAAGTAATAAAGAGTTATAACTTGTTATTACAGTAACTTATTATAGAGGCCTCGACTTGTGAAGTGAAGGATGGAATTGATTCTGCCCCGGCCTGGCCTCTCCTATAGTACCCTTTCTATTACTATTACTTACTTGTGGAATTCTTTGACTTATGAGTTGCCGGCTAACTCTAATTCTGACTTGAGAGTACAGATGGCTCTTTTCACTCTTGCTTGTCTCCTTGTCTAGTAGTAGCTTGGTCAGTTTCAAACATTCCCCGAGTATACGTGACTTGCCCGGCTTACTTAGTTGTTTGTCCCGTTGCTTGGCCTTTGATAACTATTGTATACCTCTTCTCTTGTACTGCTCATCCACCTTATCTTCTACCTCTGCTCAGGACTCTATACTTATTGAACCTGTATACCTCTTGTATTGCTCATCCACCTTAATTATGATTTATTACTATGACTCCGAGACAGGGAAGACTCCTTTTCATCCGGGGCAAAAACAGGACTGGCTCTTTCTACTAAAACACTTGCCCACTCATGAACTTAGGGCATAAAGGCCTGTAGAAGAGGGCAATTGAAAATAGGTAGTACTTATGTCGCGTCAGTGAGTTCCTCTTTGCGCGTCAGTCGTTGCGTGACTGATACTTACAATCCTCAGGGTGCTTCTGAAAAGAGAGTGTACGGAGCTCATATGTTCTGTTTTCAATTCCCTATTTGAGTATGATTATTCCCCCTTCCCTTGTAGGGAGCTCTACCTTCCCGAGTCGGTTACTTGCTTAAAAACTCACTCCTATGCACCCCTCGACTCGCAAGTGAGATTTGACAGGTACTATTAGTTATACGAGCCCCTTGCACCTAAGCATTAAGTCTTATCTTATTCTTTAACAAGTAGTAGTCCAGTCCAGGTTGACAGCCAGGAATAGCTTCCCTTGCCTCTATCTACATTGAACAAATACAATCCTGCAAACCCCTCTACTAGAATATAAGCCAAAACCCTCTACTAGAATATAATATGCTTTAGAATCTCGAGAACCTGTAATAATGGGAAATGGTGAGATCTAACCTCGAAACCCTAGAAGAGAAATCAGTCTGTTAATAGTAAGAACCTTGGAATGTGTACCAACACCATCTTCCGTAGCAGATTGACTTTTATCTCATCTATAAACAACCGTATCCCAGTCCTAGGTGACAGCACTAGGAAGTCTAAATCAATTCCAGTAGCTCCGATTACTTATTGTACGGCTAACCTAACATAACATATAGCTAACCTGACACATAACATATAGCTAACCTAACAACCAACATAAAAGAAACATCTAAACAGAAAGAAGAGATTTGAGAAATGGGAGGAATACTCCAGGAAAGAGGCTAACTACATAATTCAATAAGTAAGTGGAAGCCCGGGTTCCTTATTTCATTCCTTCCAGCATTTATTTCAATCTGATAATTCCCAGTCTGAGTAGCATTGGTGTCAGTTCTTTATTATAATAGAATCGATAAGTGAGTTACAAAACCCATTCTAGTAGAAGTTAACTGAATCCCTAATATACTAGCTATACCGGAAAGACTTTGACTAGTGCTAACAGTACTTGCACTTGGACACCCAGGGCTTTCGCTACTAACTACCAGATCGCACACTGCCTAACAACACTATAGCTTGGAACTATGGCTTGCTCTATTGCTTTTTCTTCCTTAGCTACTGACTCGATCCCTTAACGACAAAACCTGGTTCTGTTAGCTACTTATACGGAGCCTTACCCTTCAGGGGCCCTTTCTTTTTTTCCTAAACTTATGCTGCCACCTATAAGAGTTGAGCTCGTTAAGGGGCTGCCGCTACACATTATAGTGACTTTGGCGGGCATTGAGGAAAGTCTTCTAATAATGATAATACTACTATACTTGCTAGTTCGTGTTTCATTGAGGCGGTGGGAGAGTCAGGCCTGGGCTGGGATACAGTCAAGCAAGATTAGTTTCAAGTGGGATAAGTCCCTGTTCCGAGTTGAGTTCACTGAGTTTCATCCAGTGTTTTTAGGTTGGTAGTTCCGGGCAGTAGTCCACCCCTTTTGATAGTCGCCCCAACCCTTAGGTGGTATTGCATGCCCCGGTTTCCGTATTACTAGGTTCAGTTGCACTTCTCTGTTTAAAGTTCAAGTCCTCTTAGCGTCTTCCCTCTTTCCATTAGTGAATTAAGTCTTCAAAAAAGCAGTCATAGCCCACTAGTAATTGGTTCAAATCTTTCTTTTTGTTGGGGGTGTAGCTAAATTCTTTACATCAGCAGCCGTATTCCTACTTAATACATTGGACCGGGCCCTAGGAACAAAGTGCTGTTAACACTAGTCAAAGTCTTAGTTCCCAGCTCAACTCTTATTGGTATTATATGAGTATGAAATAGTGTGGTAGTATATTCATATTCCCAGTTAGTAGGGTCATTCTTGTTAGCCAGTGATTTCGATCTAATAGCTATTAATTAGTGGAATAGTCTTCTTTGAAATACAGTTTTCAAGAAGAGAGGAGCCGTCTCATGTATGGCGGATAAAGGCTAAGCTCGCTCTCTGTTTCATTCGAATCAGTAGCTATATAGACCAAAAGCGGTATAGCAAGCAAGGCTTGGAGCTAATAAGTTAGGTTGGGGATGCCCACATTTCCATTCTCTTATTTAGTTTCGGTTAATTCTTATATTAATTAGTTTGAATGCCCTAGGTGGTTCCTGCTCATATCCTCTGTGCTAAAGTTAGGTTTTCTCTTGGCTTGGTAGTAGTGATATCGTTCTTTCCGTTAGTAGTTCAATCTGCTAGTTAGTAGTGCAATTACCTAGAATGTCCTCATCTATTAGGAAAGTTACCATTCCGAGAAAACAGCTCCACTCTTATCAGTATAGGAATCAGACTTAACTGAAGGAGAGGTAGACTCGGCCCGGCAAGCAAGGCTCTACGGCGGAAGTCAAAGAACCAAAGTAAGCAAAGTCAGCTTTGGGTGTAAGGGGCGTAGTAAGCAAAGTGAGTCTTATAAGCAGTTGGTTTTATCCGTATTTGTATTCCTCTAAGTCAATAATCTCCTAGGTGCGTGGGGTGTTTCATTCCCTAGTTCAATGCTTCCTAGCAGTCGTGATATTCTTTTTCTCGTTAGTCGTTTTCTATCTCCCTATATATGCTGGATCGTATTATCAATATACTTATTCTCAATAGAAGTCAATATACTAAGTAATCAATCTAAGTAAATGAGGCACCATCAAAGAGTAAGAGCCAAGGGAGTCGTAGTGAAGGAGGACGTGGCACGGGAATGAAGGCAAGGAAAAGTAGACTTATATAAGGCAGTGGGCTCTAAAGTAACGAACAAGGCTTGGTCGGTCTGTATTGAGATAGCTAACTCTTTGACTACGTAATCAGATTCTTTATTTACCCTACCATGGCTTCCAAGTAAGTAAGGATACCGTGCAACAACTACCGCGCCACTAATAGTACTGCCCGATAAGGCAACAACTACTAACTAGCAGAATCAAACACATAATACAGAAACAAACTTTGACTTCTAATTCTGAGCACCCGCCCACTAAAAACGAAACCATTTCTTTCCAGTAGTAAATAAAAGAATTCAATTCCCTGGAATTATAAGTACTGGGTCTCATGCCTTTGTTTGTAGACGGGAGTGGACAAGTTGGAATGCATAAAGGGGAGTTGGCTCGGGCTGTTGATACCGTTTTGTCTAGCTCCTTTGCCCACTAGCCCATTTTCATAGATTTCCTCATAAGCAAGAAAGTAAGTAAGGATATCGTAATAATTCTGTTCACTGGTATTATCATGTCTATCATAAAAAGATAAAAGAAATGAACTAGGACCTCTAAGACGATAACTCGGAACTGGTAAATCAATACAAGAATACAGATACAAGCAACGGGCAAAGCAACGGGCCAGAAAAAGCAACAACGAGGCAAGCGCACTAAACTCAGTTTTCATCTGGGTTCCTTAATTCTTAATTGACTTGTTTATTATTCTTAAATGAATTATTCCCACCTATTAGAATTCTAATAGTAAGATTGATAGCCAGGAATGTAAGTCACAAGCCTAGTCGCTGGGGGGAATGAGCCAACACCTGGGGAACTAAGAAACCAACTACTACTTATTGGAATGAAAAGGGAATAGGGAACTCAAACTCAACTGGGAGCCAGATATTAATTACACTACCAATAAGACCAACTCAAACAACCTCTCCTCGGTTACAAACTTCTATTAATATCGGAAAGGATTGATCTGTTACTAGTCAGAATCATCTGTCAGGCCAATATAAAGGAATAGCAGCATGAAAAGCAGTAAAGCAGACCTATATCTAGGGAGGTTAGGTAAGGCTTGTTCTCGGCAGCACAATTCTTATATGCCCGGTTCAACTCTTTTACTTACTAGTGGAGTTACTAATTAGTAGTTACAGAAAGTTATTAAGTTGTTCCTAGTTGAGTTCCTGTTGGTAGTAGCCTCAGCTCTTACTGGTAGCAGTATCTGTTAGGAGAAAAGAAGGACAGGTTCATAGACAATAGAGTGAGAGTATCTGTTTAGGAGAAAAGAAAGACAGGTTCATAGACAATAGAGTGAGAGACTCCATCCAAGAAGAAAGGATACCATCCCCGAGTAAGGTGTTGAGTAGTAAAAGGTTCTAGGTACAAAATGAAAGCCTCCGTTAGAGCTAGGTTCGTTAGGCACTGTGTCATTCCTGGTTTATCGTTTCAGTACTGCTATGCTAGTAGCGAAGATGGTACGAGGCTAGTGCATCTACTAATAGGAATGGAATCCTTAACAGTTTCTAATAACGTAACTAAATCCTAGGAATTTAATAGCACGCCACAATAGAATAAATACATAAATAATAAAAGATATCGGGCTAACCTACAAGAGAAATAAGATCCATAGAAAAAGAATCAAACCAATAACCATCAGAATTGAGCTCTACCCTGCCCAGCACTCGATCTACGCCCATAACACCTTAACTCTTTATTGCTAATTCCAATCTTCTACTGGCTACTCTATTTCTTTATTATTGCTAATTCCAATCTTCTACTGGCTACTCTATTTCTTTACTTCTATTCACCTTGTCTCTATTTATGCCATTTTTCAGTCTCATTGGTAGCAGCCACAGGCTATAAGTCAGCAAAGCAAGGATCAGGATGCCGAGTTCAAGCCTTTCTAGTAGTAGGTAAATTCCCATTTATCAGTAGTGGGGTTCCCCATTGGTTCTTCCATTCTGATAGTCCTAAAAGTAAGCTAGGTCTATTGGGGCACTAAGCTAGAGTAGCGGTATAGTTAACAAGGATTGAATAACAGCCTTGCTTATGTTGTTAGTGGCGACTCCTTTTAGTAGTATTATAGTGTAGTTAGGCAGTGCTCGATTCCTTTTCGTTTTAGATTCATTCTCACTTTCCCACTTGAGAGCTAGGGAGCAGGTCTGTTGGCACTAGCCCAATCCTTATTAGTATAAGTACAAGAGTCAAGACAAGAAGTAAGAATCAAAGCCAATAGCTAAAGCATTCAAGTTAGGGGAGTCGGACCTATAAGTCAGTAAGCAAGGCTTGAAGACATGGTAAAAAGTCTTAGCTTCGAGTTAAAGCCTCAAAGGGAGCAGTTACATTCTTGTGCGGCTTGTGGGTTCAGTCGTTAGGGCAACTGTCGCTGTAGAACTTATAAGCCCATAGGGCAGTGGTTCGATCTGATAGTAAGAAGCTCCAATCTTGATTTTATGAATTTCATTCTGATATTCTAATGGGTATCCTTGCCTCTTCTAGTTTCAAACTTACCGTAGTAGGCGTTAAAGAATCGGGGTAGGGAGGTAGGGCATCAAAGCAAAGAAAGGAAGACTAGTTCGCCAGCAAAGACAGGCGGCTCATGGGCATATTAGTTAAAGAGA
This sequence comes from Musa itinerans, assembly GCA_001649415.1. Taxonomy (NCBI): domain Eukaryota; kingdom Viridiplantae; phylum Streptophyta; class Magnoliopsida; order Zingiberales; family Musaceae; genus Musa; species Musa itinerans. Next base: position 430,359 of record LVTN01000074.1, on the reverse strand, counting down.
GCAGTTTGGTAAAGGGGTGTTGGTTTCAAAGTCAAGATCCGGGGATCAGTCGTTCAATTCTGTTTGCCCATCGTAGGATTCCTTCTAGTATGGATTTGATTCTTATAGTTAACACAGTAGTATTCCCGCGCAACAGGAACTCGCTGACGAAAAGAGGGGCTCTGTAGATTCTTCAATAATGGAGGAGGGAGTGATTTTCTTTACCGGACAGTACCCGCCAAGCTACTACCAACTAGGAATTACAATAAGAAAGAGGAATCCAACCAAAAACTAGAGGAAATCACCCACTGCTACTAATGCTATTGGAATAAAACCAAGCCTCGCTTTATTGCTTATCGGCCTTGCTGTGTTGCCGCATCCACCCCTATACGATAGGTAGACTTATCTAAAAGATAGTCAGAATGACAGGTGGTAGTCTGGTGTTGAATGGTCCAAGTAAGGATCCGGTCCAGTAACTACAGCCTTCAAAGCAATAGGGTTCTTCCTATCGTTATTAGTTTAGCATTAACGCCTTGAACAACGAGTCCGGCTTTCCCTTCTCTAAACTTCAACTAATGCCCTAATGCCTTATTTATTCGTTTTTGTACTTGACTTGCCCCTTCCACGACTTGGGTTAAGTATAAGTGACAGCTACGCCTTTCCCGGCCATCACTCTTACTATTCGCACCCGGACCTTAGCATGAAACACCAATGTAAACTAGGTTGAAATAGCGTCTAAAGAGACTTTGGATTTGAAGAAACAGAATTGGAGCTGAGCTGCCGATCTCACACCTTTGGGGCAACTTACAAAACTCCTAGGAGAAATGGCTACTTTTGAACTCGAAACCAGGAAGCGAGAATATAAATAGGACTACCAGGACTAGCTCTAAGGCAGAGAATTCAACAAAGGGTGCACAACGAGACCACCAAGTACCAGTACTTATAATTCCAGGCAACTAAGCGCCAAGGCCTAGAACACAGGCCAAGACACTGCTACAAAGACAGAGATAGTAATAGACTCTACAAAAAGAAAGACGTTCCATAACGAGTTGTTCCTAGTTATGTGCTCGCTGTCGCTAAAGGGCCGCTCCTGAGTTGGCTCATAAACAGTTGAGTTTGTTACTTTCCGATGCCCACTTAATTAATTGGTGTAGCGGCAGCCACTTCAGTTCTCCTATAGAAAGATAAGATATCATTTAGTATATAATTTCGTAGTCGTTTGGCCCCTTTCTATTACTATTAATGGTTTCTTCTCCGAACTCAATTCCATAACTCCCTAGCCCTTTCACTCTTGTATTAATTCTTTCTTTATAGCTCAGCTTATCTACTAAGTATAAGAAGTCGACCTATCCTCTGGTATTTCATTGTATCCCAGGAATTATAAGTACTGGCTCGACTTTCAGAATAACTTGCATAGGCGGACACTGCTCGAACAGGAACATAATGAACTCGCCCAGCTAAGGTAGGCTCACAATGCTCGAACTAGACTTTCTGTTCTGAACCGCTCACTACTCGACTCGGAACTTGCTTTAAGAACCGTTTTTTCCTGCTTCGATTGCTGCAACTCTGGTATTCCTACTTATTTCGAACTGCCTCTAGCTCTAGTTACAAAGCAACTAAGCCTTCTATCCACCCAATTCTATCTTATCTTAGAAGGAGAAGAATGACCTTACTCGCAACAGAGATGAAAATGAACTAGACGAAACTTGCCCTCAAAGAGACTAATATTACTAAGATATAAGAGCAACTGGACGGGTTTCTGCCCCGAGAACTTCCCCTTTCCGAACCTTGACTTCCCGCTTTAACGCCAGTATTTGATTCTTATTCTTTACCATATTCTAGTAGATACTACACTTCCACTTTGACTTCCACACTCTAACCTGCGAGCTACATCGGTGACGACTTGGATCTTCAATTAGAAAGCGCCCACTTATATACTCTCCTTGGTAACCTAGATCTATATAATATCAGTGAAACAATCACCTTCTCTTCGAACACAAGGAGACTAAACAAAAGCTATCAGATACCTCGCGCGTAATTGCTTATTTGATTATCAGATGCTTCTTCCCTTGGTTGATCCCTTTCCTTTGTCTACTAGTAACGTAGCTAAGGTGAGCTTGTCCCATTGTTTGTCCCGTTGCTCTATGCTTTCCCTAACCATTGAAGAGAGGCACCCCTATATTCGAAAGAAAGAATTTCAGAGAGTGTTGACATCCATCAGAACCGGAAGGAACTCAAGAAATGTGGTTGAAGTCGTAAAGATAAGTTAGCAGCGTCAGGAGAGACTTGTGTTGGTGCTGTAGCTCTAAGTCTGCTCGGGATTTCACTAGTAGTTAGTTGGCTGATAGCAAAGAAGACTTCCTATGGCTCTTTGAACTCTCCTATTGCTCCTGCTACTATCCCTCTTGTTCTTTGAACTCCGTTAGTGCGTCTACTTACAATGTTGCTTGTCTCCTATCTTTTCCTTTGCCTAACTAGCAATTACCTTTTTTGTTTCTCTGCAGAGTAGCGGTAAAGAGGAAAGAACACTAGACTAAACAAGCACTTAAACTACACTTGAATAACGGAATTCTAATAAGTTATGTTTATTAGGCTAGGCCAGATCCTCTACTCTAACTAAAGAATGAGAAAAAAGAGTATATTTGTTCAATTCAGACTTAAAGACAGGAATGCCTGTTGAGGATCTAGAAACGAGGAATACTGTTTGCAAGAAAGATAGGGCAGAGTTCAAGTAAGGTGAAACAGACTTAAGTGCGAGGGCAGTAAGAGTGGGAACGTGGCTCAAGAATTGAAGCTATAGCCGGGTGAGGTCAGTTTTCAGCGCGAAGGCTCGGAATATAAGATTGGAAATCCTTAGTAGCAATCCCATCAAGTAGGTAGTGATCCCTGGTTGCTGTCAGTAGTTTTCATTATAAGAAGTAGTAGGTTGATCCATTGCTTCTTGATGAACTTTGTGCTCTTCCTATGTTTGTTTGTTCGAAGCCATGCCCTGGAACTTGGCTTTCCCTTTCCCTTGTAAGCTAGCTCTACTTACTCTACAGAAAAGAATGGAACAGATAAAGTCGCTCGGAAAGTCGCTCGCGGAAGGAGATTAGACTGAAAGTGGAGTTCCCTTTTTGAATGCGAAGGTGCAAGCGCAATTAGAAGTTGGAATTGTTGAATGAAATCTAGGTTGTATAGATTGATTGTAAGAATTGACTACCTACCCGGAAACAAAGTAAGCAAAGCGGGAAAGAAAGTGAATTAGTATAATCATATTAAGAAGAAGCTTTTCGAATGCCCCTTTGATAATGCCCACGTTACGTTACGGAGCGGTGTTGGGAAGAGACAACTACTAAATAAGAAAGAAGAGGAAAGGCGATTCAATTAGCACTTGCTCTTGGAAACTGAACTTGCTCCTGACTCACTAACTCACTTAGAATATATAGCTACGGGGGTCCATCTTCTTTAAGAATAAATACACTAGAGCAGCAACTCTAAACAACTACTATATCGAAAACTCTAAACAACTACTAGAAAAAAGAAAACCAACTAGAAAACATATTCTAGCAATAGTATATACGTAGCCCGCGCCTGACTAGCAGTATGCCTTTCTCCTCCGCCCTCTAAGTCTATCTTTACTTGTGATTGAAGTCTCTCGACTCTGCTTTTCGTTCTTTAACTAATGACTTGAAGGTCTGTTACTACTTACCTACTCCATACTTGATCTTCAAATAAGGAGAATTCCACCTCGGTATACTAGAATCAACTACAATACTAGAGTTGGTTTCTTCCCCTGCTGCTATCAATACTTGTTCTAATAACTATAGAAGGGGTGCTTATCGGGCTTAGCTCTGTTACTCATGGATGGATTTCTGAATTCTACCCAGTAATGTGAGTTTTCTAGCTAGTGAAGCAAAGAAAGTAAGCTTAGATCCCGAACTCAAGAAGAAAAGTAGGTAATGCCTGTTTGATAGCTATTAGATAAGGGGCGGGAGATATAGATTGAGATAAGGGAGGGACAGGCTCAAGCTAGCAGATAAAGATCCGAATCGAAAGGAAGCTGCAAATGGCTTAAGTAAGTGGGTAAGATTCCTAAGGGTATAGATATATATAAGATGACTTCCTTATATAGCCTCCGCAAGAGATCCAAATTCCTACCCTTATGGGCGATGCAAGTGAGATGGAATTGTTGAACAGAAGACTAGCCCAAAATCACTCCAATTCTAGAAGTTTTGTATAAAGTAGCAAGTGAAGTATTGAGTTCCCCAACGCGTATATCCTTAACTACGCTGAACTTATTTCTCTCGTAGACGTCAAGCCAATGTAATATCAATTGCGAAACTTGAAACATATGACTCTGTTAGCGCAACGGGTAGATCGAAAGATTTCACTCAACCGAAAAGATATTCCCATTCCCTTACCGCTTAGCTTTAGGGTTCAGCTACCTATTTCTGTGGTTATCCACCCGTTTCTTATGCTCTATCAGGTATACATCATTGATTCTTCTTATATAGTATATTACTTCATTACTTCATTCTTTCTTCTTTGCTCTATTAGTGGAGTAGTTGTATTAGTATCACTTTGCTTAGCGCGCCTCATATATTCATTGATTTCCTTAGCGGCCTATGTATTATAATCTAAGGTAAAGAAAGACCGGACATAATGTTTTCGTTTCTGCTAAAGCGGGAGAAGAATAATGTTTCAAAGCTAATTCCTAAAGTGGAGTTCAGGGAGAAGATAGTACGCTAACTTAGTTCTCTTCCGCGCACTACAATCAATACTCGAAAGTTCAATAAAAGGTTTACTCAACGTAAGAAACAAGTACATCAGCTAGCGAACAAGCAACTGGAGGGGACCAGTACTTATAATTCCAGCAAGTGAAAAAGGGGGCATGCCACTACTGTTCGTCGACCTCTCTGGCTCTTTCTCCTAACTCTGTAGATGTATTAACTCCTATAACTAAGGAAACTCCTATATAGCTGCTGAGACCGCCCTTTCTCGTATTCTTCAAAGTGAAAACAAGACTCTTTCCGCGCCAAACTACTTAACCTCTTCATTCGATTCGAGATGATCTCCTACTTATTTATGATCCTAATTCATCCCTTCCAGTTGGGGCAAGTCAAAGAATTAGTTAACTCCCAAAAGACTCTTAGTCAAGTAATCAGGTAAAGAGAAAGTTTTGGTGGTTTTCAAAGAAACTGGTTCGCTGCTTGTATTAAGCAAGTATTAAATGCAGTTAGAACTTGTTATTCAAATTCCCGTTTTAGTTTGATGCTCTGTTTTTCAACCCTATGCGCAACATAAGAAATGAGTTTCCCGGTAATAAGCAAAAGAATGTACTGTTACAATGGAATCCTTAGTTGCATCTTATTATATAAAGAAATAATAGAATATCAGTTCAAAGCTTCTTTCTGTTCGAAGAAAGTACCTAGTGGCTTGTCGAATCAACTTCCATTTCCACTGATGCACGGGGACAGACTAAACTGCTCTCTTTAACTACTTGAAGAAGGAGTGAAATCCGTTTATTCCTTCTACCTCCCCAGCCTACCCATGTATACATTTTCTGAGGAATTGAGCAGCTCTTCACTAACTTAGTCTCCTGGTGGTCCCTCTGCTTATGGAGCTTTACTTAAAACTGAAACAAGGGATTAAAGTAGAACAGAGATTTCGTCACCCAACGAATGATTAAGTTGCACCAACACCTAGATACTTTCCTGCTCCAGTATATGATCTTGTTCCTACTCCATATTCTGTTGAAACTCAAGATTCTCCCTTCTTCTTCAAGGATGCATTCTGTATTGTGAGTGGAATTCTTATATAGTTACCAACCATTGTTGCCCTCAGCTTGTTTCATTCTGTATTTGTTGGAGAGATATTCTATTCCAGTTTTCGTTTCTGTGTTTGTCTGCTTGTCTCTTACTTTCTTTCTAGGTTGATTGGCGAGAAAGAGAGCTAGGGTCTTGTTAGCACTGTTTCTATTTTAAGTGAAAGGAATACAGGATGCAAAGAACGGTAGTGAGCCTGAGTTCTCGTATATTAATAACTCATTAGTTAGTAGTGGATTCTCGCTAGCACTTAGCCATCTAAAGCTGCCCTTACTATAAGATAAAGTATCAAGAAGCACCCCCACAGGTAACGGACCAATACGTGGTATTGAGAACGAAAGAAAGCCAAAGGGGCATAGACTGAGAATCGGGAAAGGGAGACTTAAAGCCAGGATCCAATGCAGTAGTAATAGGCCTATGTTCCAACTTGAGTATTCCTTTCACTTACTTTTTGTCTTAATTGCTTTACGGCTAAATACAATCAGTCCTCCACTAATGTTATGCTTTCCACTCTTATGGGTTAGTCCCCGCCTCTCCTGTAAGTGAGCATTTCATTGAGGATTACCAAATTCCCTATTGAATCAACGTCAACACCCTTGATTCTGGAATGACCATATTGATTCTAGTAGATCTAGGTTAAGCGTGTTAGGAGCTCAATCCTCTGTCTAATTACCAACGTCTATACAACCTTTCTCTTATCTTTCTACTCTGACTTGCTTGCCCCTTAACCGCAACTTGGGCATTCGCACCAAACCTATCTCCACAGGATTTCCTTCCCACTTGCTGCACTAGCTGCTGACGGAAATTATTACAATGCCCTCTGATCTCGTAGACCTCACTCACTTATATAGGAGAACTGATTCCACAGAGTCAAAGTAACGGGGCTCCCGTGTTTTAGCCATTTGTATAGGAGCAATAACTTGATTCGTTGCCATAGGTATAGTAGCAGGAGAAGAGCCAGAAGTATAGGAGCCTCATTCAGTTAAGTTAATAGGAGCGTTCACTAGCACGTGGGTCTTCAGCCGTATCAATTCTTGTAGCAATCAATTCTTCCTTTTCAGAGTCCGTATCATCGACCTTCAAAACAGGATTTCCTTCCCGCTCCTTTACTTGTATAGGGCAGAGGATATTGTGTTTTCTAATATCTATTTCTCTTCAATACAAAGTGTTTAATTCAATCTTATATAACTGATTAAACAAGGGATATTCAACAAGCGATTCCACTAGAACAGGACCAGGGCCCAGCAAGCCTAAAACCAAAAGTAACCTAACACGAGAGGCACTCCACACCCCAACTAAAGAATGGCATTTAGTTTACCTACTTTCTAGGTTTATTGGTGAGTTGAAGACCGGAGAAGAGCATTGCCGAGGAAGCAATAAGTACTATTGATCCCAGAACTACTACTACCGGGTCCAAGCTACTACTAACGGCGTTGAAGCGCTCTAACAATCGGTTGAGTTAGTTTAGTTAGCAACCTCTGGCCGACCACTACTATTGAAAGGCTGTAAACCACCCCCGATTTCTTGATTTCTTTATTAATATCAATAACTTACAATAAAGTCTTGCCTCCAGATCATCTAACTGTAAAAACGAATTCCATTCCACTCTTAAGGCCCAAGTAAGGGGTTTCTTCCTCGGTTTCTTCTCAGTCAGGTATCCACTCCCCTACGCGCAACGGGTGTATTAGCTCGCCCATTACTTAAGTGGCAACATTATACTAAGCTTGGTGGACTTGGTAATAACTTCTTTAGTTCAATACCGGCTATCTATCCCAACTTAAATCTAGGGCAACAAACACAGGACTAAAAAGAAGGGTTTTTCAAAAGAAGAAAGAGTCAAACTTCTGCTTAACGACTCAAAAGAAGATAAGTAGTGAGTGTTAGTAAGTATCCACTTTTCCAATTGCTAAACTCAAAAGAGAAACCTGAGGTAGATTAGAGTCCAGGTCAAGAAGATCTTTGCTATCAAGCAAGCGGGTATCTCGGGTATAGAAGAGAAGGCCCTGCCCCATAGAAATACAGAGGAAACGGAATCACCAGTGCCAGTTCTCAAGTAAGCAGTTAGCGAGTAGGGTTAAGGTAATATTCAATTCCATGCTTTGATGCGAGGTCCGAGATCTTTGCCACCGGGTAGTCAACTCTATGAATTATACAGCCGTTGATGCCGAAAGCCAGAGAAGGATTCCTCCTTTGATACAGAAGCCAGAGAAGTAGGGCTCTCTTGATAGACGAAAAAGCACTATAGGGTCATTTCCGGAGGCAACATAGGTAATTAAAGAACTGGAAAAACAGCTAAAGTAACTAGTACCATACACCATACCCAGTCCAATAAGGGAGGCAAAAACAGTACTTCCTCTCCATCGCCAACCCTAGTAAAACTCATAAGTTAGAAGGAAACAACTACTAATAAGAGTAAGAAGGAAACAACTACCATAATGAGTGAATCCCGCTGAACTTAATAAGAGCCCGAACAAACTCCATCTGAAGGAACTTACTAGAAGGGCCCGAACAAACTCTATCTTACTTGACAACACCTGAACTACACTTTCCTAGCACTGGACCCTTTTACTGGGCAATTACTTAAGGACTTATGATTCTAGAGTTGACTTTCACATTAATTAAGGGCAGGCTATTCTTCTATCTATGACTTAGAGCGTAAACACCAACCCTAGCATTGCACCCCACACCCCAAGAGTAGATACGAGTTGACTTTCACCGAGTAGAGTATCTAGTTGACTTCCAAAGTCCTGTCTTTGTTCCTGCTTTCGTCGAGCGGCAGTCTGGGTATGTAAACCACCCTTAACTAGTATAGGATAACTGATTCAACAGCCCCTCTGGCTACTATTAACAGAATGAGGCTAGCTAACCTTCCCTCGCAACTTGGATAAAGTAATCCCTTGTTTCATCTTATATCTTCTAAAGGAGCAGATCAGATGACGCAAGCAGGGTTAAATGAATTGAATGATGCTAATAAGATCCTTCCTGAACCCTTAGTCCGGGTCAAGTTAAAGTGGAATGCCCAGTTACAGTTCAAAAGTTAGGATAATAGCCAGCTCCCTGTTGAGTGTCAGTAGCAGACTTCACTCCCTCTTGCTTAGCTCTTGTCGTTTACTCTTCTGTTGGGGATTCAAACCCTTCTTTCAAACCTCAACTCTTTAAGCACTGACCGTTGCGTTGCTTGCTCTCTCTTTCTTCCTAACCTACATGCTCTTTTCCTAAATACGGAATTGAGAATGGAATGATCAACTAAGGGATCTGATCTAACCTGGAATGATCAACTAAGGGATCTGATCTAACCCTAAGAATTGAACTCACTGGAACAAGACTGGAAATTGTAGCTTCTGATCCGACGTCAACTCACTCCCTAAACTTACATAGACGCTTGCACGACCTATCCTCGAAAGTAGGAAAGTAAGAATTGAACTCATATACTAAGGTTACTAAAGAACAGGTATTTCACTCAGATGAGCCAGAGGAGAGTGGTTCGGGAGCCATAGGAGCGAGAAAAGATCTTAGTTCACCAAATAACCATAATAATAAGATATAATTGGATAGGGTTTCTTATACAGTAGTAGAGCTATAGCCTTAACGTAAAGGAAGCAGATAGGGAGCAGAGAGGAGCCTAAGCTTTATTCTTATCGGAGGAGTGAAAGAGTTACCGAAGCTGTTAAGGAAACAATTACTTAAGGTCTCAAAGAGTTACCGAAGCTGTTAAGGAAACAATTACTTAAGGTCTCTAATTCTTAGTTTATTACTGGTGTTTGTGGGAAGCTATTCCGAAAGGGGCATTTCAACTAGTTGGGGCTGGAAACCAATATAGAAGCAGGCAATAATACATAGGCTAGTGCATCTAGTAGAACACTTAGAGACAAGTAACTCCTAAGGGACAAACAACTGGGCAAGTCGACAACTAGGTTCATTCTGTTACTCGCCAATGGAATTCTCACTTTCCTCTTCGCACCTCCCTATCGCCTACCCAGTGCTATCTCTATTCGACCAGATAAAGAAAGGTGCTGAAAGCCTATGCACTACATTATGGAATTGCTCCCCTCTGCACTACATTAGTATATGCTTGGTCCAGTTGCATCCCCAGTTGCACCACTATAATACCTCGTTGTCGATTCGTCAAGGGGAGTTTCATCTGGTTTCCTATAGAAAGTTCTAGCTATTTCTTAAGGAAAACGGATTCCACAGCCAATAAGAATGAAGTTATAGGAGCGGTCTGAGATCCTCATTAAGCAAGTAAGAAGGAAGGTATCCAACTACAGAGGAAAACCGGAACGACTTGAATCAGTATTTGTTGCAAGAGGAGATGTAGATGAGCAACCACTTTCTGAGTTTACATAGTTAGATGAGCAAGATCAGAGGTATAGTATAAGAATTAGACCAGTAAGAATTGTCCTAAGTAGTCAAAGAAGTAGGAAAGCTAGAATTCAACAAGTACATCCAGGGTAGTAGATCCAGAATGAAACTACTTCCACGGATTCCTGCCTATCTGGCTTACTCAGATCATCATTCCACCCCTTATTATAATTCGTCCAAGACTTAAAGCAAGGGTAGAGAGAATTCAATCACTGACAACAAGGCTCGGGTGGGCTTCCCAGAAGCTCTAGCACTAAGATCCGAATTAGACCTCTGACTTTCACCACTGCATCAAAGGATTAAACCACTGCTGCTAGTGCTGATGTTGGATAGCTAGAGAATGAAGCTAAGGAGTTACAGAATGAAAGCAAAGGTAGCGAGACTTATCCTAGTGCTGGTAAGTAATTAAATAAGTTGCTAGGTATGCTCAGAACCAAACCAGTGAAAGGAGTTACAGACTGAGGGTAGGGCCCATTTATTAAGTCTTCCCTTGCTAGGTATCTAAGGTCTCAAACCGGGGAATTAAAGAATTGATCAACTGGATCCTAGCCTGTTGCAAGTGGGTATAAGCCTTGTTAACTAACACTTGTATTATAGAATTGAACTCACTCTTCAAATGGAACTTGCCCAAACTTACCTTTAATATCCGCTCTGCCTCTGACTCGGGTTTTGGTGAAGATACCTCGCCTGGTAAGATAGTCAATGCCCCTTCAAGTAGTGCTACAGTTTCATCTGTATTTTTGAACTACCCTGATATTGAACTAAAGAATGAAGTTGGCTCCTGCCTTTCTTTAAGAAGAGATCCTTCCTTCCTGCCTTTAAGAAGAGAACTGTGAACTTGTATATAAGGGGCTCGGTATTCCAGTTTTTCTGTTTTTCTAAGAAATTGGATTTGATTTCACTAGCCTGCAAAGTCAGTCAACAAAACAACCCATGCCTCGGGATGAAACTAGTAGCCAATCAACCCAGCACTGTTTCCTTTAAGATCTGAACAAGGCTTTCCTCGACCAGCTTCCTTAATAGATGAAAGCTTACAACATAGATGAAACAATAGATTGAACTCGCCAAGCAACGTATACAAAGGCACTGCTATGGACCAACTTCTTCCTCAGTAGTTATAAATACTAATTAATAGAGACCTATTGCACTCCCTTACCGCTTTGCAATTGAATTAAAGAATAGAGTTCAACTTGGCAGGGGAGAAACAGAAGAATGAGCCAGGCCCGGTATAAAGCAGTATAAAGAAAGATCATAGTAAAGTAAGAATGAAATTAGACTTGATCCAATAGAGTAAGAACACCTTGTCATAGAGAGCTAAGCCTCTTATTCTCTAACAGATGTTCATTCTATTCCTGCGAGTAGTGAGCGAAAGGGGTTTACAGCTTTGGTTCCAGCCTCAACAAGTAGTAGTCTAAGTAAGGGACAGGATCAGTTCTCTGGAATCAGTTATATATCTGTTATAAGAAAGAATGAAAGTAGTAAGTATAAGAATGCAACTCCGTAGGCAAGTAGTAAGTATCGGAATGAACCTAAGAGGTGAGCTAGAGCCTACCAATAAGTAGTTTCAGAATGGAGCTAGTCAAACAGTAAGTATAACTGCCTACCGTGAGAATGAAGCTAGTAAATCAAAGACTGCAACTCACTAGGCTGAGACTGATACAAGTGCTACTGATACTATAGGTATTGGTACTAAGACTGGATCTCGGTAGTATAAGTAGAGGTGGGCAAGGGGAGTTCTAGAATCAGAAGGAGCTGGTGCGGGGTAGACTGAAAGCAAGGATAGTCAGAATGAAAGCAGTGCATCCAATTACTTACTTCCCTCAGCCACTGACAACAGGACTGAGACTTAAACAAGAGGTGAGCCACTGACAACCAGGTGTTCGCCAGTAAATCAAAGACTGGTAACAATAAGAGGTAAGCTACTGACAACCAGACTTAACGGTGAGCTACTAACACTGCTATGTATGGCTGCTGGGCTGCTAAGGGATAGAACGGAGCTGAAGGGGGCTGCTGGGTTTGTTTCAAGAAGTAGTAGTAGTGGTAGGGTCCTGTTTCATTAGAGGGTGTAGCTAGGCCCTTATTGTAAGTTTGCTCAAACTAAAGAAGTGGGTGTGGGTTCGGGAGCTAAGTTGACTCAGAATGGAACTATTGGGTATAAGCCTTAACTCACTTACCACCAGCTTGTCTCTTGCCTAGGGATAGAATAGCTAAGCAAGGGATAGAACGGAGCTAACTAATTACAGAATGAAATAAGGGAGTCAAACAATGAAACTAGAGCAACTCAGATACAAGAGAAGAACTAGTGTGTCAAGTCATAATGAAGTGATAGGAGCCATCGGTATAGGGAATTCAGTTAATAGTAGCCAGCAGCAGCTGGGTTAGTTGGAAGAAGTCAAGTATTTGTTGCCAGCTTTAAGTGGAGATGAGCCCGAGGAGCAAGTTCGAATTAAGGTCTAGTCGACAGCTTTAAGTTGAAAGAAGTATTTGTTTGAGCGTATAAGTAATTGGAGAGTTATAGTGCTCTCAAGTAGTCAAGTTAGAATGAAAGTCATAAGTATAAGAATTCACCTAGTTGTATGCTTGCCTACTTTCTATGTGTTTGTGAGCCTCATTCAGGTAGAAAAGAAATGAATTGAGTTAGAGATAAGAGTCCTGGTCTAGTTCCAGTTAGGGTAGAAAGGGGTTTGCCCTACTTGGATTACGTCTATTTCTATTCTTAACTAAATTAGGGATTATCTTTATATAGGATTACTGATCAAACTCAGGAGTCAAAGCAGTTAAGCCCCTATAATAAGTTTGGAGAGGTGGGTCAGAGGAAGTAGAGGTGGGCTTTAAGTTAATGGTGAGAGTTAGTTCCGCTTATAGGGGATAGAATGGAGCCTCATTAGGGAGATCAGAATTGAACTATAATGGGATAAGTTCGAATTGCACCCCTTAGCATAAGTAGGTGAGCTGGTAGGAAAGTTCGAATGAAAGTGGTTCTTTTCCTGGTCTTGTTAGAGTTTAATACCGGGTTGAGTCTGAAGTTGACAAGTGGTAGTACTGTTTCCCCAGCCCAGTAGTATACGTCCTGCTCGAGTGCTAGCTTTGATGCGCGGGTAGTTGACTTACTTGTTGAATTCTTAGTCTAGAGTGAAAGCTTCATAGTAAGGCTTTCTTTGTCGGAGTGGAGGGTGCCAGTACAGTTATAGTAGTTGGGGAATACCTTTAGTTGTAGTGACTTCTAGTAGTTGTAGTACTGTTTCTAGTTGTAGTGACTTCTAGTAGTTGTAGTGAATTACTATAAGGTTCACCAGTAGAGTAGTCCAGTTGGTAAGTAAACTCAATTCTTAAAGGAGATTGGTAAGTAAACTCAATTCTTAAAGGAGAAAGAGAACGAGAACTCGGGTTGGTGCTCATGAACACAGGGCAGGCAAGATAGGAGCATAATCAGTAGTTCAAGACTGAAACCAATAAGTAGAAGAACTAGTAAAGGTAGCTATTCTACGAGGTACACCTATTACCCACTGACTAAGAATTGACCTAGGTAGTTTTAGAACTAAACCAGGGAGTTACAGCACCGAGAGAGTGGAGCTAACCAATCATAGAACCAACCTAGGGAGTAATAGCCTTAACAGTTAGAAGACCAATTACAGAATTGATCCCCTGGATCCGAGTATTTATCAGTTGCATGTGAGCCTATTCCTGTTCTAAAGTCAGCTGCAATCGGGTCAGGTCAGAAAGGGGAGTAGATAAGAATTCCACTCATCAGTAGTTACAGAGTGTCCCTAAGGAGTCAAAGAATGGAGCTAACACTGAGCAGACTTCACTCACTTACCCCTATTCCCCCGCTTCTGATATAGCTACTTAAGAATCAAACTGGCCCTTATTAGAATTCGGAAGAATGAAACTAAGTAGGCAAAGAAAAGAAGTGGAGTGGCAAATTACTATAAGGTTCATCTGTCTTAGTTGACAGAGTAGAGGTTTAGTTGCCAGCTGCTAGTGGAAAGAAGTATGGGTTGCCAAAGTGAAGTGTTTGCCAGTCGACCAAGTGCTTTGTTTGCCAGTAAGTAAAGGAATGGAACGTCGTTGACAAGTAGGAAAGTGAGAATCAAATCAGGGAGTTCAAGAATGAAACTAAGTAGTCCATTTCGAGGTCAAGTAGAAAGTGTAGTTTAAGTGCTCGTCCTGTAAAGGTCTTAGCAGCTATAGTCTCCGATGTCTAGTAGCAAGAATCAACCCAGTCAATCTTAGATTAGAATGAAACTACTTGGTATGACCAATCTTCTTGTCTAGTATACGCTTGCCTCTGAGTGGCTAGTTGAATGAAACTCGTAAGTACTTGAGCTACACCCATCGGCGGTAAAGAGGAGATCCTATAAAGAATTAGCTGTGCCAGGAAAGTCTAGTTAGTTGCTCTAAGTATACGAGAGAAGAATTGCTATCCAAAATCCCGGGTTTCTTAAACTTCCCTTGCCTACCCGAAGTTAGAATTCCACTCAGTAGTTACAGGCTAGTACCACTGCTGCTAAGACTGATGCTGGGTAGTTCTAGATTTCACCCGGTGCTAGGCAGTAAGTATCAGTTGCCAGTGGTCTTGTCTCTTTCCCACCCATTCCCAGGCAGGGAAGGTACTAAGTAAGAATGAAAGTAGTAAGTCATAGAACGGAGCTAGGTAGAAACAGGCCTTAAATCACTGCTACTTCCACAACTTACTATAAGGGCTGAAACAAATGAAAACCAGAACAAGTGCACTGACAACCAGGCTTAAACTAATATGTAAGTAAATAAGTGGACTCCAATTAGCTACTATCAGGCTGAAACTAGGGCTATACTAAGGCTACATCCCTTGCTAGGCAGAATTAAACACCTAACTATAAGAATGCAATCACTGATACAAGGAATGGAACTGAGTTGAAGGGTAGGAAGTTAGAATTGAACTTGTAAGTAGAAGAATAGAACTAGTCCCTATTTATTAAGTCTTTCCCGATGCTAGGTACTAAGTGAATTCTTTGCCAGTAGTTGATATTTGATAGTTTCATTCTGATTAGTCGAAGTAGGCGTTAACACTAGAGGTCGGGTCAGCTAGGGGTCAAGCTCGTAGTTTCTTTCTACAGTAGTTAGTTTACTCACTCTGGTATTGCACTAAAGACTCGAGTGGACTTACTGAAACTCGGTATGAAACAAGAACAGCACTACCTGGATGAAGACTAGAACCATCATCTTAAGTGCAGGACTACTACTTGGATGACTACTTTAAGGGGCTGTCAACTGTAGTTTCATTCCAACCCTTATAGTAAGTTGGGCTTGTTTAATTCCTTTACTAAGTAGGGTGCCAGTACTTTTATAGTAGTTGGCAAAGTGGAACCAGCTACTTAAGAAGCGGTTGAAAGATCCTACTCAGTTGACAAAGTCGATGAACTCAGTATTTGTAGCCAGAGGGGAGGTATACGAGTTACCAGAGCCAGAGGTATGGTTGGGTTGCCAGCAGGGCGAAATGAATAGTTACTAGCAGAGCAGGGTTCAATGATTTGTTGCCAGAGGCCTAGTAGCAAGAGTTGGATTAGCCTCATTCAGGTATCAGAGATGCTATAGTCCAGAGGATAGGTATGATAGTTGCCAGCAGCAATCGGGAAATTACTATAAGGTCTAGTTTGAAGAGTTAGAGTTTCAGACCGGTCTTCTCCCTTAGTTACTGGTAGTTAGTTGCATTCTGATCTAACCGGCCTAGTGTTTAATTCTGACTTGACTACTTAAGAGAAAGAGCGAACTCCGCATCTAGTACTAGTTTTCTTCTTTGCCCAGTAGTTTAGAGTTGGTTGAAAGTGTAGTTGCTAGTAGCTAGTTTGATTCTGACCTTTCCTACTTGTCAGTTTCATCCCAAACAAGTAGTCTAGTAGTTTCATCAGTAGTAGTTAGTTTCATCCCCAGTTTCAGTAGCATCATTACTTGTTTAAGTAGTTTCATGCCTTGTTACAGTTCTCAAGTCAGGGTAAGGCACACAAGTGAAAGAGTTCGAAGAGCAAGAGTAAGTCTGCTTTGCTATGAAAAAATACGGGTTTTAGTGCCCTTAAGTAATTGGACTAGGTTGATTCTTGTTTCATCCCTTGTTGAATTCGAGTCTCCAATAGAAGAGTAATCTTAAGTATCAGTATCAAGATAAGTAGTAGCTTGGCGCCATAATAAGTATAGTATCTTAAAGCAAAGGGATACGGATAAGAAGCATCAATGGAATTTCACACCACTAATAATAGAAAGAAAGCCATCTTGGACCCCACCTAGAAAGAAAGCCATATTTGACCCTACCCTCTCATGTACGAATATATTTGACCCTACCCTCTTATGTACGAATATAATACTAAACTAGTGCTTTTGCCGAACTCACTATACTTGTAGAACCGCCCAATACTCATTATTAGAATACTGAGGAGCCCTGGACCGGAGGAGTTGAGTGCAATACCAGAGATCCTTGCTCGAATGGCCCTTAAACGATAGGATAAAGTGCTTGTGTTCAGCTATGAGTCAATAGATAACCTCAGTGGGCTTCTACTCTCTCTACTTATTTATTATCAGAATGTGCCTCAGGAGTTACAGGCTTTGGCAAGGGATAGAATGGGGAGCTAGGGTATCTAAGGGTAGTAAGTCCGATGCTAGGTAGCGGCGGTATCTAGTATTTCAAGAATTCCACTCATATGACCAGAAGTGTCCACACCGGCTGCTAGTAAGAATGAGAGGAGGTAGTTACTTACAGGCTGAAGCTAAGGGTAGCTAGTATGGAAACCGTTCTTCAAGTTATCAGACTGCATCTAGTAGTGGAAAGTGAGAATCAAAACTCGACTGACTCAGACCTGAAACCAGTCATTAGAGGAATGAAACCGGGTATCATCAAGTCAGAACCTACCTACAGCAGTGAAAGAATGCAGCTCACTCGTCAAAGAAAGGAACACCCACACCCAATAGTAGACTTATAATTGAACTAGCCAGAACTAGGGCTTACCCGACCTGAAGAGCCTACACCTGAACCTCTGTTGCTTGGCGGGTAAACTAGGAATTCCTCATTTGTAAACTTACTTAGCGCTAATTAAGTAACTGCACTCGTTAGCGAGCTGGACCTTCTTCTTAAAGTCCCTTCGTCAGAGTAGCTAGTGGAATGATTAAGTGCATTCGTCAGAGTAGCTAGTGGAATGATTTGTTTCATCTGTCTTTGTTGGGTCTTGCAGGGGAGCAGTTCAGTCAGATTTCCAAGAAAAGGAAGCAGCGAGGGAGAAGAGTTACCGACCATCGAGTGAAAGAGTGGAATTAGTAAGTGCGCTGTTAAGGAAACCTAGAACAAAGGACTTGAAGTTAAGAAAGAAGAATTAGTTGCACTTATATTAAGTGGCACTAGCGGCAGAGGATTTAGTAGTACCACACAAAGTAAGTAAACCAAACTTACAATAAGGGCCCTTATAATAGCATGAGTAGCTGAGGTCACCTCTTATAATAGCATGAGTAGCTGAGGTCACCCCTAGTAATAGAATGAGTAGTTTAAGAATTAGAATCGAGCTAACTAATATCAGACTGAAACAGTGGCGTGGGGAGTGAGAATGAACCAAGGCAGTGAAAGAAGTCAACTCAGTAGTTTAAGAGCCAAGCAACGGGATGAGCAAAGGGAGCAGCGGAATAGAACTGCTAGCAACCATTCTTAAACCAGTGAGAACTTTACTTAATTTCTACAACCAGTGAGTTTGAGACTGAAACAAAGGAATACAAGGGATGAAACCGGTGTCACTGAGTATTTATAAGTTGCTAGTGAGTGGAATTACTTGTTTTCTTCCAATACGAGGGTAGGCCAAGAACTTACTATCAACCTCGGATCCTATACCTAATTGGCAGCCGTTGCTACTGATGCAACAGTACTCCTACTTGAACTTGAGATGAACCTTATAGTAATTCACTACTACTTGGACTACTACTTTCAGAAAGGTAAACAAGGTTAGTTTTATGCTCACTGTAAACTCCCTTAGCGCAGAAGCGGGAAGCAACATCACTCCCTCTCGCCAATCCGATCGACCAATTACTTAAGTGGGCCTCACTACAAGTTTCTAAGTTAACAGTTCCATTTGGAGCCCAGAGCAGAGGTCGAGTCAACCACTAAACTAACGAAGCTATCAGCTAAGGAACTACTAGACAAGTTGAACTCCTTACTTAGGTAGCAGTGTACAAATTACGGTAAGTCAAATGAATTCTTTGTATTTATTGTTTCAATTCTTATCTTAGTAGCTATAGCACTTGTTTCATTCTTATCCTTGTACTCACTGTTTTCATTCAGTAAAGGGATACTCAGGGGTCTTCTTCAACTACACTTTCTACTTTACACTTAATATAAGGGTGATTTATCAGCTACTGGTGCAACAGAACTACTCTGCTGGTTGGGCAAGGGCAATAAAGATGTGGTAGATCGAATCAAGGGAAGCTCTTCAAATAGTCTCTTGAGCACCGGAGTTAGGTTAGTTAAAAGAGCAAGAGCTGACCAACCCTTCTAGTAAGTTGGCAGGGAAAACTGGCTTGGCTTCGTCGTCAACTCGGTATTAAACAAGCACCATTAACTTCAGGGTAGGAGCAGATTCAACTCGGTATTAAACAAGACCCAGAACAGGGGTATTAAGCAAGAACCAGAACTGGGGCACCACCACCAGTAGGAGAACGGATGCAACTCGGGATTCCACTAATTCCACTAGACAAGATGGCAAGCCCCTCTTTTTACTAAACCCCGGGAAAAAAGGTAGCATCTGTGACTTATGAGTTGCCAGCTAACTTTCATTCAGACTTCAGAGTACAGTACAGAGCAAATACTTGGTTATCGGTTCAGGTAAGAATCAATTCCATAACTCACAGTAGTAAAAGAATGAACTAAGGCCTAGGAATACGGAATGGAAGAATTCAGCCCGACTTAATATAAGGGCAACCAGTCTTAACTCAGTTACCACAATGTCGCATCTAGTATAATAATTCCACTAGTGTCAACTCAGAATCAACCCAGTCAATCAAAGAATGGAACTCCGCTTTAGTAAAGTTCGGGTGCTTGTTTGAAGCAATGAGTAAATAGATCACCTTAGTCGGCATGTCCCCTACTCTTTGAATTCTTTCTCTTTATATAGGAGAACACTTAAGAAAGGTTAAGAAAGGAGAGTTTACAGTGTTGGCGTATAGAGAAGTTCGGCGCTAACTGGAGTGAAAGAATGAAACTAGTTCAAGTGAGAGACCAACTCATGGGTGTAGAAAGGAAGAAGAAAATGAGTAAGTATAGCTACTAAGATCAGAGTCAAACTCATTAGGCAAAGAAGAAAACTAGTACCAGCAAGACTTCACCAGTGCCTAACAAGAATGAAACCAAGGCTATCTGGTAGAAGAATGAGAATAGAGCTGGCCAATTACAGAATTCACCTCGGTTGAGCTAGTGGTAAAGTAGGAATTCAACAAGTCAGGGTTAAGTATCAACCACTACAGGGTAACTATCAAGTAAGGGTAAGGAAGTAAGTAGTTATGAGTTAGCCCGAAGTCAGTTACTTGGCGGGTAGTTGTGGAAGTCTTTTAGTAGCAGCTATAGTACTAAGAAAGGAATACCTGGAAGTTCTAGTTGAGACTCTAGAGGAAGCCCTCAGTCTATTGCTAGGTAGCTCGGGTATCTATTCCTCCCTGCAACTACTCCTACTCAGAATGGAGCTACTAGGGGAAAGAGCGTAAGGTAATTAATTACCCTTATTAGAATTCAAAGGAATGGAACTGCTAAGGCATAGAATCAAACCGGTGAATCAAAGACTTAACCATGCCACAACGACTGAAAACAATACCAACTCGGAATGATGTAAAGGAGTTACAGGCTTCAACCCGTGCTGGAACTTACTATCATGCTCCAACTACTCCTAGGCAGGCTTCACTACTACAACTTCAAATAAGGGCAGATCAAACCAAGGAGTCAAAGCCTTCAACCCGAGCTAGGCAGACTTAAAGAAAGGGGATACTTGTATGGGATGTGTATAAGGATAGTTAGAATTGAACCCGTGTTCCTCAGACTGAAGCTTAGGTGTTCCAGTAATTAAGTTCTAACCGACCGAAGTCACAGAAAGAAACTCCTATGACTCAGAATTGACACTAAAAACTAGGAATATAGGGAATGCAAGCCTGAAAGCGAGGGTAGTAAGTATTGGTATGTCCGAATTCAACTCATTGGTGAGCTAGCAGTCAAGGTATTAATTCCCCTCAGTCAGTTACTAGGTGAGCCACAGTAGGAGTGAGGCAAAGTAGTAGTAAAGTTCTGGTTATTGCACTTAAGTAAATTGCTGTAAATACTGAGTTTAGCCTAGTAGTGGATAGATAGTTGGTTCTTTGAACTGTAGTGTCTTGGCTATTGCCGGAGGTAGAAGATAAGGTAGATGAACCATAACTTGATTAGTTTACATAGGAGTGGTATGGGAGAGGAACCATAGGTAAGAGGTTGCATAGAAGTTACCAGAGAGGAGCCGAATTCTTGTATTGTAGCCAGCAGCTTGTTGAAATAATCATAGTTAGATGGAATAATCATAGTGATAGGGATGAGATCGAGATAAGCTATTCAAGTGTAGTTGAGAGTAGCTAGTTGTCTTCTTGCCTACTTGCTATGTCTTTGTAGTCGTTACTTTCCTAGTGGCTTGCTCAGTAGTAGGCTTTCAGCACCTGTTTCATCTTTAGTTGTTAGTAGAATCCCGAGTTGAATACCAAGTGCCTTATTATAATCCGCAAGAGGAGAGGCTCAGTACTTAAGTCAAGAATTGAACTAATAAGTAGGAGTTAACGAATTCCACTAAAAACTAGGAGTTACAGAGTGGAGCTAGTAAGTCAAAGGGTGAAACCACTACCAACAGGACTAAGACTAGGACTACAACCACTGCCCACAAGGCCAGGAAGCTAAGCTATATGTACTGAAGTCAAGAATAGAACGAGCCTCTGTCACTTTGTCTCCTTAAACTGGCAATTCAATCAGTGTCGAGGCTCTTATAGTAAGTTGTAGCAATCAATTCTTCCTTTTCAGAGTAAGGATCATCGACCTTCTTTGTGTGCGAGTTTAGTCTAGGTTCCTTGCGAGCGAGTAAGTCTTCTGAAACTCTGGATTAGAATTAGATACTAGGATTCTCTCTCTCTAAGACACCTTGGACTAAGAGCAATCAAATCAGTGACGTTACCAACTACCAAGCAACAACTGTAGATGAGCCTCATTCAGTTAAGAGTTCTGAATGAAGTGAATTGTTGTAAGGGGTTTATTGCTCTAGTACTAGTGGTTGTTTGTCGACTTGGGGATGATAGCAATTCTTCACTTCAGTAATATAAGGAAGGTAAAGCTCACTGACGCCGAACAAAGGACTTGT
This sequence comes from Musa itinerans, assembly GCA_001649415.1. NCBI lineage: Eukaryota > Viridiplantae > Streptophyta > Magnoliopsida > Zingiberales > Musaceae > Musa > Musa itinerans. The sequence continues at coordinate 408,848 of LVTN01000074.1, read as the reverse complement.
CGAATTGCCTAGGGATAGAATTGAACTGGTCGTTGGAAGAATTGAACTAGTAAGGGTCAGAATGCAACAGTAGTGGGTCAAGCTGGTCTTCAAAACTCACACTCGTCCAAGACTTATACCGGTAGCTAAGGTCTAGTACCAGGGGGTGCTACTTCAGACTTAAAGCAGTGGATCCAAGACTTAAACCAGTCAAGAATGAATATAGTTGTAGCTTGGTGGGGCGGGGTTAACTCAAAGGTCAGAATGGAACTAGGAAGTCCAAGCCTAAAACTACTCCTACTAAGGCTTCAACGAGGTAGTTGCGGGCTGATGTTGGGTATAGTTAGGGAATGGAGCTAACTAAACTCAGAATGGAGGAACTGTGGCCCTTATTAGAATTCGAAGGCTGATGAGCTACTAAACCCCTTATTATAAGTTCTGAAACAGTGCCTAGCCTAAGATCAGACTCAAACAAGTAAGTGCAAGACTTAATACAGTGATGCTAAGACTGATGCTATGTGGGCTAAGGTCTAGTATTTGCTATGTGGCTAGGGTCTAGTATTGGTATTACTAGTAGTGGCATGTAGCTAAGGTATCTAACTACTAAATCCAAGAAGTCAACTCAGTAGTTTAGGAATGAAGCAAAGCAGACTAAGACTGAAACCAAGCAGACTAAGAATTGAACTTCTGAAGGAGTTACAGAATTAGTTTACATAGCCAGAGAGGGATGATATCGAGGTCTGTTATTAAAGTGTAGTTTAAGTGCTCGTCCTATAGTGGGCGAGAAGGGAGTTTTAGTGAAAAGTAAGAGACAAACTAGGGAAAAGTAAGAGACAAACTCCTAAGGCTAAGTAAGAATGGACCTAAGTAGTTAAAGACCGGAACTAAGAGGTGAGCGAGTAGGAAAGTCAGAGCAGGAGTTATAGAACGGAGCTAATCAATCAAAGAATGAAGCAAACTTACTAGAAGGGCATAGACTTCAACTCGGGAGTCAAGGAGTGGAACGAGTGCTACTAATTCGAGGTCAAGTGGAAAGTGTAGTTTAAGTGCTCGTTAAGTAGTTGTAGATAGGGTAGTTTTGGAATTCCTATACTATAGGGATAGGCAGGTTGACTTACTTTGGTTACTTACTTGGCGGGCATAGTATAGAGCAGAGTATAGAGTCCGCTTGTTAGCTCCTTCTCTAAAGTAGTCAAGTACGAGGTCTACTTCATATGAATATTAGTGTTTTTCTGTTCGAGTGTCAGTGGAAGACAAGAGGTCGGGTAGGGAGTAGGGCTTGCTCCGTGGGTAGGTTTTCTCAGTCTTGGCAGTTGGCTTCTCTCTTCTTTGTTTATTTCCTAGTTTGCTACTAGTAGCTCGCTAAGGTATCAATTCAGAGGTGAGCATTTATAAGTCGTTGTATGTAGTTCAGGTAGCTGGGGGTTATTGGACTGATGCCGGGTAGCTAAGGTACTAACTCATTGGTATTAATTCCCCTCACAGCTATGTATGAGTAAGAAGACCTAGAGGTTAGCTAGTAGTTAAGAGGGGTGAGCGAGCCTGTAATAGTAGTCGGGCAGTTTCTAGTCTCAATTCCAATTCTCAAATAAGATAAGATAGGCCAAGCAACATTACTTGAGTGGAAAGGGAAGCAGATATATAAGTGACAACAAACAGTACTAGAGCAAGATCAGAGGAGAAAGAGTTCAAAGAGCTAAAGTTGAAAGCTGTTCGAGTGAGAGTTTCAGCTCTTATAGTCAGTTTTAGTATCATATTCAGAATCAAACTAAGGAGTGAAAGCTAGAAACTGGAATGAAAGCCCTTATTAGAATCTGGTAGGAACGGTAAGAATTCAATCCAGGGTAGCCCGGGTAGTAAGTAGTAATTCCCGACTGTAGAATTGAACTAGGCTGAAACAACCAGCTTGTATCTAAGGGCAAGTAGACAAATAAAAGCAGAAAACGGATCCTTTTTATTAAGCTTAGCTAAACTCCATTCTTAAAGAAAAGAAATAGAACCAGTTGACTGGATCTGATCATCGGAGAATTTATACCTTAACTAGTGTATTAGTAGTTATTGGGGAATTTATACCTTATGTATAGGAGAAACCAGCTTGTTGAAATAAGTATTAGTGGACTACAGAGAAGTAGATTAGCAACCACCTGATTAGTTTAATAGGAGTGAAAGGCTTTGGGAGCAGACTAAGACTTCAACTAGTCACTACAGGACTCAGACACCTAACACCAACTACCAACTATGAGACTAGACTTCAACAAGTGCATCCAAGAATGGAAGCAAGGGAGAAGGCCGGACTACCGCTATACATTATACGTTGCTTGGTGCCTTACATACCCCGAAACAAGCCTGAAACAACTAACAAAGAGGCACCAACCACTGCTAACAGGAATCGAACCGGGAAGTCAAAGGCCAACCAATACCACTGAGACTGAAGCTAAGTAATTTCGGAATGAAGCTGGTGGTTGTGAGGCTTGAGCTCTTGGTGGAGTTGGGGAATGTAGCTAGTTAGTATGGGCATTTAATCAGTAACCGCTGGTACCAAGGTTGTCTCTTTCCCCTACTACTTCTTAAGGCTTGACCGAAGTAAGTAGTAAGCATCTAGGTCTAAGAAAGCACTTTAGGATAGGTAGGCCCATATTGTAAGTTTGCTCAAACAAAAGATGTAGGGCCTTCTAGTAAGCCCGAACTTAAGTACTGGGGTCTCGATAGAAGCCTTAGTGAAAGGAGCATATAAGTGTCAGTCGAGTTAGAGTTAGAGTGGAATGATTTGTTTACTTCAGAAAGAGTAGTTTCCCCGCTTTGTTGCAGTAGCTTGTTGGATTGGATGAAACTCGACCAGAAGTTTCTTGGCCCGACTTGGGAGTTCAATTCAGAGTCCCCGAACACAGGACTGGAAGTTCAGAAAGAAGAATGGCTATCAGCCAAAGAACGGATACACAAGTGTTACTGTTGGAGGAGAGAGAGGCAATAAAGTCATAAAGAGAGGTGAGCAAGGGGAGCAGTTAATAGTTGTAAGAGAGGAGATAGTATAGTAAGTTGTTCAAAGAGATTCGATGAGAGCCAGAGCAGAGGGATAGTAGCTAGCAGCAGGGCTTGTTTGATTCTGTATTAGTGGGTGGAAATTACTAGAAGTCCTGACCTGAAGTTCATGGTTAGAGTCAATTATAATAAGGGCCCCGGTAGTTGTAGGCTTGCTAGTAGTAGCGTGGATTCAGTAGTTGGATACCTTCTCCTGTGCCTGTTCGAGTGAGAGTTTTGAAGACCGGTCCCTTAGTTACGGAAGTAGGGATGCAGTGAAGCAAGGAGAGTTAGATTAGCAATAGGAGAGTGAAAAGAAAAAGAAGTAGATGAGCTATAGGTATGTATAGTTGCCCCTACAGGCCCACCTATTATAAGTTTGAAGTTATGCAAGTGGAATCCCATCCCTTTAGTACAACTCCTGTTCTTGTGAGAGTTGATTTCTTTGTTTCATCTCAGAGGGCTTAATAGTAAGGCTTTGTAGCGAGAGGATAGAGGTTCCGGTGCCCTTATTCTCTTAGTCTTTGGTAAGCTATGAAAGAAAGTATGGTTATTGCCCCTTCCCTTATAGTAGTGCAGTGGTCACTGATGCTGGTGGTAGTAAGACTTAAACACAGGGCAGCTAGTATAGGTAGAAGAACGGAACTAACTCATTCCCTTAATTAGAATTCCTTATCAAACCAGTGAATCCAAGTATTTCATAAGTTCCCTTATGAGAATTCGTATATATAAGAATGCAGCAAGTAAGTACGACTCAGGTAGTACAGGCAGCTTATAGGAGTTATGAGAGTGCCCTGTGTCCCTAGTATACGACCTATGTCCCTAGTAATTTCGTAGTGGAATCAGTATTAGTTTACTCCTCGGTAGATGAGATAGTCTAGTAAGTTCTTCAAAGAGGAAGTCTAGAGGCCCTCATTGTAAATTAAGTAGAGAATAGTTTCCCGTAGCCCTAGGTATTAGTAGAGAATAGTTTCCCGTAGCCCTAGGTATTATATGAAATTAGTTTACTCCTTCCCTTAATAATAGAGTGTCCGTTTCCATAGGTAATTCCGTTGATGCTGTAGTTGCTCCTTGTCGAGTAGTGACTGACTGTGCCCGCATATAGTAATAGAACTAGTAGTAGAGTAGTGGAATAAGTAGTTGTAGCTTGGAACTTACTAGAAAGGGCCTGTTCTTTAGTACCCGGACTTTCTTCTTACTTGCTGAATTGAGTATTTGTATAAGTAGGAATACCATAAGTAGGAATACCTTAGTTGCAGACCGGGTAAAGTTGCGAGGGAGAGTTCGAAGAGAAAGAGGATAGATTTAGTTGCTATAAGTGAGTAGATAAGTCAAGATAAGGTGCTAGTATCTTCAGGGGGTTCCTTGTGTAGTTGCTTTTAGTGGAGTTTTTTCTCTCCCCTTTGGACTTCTTTCTGAATGTGACTACCTGGTTAGCAATGGTTGAAGAATAAGTAGGAGTCGTTTGAGACCTTAGCTACCAATACCACTTGCTACTGGCTACTGAACTGCTTACTGCTTACTTAGCTTTTTCTTTCTTGGATGCAGTGGTTACTGATGAAATGCTGGTTTTGTTAGTGGCTTCATTCTTTGATAAGTGAGTGGAATTCTTTATCTGTGTACTAGATGCGGGGAAACTGAGTTGACTTCGCTTTCAGGCTTCTACTTACTGGTTTTCATCCTTTGTATTCCTTGTTGAAGAAATTCTAATAAGGGGTGGAATTTACTACCTTGGTTCATTCCTATTACTAGGGTGGATTAGTTACCCATTTACAAGAGTTTACAGTTAACCTTATTGTAAGTGGCCCTTATTGTAAGCTCTTCTAGTAAGTTGAGTTCTCTCTGTTCTCCTATATAAGATAGAAAGAAAGAAAGTGGGGAGCTAGAGAAGTGAGCTAGGCATACTGAGAATAGAGCTAGTGGGTGTGTAGTCAGGGTAGCTGGTATGGGTATTGATTCTCTGATGAGCTAGGTGAGCTAGGGTAGGAAGTAAGAAAGAAACTCCTGTTCTAAAGTTATGAGAGGCCCTTATTGTAAGTTTCGGCAAGGTAGAAAAGAAATTCATGAAGTTAGATAAGAGTCCAGGTCTAGTGTAAGTGAGAAAGTATGGTTATGAGTTCAATTCTTGGAGATTGGGAATCGGTCATATAATTCACTAAGTAGTAGTAGCTAGGCTTTTCACAACTTACTTAAGGCACTCCTTTACTGGTAGTCGCTTTGTTGTTTGCTATGTCTTTGTATTGTAGTTGCTTTGTTGTTTGCCTACTTTCTATGTGTTTTGTGAGTTAGCTTTGTTTCAATAAGTAGGCGTAGTCGTCCTGTTAAATCCGTATTCGTAGCCCTTAGATTCAGTCGAGAGATTGGCTAGTAGCCCGAGGAGACTGAAATTATAAGTACTGGTGAATACATTCTCTTTCTCATATAAGATAGAATGAAACAACTTAGAGCGAGGTATCTTCACCAGGCAAACAACTACGGATGAGCCGAATGAAGCAAGCACTATAGTCAGTTTCGGGCAAGCAAGCACTATAAGTCCAGGTCGAGATCAATAAGAATAGAACTAAGTTGTCAAGTAGTCAAAGATATAGTTAGGTGCTCTAGTTGAAGTGAGCCTACCTTGAAGGATTGCGAGTAGTAGGTTTCTTCTTTCCTTTAAGGATTGCTAGTATACGGGTTTCTTCTTTAAGTAGCAGGGTTGCTAGTATACGAGTAGTCCAGAGTCCAGAGCCTTATAGTAAGTCGCAATCACTTTCTTAGTATACGAGTAGTCCAGAGCAAGAAGTTTCTTAGTTGACATAGTTAGATGAGCAAGAAGTTTCTTGGTTTACAGAGGTAGATTAGCAAGATCTGAGGAGAGAACATATAGAGCATATATATAAGTGGCACTAGCGGGTAGTATATTAAGAGCAATAACAGTATGAGTAGCCAGCTGGGCCTCTATAAGAAGTTGGTATACCATAAGTCTCCTGTTCGAGTTTCATACCACTAGTAGTAGTCCGGTAGTATACGAGTAGTTGCAAAGGTATTAGTAGCCTGAGTCTAGGTCGGTTAGGGAACCAGTTAAGTAGAAGTTAGTTACCGCATCTAGGGGGTACTTTCTAAGAATTCTACTAGTAAGTATAAGGCTATAAGTCATAAATACACTAGTAAGTAGAAGCCTTCAAGCTGTTCCTGTGTTCGGGAGCTATCATGGAACTAGTCAATCTTAGAATGAAACTACTTCTAAACTTCTAATAAGAATGAAAGGGCGGAGTCAAAGAATCAAAGAAGTAAGTGGAAGCCTTAAAGCGAGGGTAGCTAGGCATTTAATCAGTGGACAACGCCTACCATGCTAAGAACCAAACCAGGGCTTCCAAGCCTTAACCCAGGGCCTACTGAGACTACAACCACTGCTGCTAAGCCTGGGCCTACTGAGACTAAAACCACTGTTGCTAGGTCTTGGTATGCAGCTAGTAAGACCTAATACAGTAACAACAAGAATCAAACTAACTAGTTAAAGAATCAAACTGGTACTATAGCTACTAAGATAAAGAATTCTACTTGGGATTCCACTCAGCGGTAGAAAGGTCAGAATGCGCACCTAGTTGCCCCTATTTGAAAGTTGCCGAGTATTTCTAAGTTGCAAGTGGGAAATGAGAATCAAGTCCTGGTAGCAAGAGAAGAGCCTTAGTTCGCAGAGCATAAGTGTAAGAAGAGCCTTAGTTCCCAGAGCATAAGTGGCCCTTATAATAATTCGCCCTTAAGTAATTGGCAGTCAGAAGCTGTGGAATCAGTTCTCTTATATAAGATAGAATGAAAGTTGAAGATAGAATTCCAGAAGATAGAATAGAAAGTGGTTCTTTTCCTGTTCTTGTTAGAGTATAATCCAGGTAGTCGTAGTCCAGTTTACAGGTAAGGTTTTACAGCTAAGGGCAGGTTAGCTAGTCAATTGTAATTTCACTAGTAAGTAGAAGGCGAGGAAGCTGGGGAATTTCACTCAGTAGTAACTGTAGAGGTAGGCAGAAGATAGGCTTTGAAGCTAAGCTATAAGCCCTAAAGTAAGCTGCCTATAGAAGAAGTTAAGGGGTGAACTCACTGGTATGAATGGAATGAACCCTTCTCTTATTCTCATTTCTTATACTAGTGAATCCAAGCATTTAATCAGTTGCCAGGCTTTAGGTTAAGGGGAGCACCGATAGCTACTAAGATAAGAATGAAACTCTAACCCCCTAATAAGCTAATAAGTAGTTAAAGACTAAAACAACTGCTAACAGGTTTACCCCACGAATTAAGTAAGGGCAGGACTCAGACACCTATTACTAGAAAGCCGAGGTACACCTATAACTACTCAATAGTCGCAACAGTAGGAGTGAGGCCAAGTGGTAGTCCTTTTTCACCAGTAGAGTAGTAGGCTTTCAGCACCTGTTTAATCTGTATTAGTTTCCCTTATAGTAAGTGTCAAGTAGAAAGTTTAGTTTAGAGTTTAGAGTTGCATTCTTGCCCTCACTAGTTCAATTCCAATACTAGTTAGTTGGATTCTTTACTTCACTACTGGATTCACTGGCAAATGATACTAACTGACTTTCCTTACTTTAAGGCTGCTACTCGCGAGCTTCATTATGAGTCTACTTATACTTAGCTCTACTCTTTGATTCACTGGTTTCACTCTTGGGCTTACTAAGCTCCATTCTATCCCTTAGCAGCTCCACTCTTAGATTGCTTATTAGTAGGTTCATTCTTTGACTAGCTAGTTTGATTCTGAGTAGTCTCGGTTTCATTCTGACCAGTGAGTGAACCCCTACCTGCCAAGTAAGTCAACAAATTCTTCTTTCTGACTCTCGACTCCGAACCTTACTCTTAAGCTTTCAACTAGCCAAGTCACTACTTGTTTGTTAGTACGTTGCCATGAGCAAGTCCTGCGTTCGCTGCCGTGGTAGGAGCTAAACTGTTAGAGTGCATTTCAAACCCAGGCATGTAACTACTAGTAGAATGGAATTAGTTAGTGGAATGGAATTAGTGGAATCCCAGGGGTCTCGTTATTGTCTGAGAATAGATACCCTTACTACTGGATCATCATAGGATTCAACTCGGTATTAAACCAGAACTGGGGATTAAACTCCAAATGAAGGGGAGTAAACTCGGGATTCACCAACTACTGATGAAACTACAATACTACTAGTTGGGGCAAGAGCTCCACTTCCTGCTTCAAAGCCTTATACTCAAGGGTTGGATTCCTAGTTGCACATTCTTAGACTGCTTAGTGCAATTCTTACTTCCCGCCCCTAGGAGCTGGGAATCGGTAGGCAAGAGAGAAGCAAGTATTAATTGGACTACTTGAGTTCATTCTGTATCCGTGGAGGGCTTTTCCATTCTTTGATTTAGTAGTTTGATTCTTGTTTCCCTTATATTAAGTCGGATTGAATTCTTGGACTTCTACTTCGCTGCCTAGCTCACCGCGTTAAGTGAGTGAAGACTGATGGGAAGTGGTTGAATTCTTGCACTCAGGAGTTGGATTCTGAGGTAAGTGAAGGTAAGTTAAGGTAAGTTAAGGCTTATACTTACTAGTTCAGCTCTAAGGCTTATACTGATGAGTTCCATTCTGTTAGGACATCCCAGCTTCCCTGGCTTACCCAGCTAGCAACAAAGACAGATGGAACCTTATAGTAATTCGCCACTCCACTTCTTTTCTTTGACTCCTGAGTTTCCTTCTTTCACTGCGGAGTGGGATTCGAACTTGCTTACTAGCTTCTTACTTGCTTACTAGCTCAACTCTGAGTTTCATTATTACTTAACTACTAGCTCAACTAGCAGCAGGCCTAGTAACAGACTTCCTAACGACTAACTTACTTCCTAGTAACTTAACTCAGGCTTACTACTAGACTATCCCATACTAGCTCAATTGATACCCTAGTTACTTAGCGTCAGCCTGTAACTACAGAACATCAGCCTGAGTGGTACCAGTATCAGGCTTAGACTCACTCGTTTCGTTCTTGAACTGCCTAGCATCCGGCTTGGAGTTAGTGGTTGTACTCTTCTCATAGTACTAGAGCTTCTCTGCGGTAAGTCAACTATCCCAGCCGAGTAACAGAATTAGGAGCTAGCCCGGTAATAATAAGTTGTAGCTCAATTCTATCCTACTAGTGGTGACGCATCAGAACTTGGTTCACTGGGTTCAGCCTAAGCCTTGGACTCCTTAGTTTGACTCTGAGGTAAGTTAGTTCAATTCTTTAACTCCCTTGACATTCTTACAAGCCCTACTCCGGTTCCATTCTTAGCCTACTTAGTGGAATTCTTGGATTGAGTACTAGCTGCCCTGGCTTGAAGGCTTCCACTTACGGGTTTGGTTCTTTTATTCACCGGTTTGAGACCGTAGATATCCAGCTGCATTCTTAGAATACCCAGAATCAGGCTCGGAGTTAGTTGTTAGAGACCTTAGCTATTGAGTTGAAGTCTTAAGCACTAGTATCAAGTCTTACTACCCTTGTTTTCATTCCTAGCGGTAGTGGTTGGAGCCAACAAGCAACTACTAACGTTGCGCGGTAGTCCGGCCCCTCACCGGGTTAAGTCTGTAACTACACAGAGCCAGTCCCATACGAGTCATACCTAGCATTAGTACCAGTAGTATCCGTCTTACTACCAATAGCTTAAGTCGGAGTAGCAGTGGTACTAGACCTTAGAAGCTCCACGACTAGCTCACCTCTTAGCTCTTCATTCTGAATAGTACTTGTTTAAGTCTGAGTACCTAACAGATCAGGCAGGGATCGGTTGGCTTACTAATAACTAGAGTCTCTCTCCGGGTAAGACTTAAGAAATAGGGAATACAGGGAAGACTTAAGAAATTCTGTTAATGACCAGCTCAATTCTTAATATCCCTAGCTCGATTCCCAATACCACTAGCTTTAGTCCAATACCTAGAGCATCAATAGCGAGGAACAGAGACCTCAGCTACCCAACATCAGCCTGCAAACTACATAGCTACATTCCCAAACTATCCAACATAGGCCTGTAACTCACTAGCAGCAGTCTACCCTACTTAGCTCCATTCTGAGTATGGTGAGGGCTTATCCATCCTTTCACTTTAACTACTTAGTTGGATTCCTGCTTGGAATTATAAGTACTGGGGTTGCATTCTTAGAAGAGAGATACGGGGAATCTGATCTTAGTTACTAGCTTCGGTCAATCGGTGGACTTACTCACTAGTAGCTATAGCGTGTAACTACCTTAGAAACCTTAGCCACAGTAGTGGGGTGGGAACACAGCACTCATAACAACTGCCGCACAACTACTTACGTAGTTGCTTGGCCCTTAGCAATAGTAGCAACGAGTATACCTATCAGCAGCCCGAAACACCCAAGCAATAGTAATTCCACTCTCTACTTTCATCCAGGCTTTAAGCTCCTTTCAATCCTCTCTAGCTCACCTCTCTTATGGGTAGTGGTTGAAGAATAAGTAGTAGTAGTTTTAGGCTGATTGTTAGGTGTTCGGTTCCGATACTCCCTAGCTCCTTTCTGTGACTCCCGAGGTTCATTCTTAGTTTAGTAGCTCACCAGCCTTTACTGACTAGTTCAATTCTTAGCCTTATACTTAGCTACCCGGGTTTCATGGAGTAGCGGCATTGCACTAAGTGAGTTAAGACTACGACTACTGAGTTTCATTCTGATGCCAGCTGGTTGAATTCTAACTATGGAGACTAGTGTTTAATTCTCACTTCTCCTGTCTCGCACCGAGGATTATAATAAGGGGACTCCTAAGCTCCAAGGCAACTCAGTAGCAACGAGTAGGGATTTGACTCCTTAGCTCCATACCTAGCAGCACCAGTACTAGACCTTAGCCGACCAACAGAGAATCAGCAGCCACCGCTTAAGGCTTAGATGCACTCGTTTTGGTATGAGTTTAGTTAGTTAATGCCTTGCTCGCAACTGATACTTACTTGTCTTGGAAGCGGTGCTTTCATTCTGATCGGAGTAGCTGGATGCGGAGAAGAAGACCACATAGAAGAATATAGGGAGTTAAGGGATGCGGAGAAGAAGACCGGCACCAGTACTAGATGTAGTTAAGGGAGAACTTACTATAAGGCGAAGAAGACCGGTTATTAGAGAATTAATACCAATACTAGCTACTAGATGCGGAGAAGAAGACTGCTTATCGGAGAAGAAGACCGGGCCCTTAGTTACAGGTAGTTGGTTGAATTCTTTGCCTGACTAACTCCACTCTAAGTGGGAGTAGTTTGAGTCTGATTAGCGTCCGTTCCACTCTTTCCCTCACTACTTCCATTCTTTGACTAACTTAGCAGCTCCACGACTAGCTCACCTCTTAGCTCCAGTCTTAATCTTATGAGTGCAATTCTGCCTTTCGATCTGTTACTCCTGAGTGCAATTCTAACTTGCCTACTTGCTGACCTCAACTACCTAGGTGAATTCTTTCACTGATGAGTTGAATTCTTACTTGCTTCACTCTGGCTTACTCCTCTGACTTCAGGCAAGACTTACTAAATAGGGACTAGCTTCATTCTTTAACTCTTAGGTTTCATTCTGACCTTTGAGCTTAGGGCTTACTCACTGGTTTAGGGCTTGGACTCCTTGCTTTCATTCTGTGACTCGGGTCAGAGTTAGAACTTAATTACTGGAGCACCCTTGTTTTAGTCTGCAACTACCTGGGTGAAGCCTGAGTATGCCTCGAAACTGATTAAATGCTGCAACTACCTAAGTCGATTCTGAGGGACAGTGGTTAGAGACCCTAGCGACCCGGCATCAGACCTAGCAACACCGGTATCAGACTGAGTGACACCGATTCAAGCCTGTAACTCGGACCGGCTAGAACTTAATTACTGGCACCCCCTTGGTTGAGCCCTTCTAGTAAGTTCCAGCTTCACTCTTAGAACTTAATTACTGGCAATCCCTGGGTACTGATTAAATGCTGTAACTCGCTAGCTATAGTCTCGGTGGTAGTGGTTAGAGAATGAGTAGCCCTGCTTTAAGTCTTGGATTCACTAGCATCAGGCTGATCGGATCTAGTTGAAGCCTTAGCAACAGTAGTATCAGGCTGAGTAGGAGTAGCCCCTTATTCTAAAAGTTCCCTTAGCGACAGTAGTTAGAGACCTTAGCTACCCGGTTTCATTCTATAAGTTAGTTAAACAAGGCTTATACCTACTAGCTCACCTCTCTTCTCTCACCACTGCTGTTTCATTCCGAGTAGGGGCTTAGGTCTTAAACTAAATAGCTCCATTCTTATTCTTATACCGGAATAGTATTGGTTTTATTCCGATCTTACTACTAGATGCGGAGAAGAAGACCGCAACTACCTAGCTACTAGATGCGGAGAAGAAGACCGTTTAGTAGATCCCTAGAAGAAGACCAGAGAACATATACTTTGACTCCTTGGGTTGATTCTCACTTTCTCCCCTACTTACTCGTGCTAGCTCTATTCTTAGCAGCCCTTGTTTAAGAACCTAGCTACATAGCATCAGCCTGCGACTCCTTAGCGGCAGTCTTAACAGCATCAATATCAGTCTTTGCCTGGGGTCAGCTAGAACTTAATTACTGTGACTCCTTCCTCTCATTCTGGTTAGCACTGGCTTAAGTCTGGATTGCTAGTTGTTTAAGTCTTGGATTCACGAGTTGAAGTAAGTAATTGGCCTACCCAGCAACTTATAAATACTTGTCCATACAGTAGGTGCACTCTTCAGCCTTAGCAGCTCTTGTTTAAGCCTTGCCCTTGGCCAGCTCCATTCCGAGTCTCTGGTGGTTCCTTATCCATTCTTTCACTCCTTAGTTTCAGTCTTCAAGTTAGCATCCCTGAACTTATAAGTACTGGTAGTTAGTGCTTTGGTTCTTGGCAGGAGTAGTTGAAGTCTGATAGTTGCTAGGTCGATTCTCGCTGGTAGTGATATCAGGCTTGGAATGCGTGTGGTTGTAGGAAGTAAGTAATTGGTCTACGACTGATTAAATGCCAGAACTTATAATAACCGGCACCCCTTGCTTAAGTCTCGTTAGCAGTGGTATAAGTCTTTGATAGCTTCTCTTCTTCTCTTCTTCTTTGATTGCTGAGTGGAATTATTATCTTATACTAGATACTAGAAGCGGCATAGTGGTAAGTAGCACAGGGAAGACTTCATAAATAGGGAGTAGTTGTAGTCTGGTTAGTTTAAGTTAGTGTTTAATTCTTAGTATACCTGCTTTAAGCCTTTGATTCGCTGGGTTAAGTCTGTCTAGCTCACCAACACCAGTGGAATTCTTATATTAACTAGCTCCATTCTTACTTTAACTACTGAAGTCCATTACAAATATAGAGCACCCGGCCCATGAGTCCAATTCTGTAACTACCTACGAGCTCACCACCAAGTTCAATTCTTATCGCCGTAGCTAGATGCGGAGAAGAAGACTGGTTAGCACTGGGTTAAGGCTTAGCAGCTATAGCACTGGTTCTGATAGTTAGGTCTAACTTTCGTGATTCCAATACCCTATTTCTTAAGTCTTGCCCGATGCTATAGTGTTGGTATTAATTCTTTTTCTTCTCTTTCCCACCAATTCCCCGGAGAGAGTAAGTCTTGAAGTAGTCCCTATTTCTTAAGTCTTCCCCTCAGTAGTAGTAGAGTAGTTCAGTAAGAGACAAACTCATAAGTAGTAATTCAGAATTGAACTAGGTAGGAAAGGAGTCAAACCAACCAGTCAATCTTAGAATTGAACTAGCGGGTAACAGCTTTAAACCCCAGGAGCTCTGTTCTTGTTCTTGTTGCACCCCCTGCTCCATCTTTCGCTGATGATCTTAGTTCCAAAAGAAGCTTTTCACTGATATGCTTTCTTTATCTTTAGAATATAGAATAAGTATAATAAGATGAAAAAACGAATGCTAGCTTTTGTAGTTCCTGAACTGGAGTGAGAAAGTAAGCTACAATCGATTCTTTAAGTCGAGCCCCTTATTCTAAGTTCCCTTCTAGTAAGTTAGGGATGCTCTTAGATCAGTAATATGCGCTTTCCCTTTCTTTATGTGGTTTACCAGAGAATGAATCCGAATCTGAGGTGTCAAGTATTTATGAAAAGTAGCAGCTGCGAGCGGGTCTCTCGAATCAATCCATTAGTTGTAGGGTTGACCGGGCTATAAATGTACGAGTGGGACCGGGCAGTAAGAATAGGGAGCACATTCTTTCTCATCTTTCTCTTTTTTTATGACAAATATGACATGTCACACCCCCTTTGGAACCTATCAATGCATTTATTTCTGAAATCAGTAGGGTCGAATACCTGACTTTTGGATAGGTAGGCTCGGTAGGTAAGAAAGGTAGATGTCATAGTTGCCCCCGGGTGTTGACGATGAGAGAGAAAGAGAATCAGCATCGCCCCTAGATCGGAATTTCAATCAGTAGTTTCAAGGGAAGAAAAAGCCTATGGTTGGGTAAAGGCTAGCTGCTCAGGGAAAGAATGAAGTACTGGCTTATAAGCCTTAAGGGAATGCGCGGGAAGGGAAGAAAGATCAGACTTTGTTTCTCAATAGAAGGGAAAGATCTTACTTTGTTGAAAGAGCCAGAGAGGGATAGTTGAAAGGAAGAATGAAAGTAGTGAGTATCAGCAAGTAATAATTTCCCCTTAGAATAATTAGACTCGGAATAGAGCTAGTGGGTAGAAGCCTGAAAGCCCAGAGTCAAGGTACGCAAGGGAAGAATGAAAGCACAGCTAACCAGACTTATGGTAGGTACTTCAGGGCTAGGAGCTAGTCATTGAACTCATAAGTAACAGCTAAGGTATCAATTCCCTGCTTGTTAGCTAGGTATACTCGGCCTGAAAGTCAAGGTAGTAAGACTTATGCTGGGTACTTCAGGGCTAGGAGCTAGTCATTGAACTCATAAGTAACAGCTAAGGTATCAATTCCCTGCTTGTTAGCTAGGTATACTCGGCCTGAAAGTCAAGGTAGTAAGACTTATGCTGGGTACTTCAGGGCTAGGAGCTAGTCATTGAACTCATAAGTAACAGCTAAGGTATCAATTCCCTGCTTGTTAGCTAGGTATACTCGGCCTGAAAGTCAAGGTAGTAAGACTTATGCTGGGTACTTCAGGGCTAGGAGCTAGTCATTGAACTCACTCGTCTAAGAATGGAACTACTAACACAACCAGGATCAAACCTGTACTGCTAAGCCTGATGCTAGTGAGTTGCAGGCTGATGCTGGGTAGTTAGAGGCTATCCGACCCCTCCCGAGTTAAAGAACCAAATCACTAACTTGAAGAATGTAACCACTGTTAACAAGACTGCAACCGGGTAGGCTCGGAATGGAGCATGTTCGCAGGGTTACAGAATCCAACCCCTTATTCTAATTCGCATGTGGGAGAGGAAGCTAGAATGCAATTTCAGTAGTCAAAGAAGTGGAGCTAGTAGTTTCCTCCCCGGTAGATGAGCCTGAGGTATTATATCAGATAGGAGCCAGAGTCGAGGTCAGCAAGGGAAGCCATGAAAGCTATCAGGCAAGGAAGCAAGGTTGAGTAGAAGTAGGCAAGTCACTCAGGTTCTCTACTATTTGCAATGAAAAAACCCGTGTTTCGGTGAACAGTTTAGTGAATAAGAGAATTGTTATTGTTTGAAGAGCCAGTGGGGAGCAAGTTAGAATTCAACTCAATAGTGAAAGAGTGAAACAAGAACTCCTGGCCAAGGAACTACTAATGTATAGATAAAGGGCTGCTCCTGTTAGAACCAAGTCCAGTGTTCGCCTTTGAAAGAGAGGACCTTCTAGTAAATTAAGTATGGAATAGTTGACAGTTGCCAGAGGTCAGAGAGGTGTATAGGGAAGGAAATCAAGGAGAGACAGAGTTCAAAGAGATGATCTGAGCCAGAGGTATGGGACGGAGTTAGATTAGATGAGAGATCAGAATGGGACTAGTAAGTGTAAGGCTTCAACGAGGTAGCTAAGGTCTAGTATGATGGGGTAGCTAGTAAGAACCAAACCACTGCTATAAAGAACGAAACATGTACGAGCAAGTCGAAGGCTAAGACTGAACCCACTGCCAGCAAGTAGGAAAGTAAGTAGCCCTATATTAAGTCGAATGAAGTCAAGAATCCAAATAGGTAGTTCAAGAATCAAACCAGTTCTTCCCTTGCCCCTACTTATTAAGTCCCGCATCTAGTCAAAGAATTCTACTAGTGTCAACTCAGAATTGCACTTGGTAGTATCGGAATGCAACTAAGCAGTATCGGAATGCAACTAAGCAGTCCTAGAATTAGAAATGAAACTCGGCAGGGGAATAAAAGAATAGAACGAGTGAGGGATAGAATCGAACCACTGCTACGCCTTATATTAAGTTCTGCTACTGGTGTTGCTAAGTCTTCAACTGGAGCTGGGTAGACTGGTGCTATTGGTATTTAGATTGTACTTAGTCGCTGTAAGGCTTCAACCGGGCAGTGAAAGGACTTAATACAGTCCACTGTTGCTAAGGCTTCGACCGGTGAGTAGCAGCATGGAACTGGTGAAGGATAGAATAGAGCTGACCAATCAAAGACTTAAAGCAGGTATACTAAGCAAGACTTAAAGCAGGTATACTAAGAATGAAAGTAGTAATGGCAAGTAGTTTCAAGTAATAGACCAACTCCTAAGTGGGCAAGTGAGAATGAACCAAGGCCAGTGAAAGAATTGACCTAGCTACTATCAGAATTACAGTGTCCTGCGCCCTAACCAGGCTGAGAGGTGATGCCAGCTAGTAAGAAGGAAACCGGGGGGGAGTTAAAGGCTTAGTGGTTAACTGACTTTGTGGAGTAGGCGTAAGTGCTTTTGTTGACTTACTTGGTTGGGCAGGGTAGATAGGATTTCATCTTGTATAACATCGGTGCATCGGTGCATTTACAGCTATTGGAAAGAGTGGAACTAGTACATAGCAGATAGTAGTTCATTATAGAATTGAACTCATCAGTCCAAGAATCAGATAGATCCGATGGAGTCACAGAATTGAACTCGAACTTACTAGAAAGGCTCGGAACGGAACTAGTGCTGCCCAGACTTAAACGAGGTAGTGCCTCTTATTAAGTTCTCTAGCTACTAACTACCAGAACCAGTACTTGCTCCTACCTTCCCAGCTTCTTATATACATACTTCAGCCTGAAACCACTGCTACTGGGACTACAACCAGTGCTACTCGGACTTCAACAAGTGAGAGTAACAGCCTTACTGGTTAAGCCGATAGGATAGAATGGAGCTAACTAAGATCAGAATAGAGCTGATCAATAGAAGACTAAAACTAGTGAATCCAAGGCTGAAAGTGAGGGCAGCTATTCTCATACCACTCACTGCTGTTGGGACTGATGCTAGTGGCTAGGTAGTAAGTCCCCCAATTCCCCGCATCGAGGTGAGCTAGTGGGAAAGTGAGAATTGAATTTACCCCGAGGAAGTGAGAATGGCAGGGGTACTAAGACTGATGCTGGGTATTATAGGACTGATACTCATATGCCTCGGAATGGAGCGCATGTATTAGTTCGCTCAGGCTTCACTCACTAACTACCAAACCAGGCTTCCCAATACCACTAAGAATGAGAGGAGGGAGTCTCAGAATTGCACTTGATAGTCTAAGAATGGATATCTGATAAGGGAAGTAAGAATGTCCCTAAGGCTTTCAGCACCTTTACTTAATTTCTATCTGACCCGAGTGTAAGACTTAACCCAGTGCTAGTAAGCCTACCAATCAGTAGTTGCAGAGTTGACACCACTTACACCTCAACAAGACTTCAGCCCGACTTAATATAAGGGCAACCAGCCTGAAAGGAGTAACTCACAGGCTACTTACAATAAGGGCCAGTACCAGCAAGCCTGAAGCTCTAGTTTAAGAACCAAACCACTGGGGCAAGGACTGATACCGGATAGGCTCGGAATGCAACTGGTTAGCCTCGTAATGGAAGCAGTAATGACAGGAGTAAGACTAACCACTGTTAACAAGAATCAAACCCATAGGTGAAAGAATGCAACACCACTTCTGGGAGTCAAAGACTGAAAGCAAAGGTAGTAAGACTTAAGGCACCTAACTACAAGCCTGAACCCGTGACTGACTAGATTAGAATCAACCTAGCCAGAACTTATTAATTGGGACTGAAACCACTGGGAAGCAATGGAAGGAGAGTTAAGTAAACCAGATCAGTTTGAAAGTGTAGTTCTTGTGAGCCTACCTTTAAGGATTGCTAGTATCAGATGTCTTCCCGAACTTAAGTCCAGAACTTCTAATAACCGGTCCTTGGCGCCTACTTGCTATGTCTTACAATTCCATCTATTCTTCTTTCTTGCTCAGGAAGTATATTAGTTTACAGAGCATTGTAAGTTTGCCCTAACTGTATTAGTTGCCAGCTTCAGGGCGTGTTGAAAGAAGTATTTGTTGACCAAGTCCATCCAGTGTTCGGGGCTAGCAAGGGGAAGTTCTAGAATTGAACTAGTACCAAGAAAGGAACGAAACTAGATTGTATATGGCTAAGAATGCAACTCGATAGTGAAAGAATTCAACCCTGTAGTCAAAGAATAGAACTCTGGAGCCGGGTGCGAGCAGAAGTCAAGTATCTTGTAAATCCAAAGAATGGAACTAAGTATGCTAGTAATGGAACTGCTAAGGGATAAGTGAGTGAGTCAACCAACCGCTACTAAGACTAAGAGGAGCCATGTAAGGCAAAGAAGGAAACCGGGTAGACCAATTACTTACTTCCTTACACTAGTGAAACTAAGAATCAAACTTAGTAGCTAGGAAAGTTAGAATGGAACTGGTGCTTAGGTGTTCCAGGCTGATAAGGTAGCTTACTGGTATGGGATGTATATGGGTGTCTAAGGTCTCTAACCACTAACAATGTAGCTAATGAAACCAACTAGCTAAAGAGTGGAGCTAGTAAGGGTAAGAGAAAGAATCAAACCACTCTTCTAAGGGGTGGAAGAATTACACTGGTCGGTGGAAGTAATTATCAGTTAGCTAGTCCACTGAGCTACTAAATACAGAATGAAATTCACACCTAGGAATGCTGATACTAACAGCCAAGAATCAAACCACTAGAAACAAGAATGAAAGAGAGGAGTTTAGGAATGTAACTAGGAAAGAGGTGAGCTAGTAGTTAAGTAAGGAAGTGCTACTGATTCCCTGCAGGGGTTGTAGGTCAGAATAAAACAGTAAGTCAAAGGCTAAGAATGAAACACAGAGGCGAGCTAGAGAGGTGAGCTAGTAGTTAAACCAAGAATCAACCCACTAACTACAGGACTACACCCACTAACAATCAGAATGAGACAACAGCCACTAAGACTGAAACTACTAACTAACACTATAGCTACTGTCCCAACCAGTCTTAAACCATGAAGGAGTAGATCAGAATTGCAGCTAAGGAGTAAAAGAATCCAACTGTGCCCCAACAGGACAAGAATCCAACTAAGCTTACCTCAGAATCAAACCCCTTATTATAATTCGCAAGAGTCGAGGTAGGCAAGATCAGCATCAAACCCGTAACAACCAGCCTGATAGTAGCTAGCCTGATAGTAGCTAGCCTGATAGTAGGTAGTAAGCCTACCGATTTACTTGGATACCACCGACTCCCAGAAGCTCTAGTACTCAGAGAAGAATGAAACTGGATCCGAGTATTTATAAGTCGTTGGTCAGAGGGAAAGTGAGAATGAAACTCTGGAGTTGAAAAGTAAGAATGCCAAGGAGTCCAAGCCTGAAACCACTGCCAGTAAGACCTAAACACTACCTAATAAGACTGATACTAGTGCTAGGCAGAATGAAACCCTTAGTAGCTACAGATAAAGACTTCAACCAGTGCATCCAGTAATGGAAAGTTAGAATTCCACTGGCAGGTAACAGCCTTAAGCGCGGGGGCAGCTAGAGTGCAACCACTACGGCAAGAATGAAATCACTACCAACAAGAAGAAAACCGAGGAGTTCAAGAGTGGAGCTAGCATTACTGGTCGTGCTAGGTTCATTCTAAGATTTACTAGTTCCAATCTTATATTAGTAGTTATAGGTCTTATCAATCCCGGTTATTATAAGTTGTAGCTCTTTTCACTGAGGTTAATTCTGATCTTAGTACTATAAGCTGCTACTGGCTTACTCTCTAGTCTCTCGAGGAAGACTTAAGAAATAGGGAATGTAGGGAAGACTTCATAAATAGGGACTACTTAAAGCCTTATACTCCCTTGTTTGAGTCCGATACTGCCCTGTTTCATTCCGATCTTACCCCTTGCCTACCTCCTTAACTGCTTACCTTGCCTCTCTCTCCTCTTGCTCATCTAACTCAGTCAACTACCACTGATGAAACAGGACTACTACTACCTGGATTATACTCTAACCAGAACAGGGGCAAGCTACCACTGGACAAAAAGAACCAATTCCCCATTTCAGTCTTCAAAGAAAGTACTTGTTTGATTCCTGGTTCCGAGCTCTAGTCCTGTTAGCGTATTTATTAAGTCTTGTCAATTCTCTATTCTTGTATTATTACTTATAGATAGTTAGTAGCGGGAGAGTGAATGGTGAACATAGGTATTGAAGGCAAGGTCCTCGCGAGGCCATATTTTCTATAATTAACTACAGAATTGAGGCATGGATAATAAGATTAGAATAAAGGCAAGGACAGCTTTGAAGTAAGTAAAGCAATGTCACTTTGCAAATCCGTAGTTAAGGACCATAGTTAAGGAATAAAAGCAAGGATGGTTAGCCCTGTTACGGTAGTTGCTTGGTCATTAGCAGTTACTTGCCCTGTCGCCCTTGCTTGTTTAGTAGTGACTTTTCGGGTGTAACATTCCTATAATTAGAATCTAATATAGAAGAGCATCCGAGCAGACAAGAAACTCAAGTTGGTTATCCATCTCCCTTTCGAGAGGCCAGGCCAGGGCAGTAGAAAAAGAAGAAACTAAAGCAAGGGTAAGGTAAGAAAGGTAGCTAGCTCTAAGTCTTCAAGGTCAGAAAGATCTGATTTCACTCCTTAACTGTGGTAACTATGATTTGTTGACAGAGAAGAAGAGGGCCAAATACATAACTTGCCAGCGGATCCAGTAGTTGACTTAGAATGAAACTATGGGATACAGAATGCAACTAACAATTCCAGATTTCGTTCCGACAAGCAACTAAGCAAGACACAAACGCAAGACTCGGAAATAACTCCACTGCATGTATGAATTTGTTGCTGTTATTACAATTCCCGTTTTTACTTCCATTTCCACTGTAGACACTAAGTACAAGAAAAGCCATATAAAATATCTGTGATTCTGAAAAGAGATATTTCAAATCAATTTCAAAGTGAAGTAATCCAAATTACCGAATGAAACTGGGGCGGAATGAAACACAGAGGAACTGCTTCTTCGGGAGCTCACACTGCTTCCTTGTAAAGAGAAATAATATCCCCGGCCCAGAGAGTCCCCTAACGCAGCTCGCACACCTTACCTTTCTACTGCTTCAAAACAAACGGCTTACAGCCCAAAAGCACTTCTGGAACTATTCCTCTCAAGTAACTTAGGATATCCCTTGCCAACCTCTGCCCTTATCATTAATGGTAGACCGGCAATTAATAGCCAGATTAATAATCTGCCCTGCTTCTTTTTAGCACGAGAAGATCAGGTTAGCACGAGAAGATGGATCAGGTCAGAGAACTCCGTAAGCGGAAGTCAAACAATCATTTCTTCTATCGATCGAGTTCTGTGATTATTAGAAGATGTAATTCCAGTGTTGACAGAAGAGAAGCAATCTATTCTTACCTATTACCCACCCATCTTCAGCATCCTGTATAATGCAAGTCAATTCTCTGTATGAACCATTTTCAGCATTGGTTTGATTTCTAAGAATTTCACTTATTTATAGAGTCCCTTTCCGAGCTGGAGATTTCCCTGCCCTGCCCTCTCTTGCTTGCCTACAGTTGCACCACTGACTATGACCAATACAAGTGAACATGGAACTTGATTGAGTGTAAGAAGCCTATTTGATTAGCTGGGTATTGAGATGGAAGAAGACTATTTGATTAGCCGGGTATTGAGATGGAAGAAGTCTCACTAAACCCTGTGCGTGCTCCTTGCTTTAATTATTTCCTATTTCTGGGCATCCTCAGCCTATACAGAAGTACTTTCGTTTTCATTTGAACCCTTGCTTTCGACGTTGAGAGACTTTCCATTGGACTTGCTATTTATACTTGTTTACTAGCTACCCTTGCTTATTCTCACTTATTCCTTGTTGATGCTTATTCTCACTTATTCCCTGTTGAACTTAACTTATTATTTGATAATGCACATCGCCCATAAGGATTAGGAATTGAGATGCGGAGGAAGAAAACATAGGAATTGAGATGCGGAGGCAGACTAAGCACTTGCACAAGAAGTGGAATACCAAATAAGCTTAAAGAAAAGAGGATTTAGCTCTAGGTATAATAGACAGACCCTAATACGACCCCTTAAGATAGGATGATTCTAGGAGACACGCTTTCGAGCTATAAGACAAAGAAGTAGTGGTAAGTGTGATAAGAAATAAGTATTCGTTGACCGGTAGTAGTGGGTAGGCCCAGTGTCATTGCAGCGTGGCCTGTACAAGCATACATAGAAGGATTCAGATTATCCAACTGTGGACAGGAAAATTATTAGTTGGGGCATAAAGGGGCCTTATTTCTCCTAAGTTTGTTCCTATCGCCTATCAAACATGCCCATAAAACACATGCCCATAAAACCAAAATAGAGCCTTGTTTCATTGAAGCAAGTAAGAATGAAAGCAAGGGAGCCCAAGACTGAAACAAGCGAGTCACAGACAAAAACCCAGTACCATTCGGCCCAAGCAACGGGACAAACTTATACTAATGACCGCCAAGTCACTACAAATGTGATGCTAAAGGGAGCGACGGGCCAAGCTTAGTAGTTAGTTGCTAGGCAGGAGCCCCGGAGAGACAGAGTTCAAAGAGGAAGAGAGACAGAATCTTATGAAATTCTCTTATATTATTCTCTTATAGTCTATTAGGAAATTCTCTTATAGTCTATTAGGAAATTCTCTTAGAAAGGAAACTACGCGAAGAAACTTAGCTTCATCACACAAACGGAAGAAACTAACTTCACTACTAACATACCGACCAAAAAACAAGCTGAAGCAGATACGATCAAACAAGGACCTTCTAGTAATTTGCCAAGCCACTCGAGAAGGAAAGTGAGAATTTCACCGGTAAATCAAAGAATTGCACCCCTTGTAGCATAATTCGACTCAGCCAGTCAGGGATAGAATGAAGCTAGTGAAACTAAGAATGTAGCTAGCCCTTATTATAATCCGGAGTCCAAGGAGAGGTGAGCTAGTACATCAGGTAGGGAGAGGTGAGCTAGAATCTCATAAGTAGGAAAGTTAGAATGATACTGGGGATTCCACTATCAACTCAAGCAAGCAGGAAGTCAACTCAGAATACAACTATATCAAGTGGGCAAGTAGTAAAGTGAGAATGAAAGTCGCCAGTGGAAGCCTTAAAGCACCAACGAACCAAGCCACTCAAAAGTTAGAATCAAACTGGTCAGCATCAGAACCAAACCAGTCAGTATACGCCTTAAAGCCAGGAACTTCTACTAACTCCTGCTCTACTTCCTAGCGGGCAAGACTTAAGAAATAGGGACTTATTCTATAGAAATTATATAAGGGGCGGGGAAGACTTCAGAAATAGGGGATAAGTCTTACTAACACCTATAACAGATGAGGGAATAGCTGACCTTGCTTTCCGTCTTGATAGTAGTCGTTTCAGTCTGGTTTTGGTGTCACTGGTTTGATCCTGAGCATTACTCATAAGGGCTAGCTCCCCTCTCTAGCTAACCTCTTAGTTCCATTCTTAAGTATGTATATAAGAAGCAGGTATAGTAGGGGCACTGCATCAGTCTTAGTACCTAGCCCAGCAGCTGGCTACTTAACCCACACAAGAACATAAATCTACTTTACTTACTTTTTCATCTCCTTGTCAATATTCCTTCTATGCAACCTCTGGCTACTAATCCCCAAATAAGAAGTTCCACTTTACCACTTAGGGCTCTCCAAACCAAGAATATATCTTCAAGGGGTTAGCCAAAGCCTACTTCCACTCATGAACGGATTGTTCGTCCACTCTAACAAGAAAAGTACTAATACCAACTTCTGAATCAACTGAACTTGCTAGCTCAGCTCCTTAAGCGAGTGCCACTTATATATCTGCTCCCAAGCGACTATAACTCTTGCTACTATCTGAGATAATACCTATTGCTCCTATATCGGCTTAATAAAAAGGCCCAGCTGGCTAATCGGTATTCCACTCTACAACTACTGAGTTCCTTTCTGTAACTACCTACCATCAGGCTTAGATTCACTGGAACTTACTAGAAGGGCTGCCTAGACACCGCATAAGTCTTGTTGTTACTTTTTGTAAGTCTTGTTGTTAGTTGTTTCGGTCTTAAGTAGCTAAATCAGATGCCTTGTTGTTACTGTATGTGCTTTCAGGCTTAGATCCACTAGCTCCATTCCGAGCCCCTGGTGCTCACGTCCATTCTTAGTAGGAGTCGTTTTAGTCTGAGTATACCTGGCACTGGTTCAATAGCTTACTATAAGGCACTCCTACTTTACTACTTCCACTAAACCTTACTTCAAAGAAAGTAACCAAAAAGGAGGAATTCCACTCCACTCCAAGATCAGAAACAGAATCATGAGTTAGCTCTGAGAGAATAAGAAAATCTGGTAACTAACTACCTGGCTTAAACTCTAACTCTACCTATAACTATCACAGGCACTGGCCTATACTTATTACTTAACAGCTTCGAAAGATTCAAGTAGGTCTGCTCATTCTATAGGAAGTAGGTCCACAGCACCAAAAGAAACTCTCTTTTCAGAAGCACCAAAAGAAACTTAGTAAAAGTAGTAAGTAGTCCTGTTTTCAGCGGTAGGGAGCTAAAAGGGATGCAGTGGTTCGATTCGAATTAGAATAAGGGCATATGAGTTGGATTCTTTACTTCTTTACCAGAGGCTAGTTCTCTTCTTGACTTCCGTACCAGAGGATAGTTCCATTCCAGACTTCAGTACCAGAGGCTTACTATAAGGGCAATTAATCAGTACTTCCTTACTTATAGCTGAGCTTCCTCGCCTAGGTATTATAGATTCCAGTAACAAACCCAGTACTACTTACTTATTTGTGGCAGGAGCCCCCGAAAGAAAGAATCAAATACAGGTTAACACAGGACAACTGACTATAAGGGAAACAAACTACTCTGGGGCTCATCTACCTATGGGAACTCTACTTCTCCTCTGTAAACAACTACTGAGGCAACAGGATCACTTAGGGCTGTCAAAACCAAGAATATATCTTCAAGGGGTTTGCTAGTAAATAAAGGAATTCAACCAGTAAGTAGAAGAGACTAGCTACTACTACAGGACTTGGTCAAGAACATCATCTTTTCTCGTCTCCTTTCCAGGCACCCGGATACTTCTTTTGGTAACTTAATGGCGGATCGAGTGAATGGTAGATGCACTTTAGTAAACACCGGTTACCTACTTTCTTTCGGTATGAAACCAGAACCAGACCTATACTTGTCAACAACTCAAAATAAGGGCTCAACTCTGTATTCCACTCGAGCAGGAGCAGGAACAGGGGCATTACTATTTCATAAGTACTACTACTTGGGGACCACTTGGATCCTATCCTCGACTTAAGGTAAGGAGCAGAGTACCACTTTTCACTCTCCTTTCTTATATCTTATCTAATAGAACAGATTTCACTAAACTTACCTACCCGAGTCACTTCATTCCAATACCCACTAGTTCCACTCTTAGTCCTGGCTTTAAGGCTTCTAGCTACTTACTTGTTTCACTCTTTAATTGGTCAGCTCCATTCTTGGTATACCCAGCTTCAGTCTTTGACGGATTAGAATAAGGGTGCAATTACGAGATGAAGAATTGGGATAACCATATTCATTCTTAGCCTACTTAGGTAAATTCTTGACTTCACTACTAGATGCACTGGTTGGAGTCTCAGTATAGCTCCTACTTTTAAGTCTTAATGCAGGTAATCGGTGGGCTTACCTACTAGTATTAGATACACTGGTTGGAGAAATGAGAATAAGAGGGGTACTACTGGGTTCCATTCTTAAGTATAACGCTAATGACAGGGAATTAATACCAAGACTACTGGCTTACCTCTCTACTTCTATCAACTTACAATAAGGGGTAGAGCTTAACTACTTTCGAGTTACTGATGAAATGCTTATACTACTGGGTTCAATTCTGTAATTCCCCCTTCTGAGGCTGTGGTAAGTGAGTTTTCGTCTTTGATTTACTGGTTTCTTTCTGCATTTAGTAGCTCCGTAGTCCTTGTTTCCGGCTTGTTGTTACTGAAACAGATGAAATGCTTACACCAGTTTCCCGAGTGTTAAGGCTGTGACTCACTAGTTGTGCTCCTAGTTCCATTAATAGATGCACTTGTTTCACTCTTAGTCCTGTAATTAATTGCCCATACCAGCTACCCCCGCTTTTAGTCTTAATAGCAGTGGTTGCACTCTAACTGCCCTGTTTTGAAGTTCAGGCTTTTACCCACTAGTTCAATTCCCAATTAATAAGTTCCGGGAATTATAAGTACTGGCCCGAACTTAAGTACTGGCACTGCCTTGGTTCATTCTAAGACGAATTATGATAAGGGGTTTGATTCCTTATTTGACTTATTTGTT
The DNA here is from genome assembly GCA_001649415.1 of Musa itinerans. Lineage (NCBI taxonomy): Eukaryota > Viridiplantae > Streptophyta > Magnoliopsida > Zingiberales > Musaceae > Musa > Musa itinerans. Next base: position 382,259 of record LVTN01000074.1, on the reverse strand, counting down.
TTATTACCTCATTGGCAGCCTTAGCTACTGATGCAACTGGACCAGATCACTACTTGGAAACAAGAGAGAGTTTATGGGACATAGTACTAAGATAAGAATTCCACTCACTAGTAGTAAGATCGGAATTCCACTCATATGCCCAAGTCAGGTGTTCGTCTTTACTACTTGCCTACTTCCACTCTACTGGATACCCTTACTAGCTAGCCTCAGGCTTGGAAGCGCTAGTCCCAGGCTTACTATCCATAGCATCAGCCTCTAACTCACTAACATCGGGCTTGGAAGCTCTTGTTTCAGGCTGAGTGGCCCTTGTTTCAGTCTGAAGTACCAAGCTAATGACAGGGAATCAGTGTAATCAGTGGTAGACTAAAACTACCTAGCATCCGCATTACTAATAAGGGGTCGACTTAGTTTCATTCCGAAGCTACCTAGCACCAGAAATGAGAATAAGGTGCCCTTGAGAGCTCCACGACTAGCTGCACTCTGTAACTCCCTGCTTTCATTCTCACTTCCCTACTTGCTCCGAAGAAAGTACATCTACTAGTTTCACTCATATCTCATATAGGTTCACTCAGGACTTGTGTTCAAAGAGCCAACTACTGGACTAGCAACTCGTTACTCCACTTTCTACTTTAACTCGAACTGGACAACTTGGAACCGCTCCCAAAAGCATCTGCGGATGAAACTCTAACAGCTGCCCCAGGAATTATGTATTAGGCCGGATCTCGATCATTCCTATAAAAGAGTGAAACCAGTACTTGACATGCGGGCCAAGTATGTAAACCTTCCTACCCGAGTAACAGAATAAGGAGCTTACTCATAACTAGGGGCTTGCTTCTTCTGGGCTTACTCATAAGTTGACTACTTACTCCCTTCTTCTCTAGTAACTAACTTAGGGCTGACCTTTGGCTTACTCATTTGTTGAATTCTTATACAAAGAAAGCTTTCCTTGCAGACCAGAACTAACTCTAGGATCACTACCCATACTTTAGAACCAGAAAAGTACTTACACCCTTCACTTCCCTTGAAGACTCAACTCGGTATTCAACTCACAAGTAGGCAAGCCCTTATTATAATTCGACCAACTCATAATTAAAGAACCGAAACTTACTAGAAGCATTACCTTACTTTAGAACTGGAGCATAGGCTTTCACTATGGATTCAACAAGAACAGAAAGGATACTTGTCACCAAAACACTGGAAAAACATAGCCAATGGAGAAAGTGGTTGACTCGACCTCTGCTCTAACAGCTTCCCTGGCCTACCTCTACTCTTGTAGTACTAGTGGATTTATGCCTTTCCAACTCCTTGAATAGCTTAACTTACTATAAGGCACTACCTAAACTAAGGTATTTCACTAACTATCCTATTTATCGCAACTCAGCTATGGAATACTTGACTTACTTACCACAACTCTTCTACTTCTCTTGCTTCGGTATCAAATCAAACCCTGTACAAGTGCTTTCTTCGTAGTTGTCGGCTTCCCTACCGACTCTCGGGCGATCAGCTTAGCTTACTCACCTGCTTCCACTTCAGATCTGGTATTTCATGAAACAACTACCCCTAGTTAAGGAAGGCAACTGGACTACAACTAAACTGAATATTATTCACCAACAACTAGAACAAGAACAGGAACAGCTGGTAATAATTTCCCCTTATTATAATTCATTCCACAAGAGCAGGAGCAGTCCTACTGGGGGATGGGATGAAACTCTGACTCTATCTTTTACTTGCTGACCTCCTACCTATGGCTCTTCTCTTGCTACTAATACTTATTGAAACTAACCTAACAACCCCTTATAGTAAGTTGCAAGTACTACCTGTCTTCAACTCTCACAGCTGCTCACTTTAGAACTGGAATTGGGCTCTCCTCCACCTCCATAAACTAATACAGCTATTGCTCCTATACTATTTGCTATAAGCCAAGAAACTAGGCAAGTAGACAACTGACTATATGGGCACAAGTCAAAGAATTCACTGACCATATCCATACTACTTAGTTTAGTGACTTCCAGACAGATACTTCACTGCAGTACATATAGCTTAGCTTACCTTGCCCACCTCGCCTATTGTTCTTCTCACTTCCCCCAATGCTTTCAAGCAAGCAACTACGGAGCCAGCAGGGTGATGGACTTTCTACTTCAACAAGAACAGGACTACTACAATACTTGCAAACAACTACCGGTCTTCAACTCACACTATTAGCTTCCGGGCTGGAACAGGGTCAGCTGACTTAACTCTCACAGCATCTTTGATCTTGACCAACTAACCTAGTAGCTCTCCTTACCCTTACTTGAGAACTGCTTCCCCGGCTTCAGATCTTACCTTAGCACCTGATCTTGATCTTACCTTAGCACCCTCAAGTAGTAGAATTTCAAACAAGCCTGCCCTAGCAACTTTACCAGAGCTACATACCCAGCAGCAGTGGTTTCACTCTTGGACTGATGAGCTCCATTCCTTGACTGCTTTGTTTGAGTATTTATAGTAGTAGCTATAGCCTGTGACTCCTTAGTTCCAGTCTTACTTTTAGGTCGGTTAGAACTTAATTACTGGCAGAAATTATAAGTACTGGGGGTTGGTGTAAGTCTGATTGGAGTGAGTTGAAGGCTTAGTCAACTTAGCTCCATTCCCTAATTCCCCAGCTTCCTCGCCTTCGAATTAGAATAAGGGCTAGTTCAATTATGAGTCTACTATTGGATGTAGGTGTTCCTTTCTTTGACGAGTTAGTTTGATTCTTGAACTGCCCTGGGCCGTTACTCCTTAGCTCCCTCGCCCACTAGCTCCTATTCCGATACTGCTTAGGGACATTCTTAGACTTATTAGTTTGATTCGCTGGTGCAGTGTTTCAGTCTTTTCCTTGCTAGCAGCATTCCGATACTGACTAGTGGAACTCTTACTTGAAACAAGAACTCCCCCACTGCTTCATTCTGTAACTACTACTTACTTAGTTCCATGCTTTCATTCCTAGCAACACTGGTATCGGGCTTGGTAGCCCTTGTTTCGTTCTTGGATTCTTAAATAGAGTATCAGTAAGTAAGTAATTGGATGCAGTGGTTTTAAGACTTGTTAGCTATAGTTGTATTCTGGTTGTTACTAGCTCCGTTCTTTCCCTTGCTAGCTCCGTTCTTTCCCTTACTCGTTCCATTCTTGGATTCACTGGTGAAATTCTGTGAAAGTAAGTAAGTGAAGACTGGTTGACAGCTAAGTTAAGACTGGTTGGCACTGGTTTAAGACCTTAACTAATCAGTCTTACTAGCTGTGGTTGAAGCCTTGAACTACCGAGCAGCAGCCCGAGCAGCTACATATCAAGACCCTAGCTACAGGAGCTCATACCGAGTGTGCCTAGCTTAATTCCCCAACTACCCAACATAGGCCTTCAACTATCCGGTTTGATTCTATCCCTACTTAGCTCAATTCTCTCCCACTAGTGGGCGGGGCGGTTTAGGTCTTAGTAGCACTGGTTCTTGTTGTTAGATGTACCTGGGCAACTGATACTTACTGGTTAGCACTGATTTGATTCTGAGTTTAACTAGCTTCAGCCTGTAATGTAACTTATACCCAGCATCAGAACTGATTAAATGCCGATTGGCGCAGTGGTTTGATACCCGAGCTACCAATTAAGCCTGCCGATCCTTCCTCTCATTCTCGTTGGGAGTGGTTGAAGGCTGAGTTGACATAGCTCCATTCCGATACTTACTACTTGCCTACTTGTGATCAGTTCCATTCTTTCACTTCCTTGGTTCATTCAATGACCAGGCTATAGGCGAGGGAGGCTTATTTCAATGACCAGGCTTTAGGCGAGGGAGGCTTATTTCAATTCTTTGATTGACTACTTTCATTCAACAAGAGCAGAAGGATACTTGTCTTTCATTCCGACTTATGAGCTTGCTGGCTCCTTATTCACTGAATTCTTATCCAAGGAAAGTAAACTCACCACTCCTCTGTAAACTAATAAAGATGAAACAGGACTAGATCACTACTTATCAACTTCAGACTAAACAGGGTATTCCACTATCAACTCTTAACTACACTGGAACTTGACCTCGACCTTCTAGTAATTCACTACTACTACAGGTATTTCACAAGAACTGGACTTCTAGTAATTTCCCACTAGCAGCAGTCCGAGAATAGCTACCCTTACTTTAAGCCTGCCCAGCTGCAATACCAAGACCACAACTATATAGCTCCATTCCTTGACTCCTTAGCTGACTTTAGTCTGACACTTTATTATTACTTTCCCACTTCTTAGGTTAATTCTGGAATTCGACCCCCTGAGTTCCAGTCTGACTCCTTGGCGCACTGTTCCGTTCTTCAATTCCTTATTCCTAGGGATTAGTTCAATTATTCCTTTCCGACTAGCTCAACCGAGGTTCATTCTTTCATTCCTACTTTGAATCCTAAGTTTCATTCTTAGTACCTAACTAACAGATCAGAACTTAATATAAGGCGTAGAGTAGCAATACAGAGCATAAGTAGACACCGCATCAGTCGTTGTGGGCAGTGTTTAAGCCTTGGATTCGCTGGTTCAACTCTGAAGTGGTGGGAGTTAATACTGGTTGGCAACTGAGTTAAGACTCGTTGGCAGTGGTTTAAGCCCTTCTAGTAAGTTATTGACTAGCTCAATTCTTTGGCTACAAGTCTTACTAGCAAGAGCATCGGTCTGTGACTTAGGGGTTCGATTCTATGTCATAGGAGTGGAAGAACTTAATATAAGGCGCAGCACTGCTTTAAGCCTGAGTTAGGAGTAGTTGAAGCCTGTTTGTTAGTAGCTATCGCCTGGTAGTTAGTGATTGAAGTCCAGAACTTATAATAACCGGGCTAGGTCAATTCTGAGTTTAACTAGCTACATTCCTTCCCCTGCTAGCTTACTAGCTCACTTCTTAGTTCCACTCTTTGGCTACCTTGTTGAAGTCTTGCCTGGTACTGGTTGAAGTCTTAGTTTAGTGGTTGAATTCCCCAGACTACAGAGAATTCCCTAGACTACAACTTATGAGTTCAATTCTTAGCTTCTTGCTCTAGCTCTCCAGTCTTAGAACTAATACTATACCGAGTGCAATTCTTTGATTCTAGCACATGAGTTGGTCTCTTACTCGCCTACTAGCTTACCTCTTTCCTACTTTCCTACTAGCTCACCAATTGGTCTCTGACTTGCCCTAGCTAGCTCACCTCTTTCTTAAAGATTCCTCCTTGCCTCTCTCTCCTATAGCTACCAATACCTATAGTAGTAGTACCAATACCTAGCAGCCACCGAATCAGCTTGCAACTACCCAGCTAGAGCCTCTAACTACCCGACATAAGCCTGTCACTACCTCATTGAAGCCCTTATTGTCAGTTTTGCAGCACTCGTTCCATTCCTATACTAACTACTTTCCTCCTCGTTCCATTCTTTAACCACTCTTTAACCACTACTAGCTATAGCCTGTAACTACCAGGTTGAATTCTAACTTGACTACTTGAGAGAAAGAGTACCAGGTAGGCGAGGAAGAGGAAGCTATAAGTACGGAAGTGAAGTAAAGTATCTTTCTGGAACTCACCAAAACACGGGGCTACTGGGCTTCTGCCGCTACACTTACGTAGTTACTTGGCGGAAGCAACCTTATTTTACTTAATAGACCGATTAGCTCCATTCTCAGATTAACTAGCTCTATTCCTTGCCTTGCCAGCTCTATCCTACCCCTTGTGCCAGCTCCACTCCATCCTATGCCTTGCCAGCTCCATTCTCATACATGCTGGTTGAAGCCTGAAGTATTAATAGCTTGGCCAGGAATCAGTGGTACTTGTTGAAGCCTTACACCTACTAGCAACTGATACTTACCTAGCAGCACCGGGAACTGATGAAATGCTTTGACTCCTTAGGGACATTCTGACTTGCACTACTGACTTGTATTCTCACCTCTAAGTAGTTGCCCTAGATGCTGGCCTAGTAGTTGTTAGTGGCGAACACAGGACTTGCACCGCTCCCCTTACTTCAATTATGTATCTATGCTTTCCACTCCCCTTTCTGTCCTTCCCACTGATGAAACCCCTTATTAGAATTCCTGAAACAAGAACCAGAACAGGAGCAGTACTCAAGGGATGAAACTAAAACTCCCCTTCTCGCCTACCCTCCGTTCTCAACTCATAAGTCAGATTGAAACTACAATATCGCCAACGACTTATAAATACTAGCTCACCTCTCTACTTCTATCAAAAACTTACAATAAGAGCCTATCTACCGCCGCTACATACCTAGCAGAGAGGACAACAACACAAGAAGAAGCCCTTCTAGTAAGTTATGACTAGCTCCGTTCTTCAACACCCAAGCAGCAGTCCGAGTATCCGTTCTTCAACACCCAAGCAGCAGTCCGAGTAGCTGTGGTTTGAGTCCACTTATTTACTTACTGCGGTAAGTGAGTGAAGAGTTAAGGCTTATACCTCTTAGTTCCCTTCTAAAACTACCTAGGCTAATTATGAGCTGTACTGGTTCCATTCCGATACTTGCTAGTTTGAGTCCACTTATTTACTTACTTGAGAAGTGAAGTGAGTCTACCCGGGGGTTTGATTCTTACTAGCACTAGCATCAGTCTTAGTACCAATAACTCGCATAAATACCACTTGTTCCGGTCTTACTTGGGCACTGTATCAGCCTTGTTAGGCAGTGTGTAATTCTAATTAGTACTTGTTGAAGTCCGAGTTTAGTTAGCTCACCTCTTTGACTGCTTAGGTGCATTCTTAAACTACCTTGGTGGTCTTGGACTAGTAGCTGTAGTTCTTGGCCTCACCAGCTCCATTATGATACTTAGCAGTTGCATTCTATCCTACCCCGCTACCCTCCTGGGCTCCTACTAGCTCCCCTCTTAGTTTAAGTCTTATTGGTACTAGTTCCATCCTTTGACTCCTTAGTTCCATTCCCCAGCTACTAACACCAGGTAACCGGCTTGTCTCTTACTTTAGAGTTTATTTCTTACTTATAGCCTTCGCCTTTCTAGTAAGTTATAGCTCCAGTCTGATACTTAGCAATTGCATTCTATCCTCCCCCGCTCTCTTCCCCTAGGCTCCTACTAGCTCAACTCTTAACTGAAGTCTTGGACTACTTAGGTAAATTCTGTAAGGGGTAAATTCTGTATGGTCAATCCGGGGCTTAAGGCTTCTACTGCCTAGGGACATTCTGGTTATGCCTGGGTTAAGTCTGTAACTACCTGGCATCAGTCTTAGGATACATACCAATACCTTAACTACATAGCATCAGCCAGCAGGCACAGTTCTAGACCTTAGCTACACCGCTACTGATACTTACTGCAACACCTAAGCACCAGTCTGAGTACCAATACCAATAGCTTCAGTCTACTAAACTAGCAACAGTCTGCCCAGCACCCGTTTAAGCCTTTTACTCCATAGCATAAGTCCCATACCAGTAATACCTAGCATAGTAGGGGCACGGCATAGTAGGGGCATGTTTCAGTCTTTTTTGCAGTAGTTGCATTCTTACTATTGCTAGCATCAGTCTTACCAGCTCCACTCTTTGCCTTGGCAGCTCCATTCTAAACCCTTTCGCCGCATTCCTAGCCTGATACCCCTTAAGTTGAATTCAGAGTTTGTGGGGGTGGTAGCTTAGACTTGCTCGCCCAAGTTCCACTCCTTTACTCACTGGTTTCGGTCTTGAACGTAGCTTTAGGAACAGGACCAGTACTTATAATTCCTGTCTGAGTTACCACCAGTGTAAGCCTTAGTACCACTTGTTTCACTCTTAGCCCTGTTGTTAGTAGCACTTGTTCTTGTTGTTAGGTGACTGAGTTTAGTGAGCACTGGTTTAGGTCTTAAGTAGCTATATCAGAAGCACTAGCATAAGTCTTATAGTTACTAGTTGTAGTCTTAGTAGTACTTAGTTCATTGGGAATGGGAAGTTGGGGGATTGGTTTCGGTCTTGGACTTAGCAGTTCAATTCTAAGATCTGGTTGGCAGTGGTGAACACCAGTGTTACGGATTCTAATAAGGGGTGAAATGATGAGTATACCTAGCAACTTCTAAATACTCAGTAACACCGGTTCAAGTCTCAAACACCTAAGCATCAGTCCAAGTAGCCCTTGTTTGAGTCTTACACTCACTAACTCCACTCCTTGCCTTGCCAGCTCCATTCTTATTCTTCTACCGGATAGTATTGGTTTCATTCTGATCTTAGTACTAGCTCATCGGATAATTGATACCTATTAGTAGGGGTAGATGCAGGGAATTCATACCACTGGTTTCAGTCTTCAGTAGTACATCCCTAGTCTAGCAAGTCTCCCACTGCATCAGTCCAATACCTGGAAGCAGTAGCGAGGAATAGAGAACTTAGCGACCAATACAGAGAATCAATAGCATTAGCTCCACTCTTTCACTCCCTCGTTGAAGCCTTGGTACCTAGTCTCCACTCTCATACTGACTGGGTGAAGGAAGTAAGTAATTGGCCTACTTAGCTCCATTCTGTCACTCACTTGTCTCAGTCTGGTTGTTAGGTCCTTGGTTTCAGCCTGGTTGCCACTAGCTCCATTCTGAGTAGGAATAGTTCTATTCTCGGTAGCCCTAGCAGCAGTCTTACACTCAATAGCTCAATTCTCTCCCTTAGCAGCTCCACTCTCGGTAGGCGAGTAGCAGTGGTACTGATTAAATGCTTGCACTCCTTAGTTTCAGTCTGCTGGTGTTAGTTTCGTTCTTGGACTTACTGATTGAAGTCTTGTCTTTGGTTCACTGGTTCTGGTTCTGGTAGTTTGTAAAGGCTTACTACCCTTGCTTCTACTCTCTGTATTGCTAACAAGAATAAGTAGGAGTAGTTTTAGGCTCGGACTCCTGGGTTTGGTTCTTGTTGGTAGTGGTTAGATTCCACTTATTTAATTACTGAATGAGTTCCAATTCTTTATCCGTAGCTACTAACATCGGGTTGAATTCTTCAATTCCTACTAGCAACTCTACTTTCCACTTGACCTCTATCCTATACATTGGCCTCTGTCTCACTGGTTTGAGTCTTGTTGTTGCTAGTTCAATTCTTTAACTGCTTCCTTAGGTTCACTCTGGTTAGCAGTGGTTTAGGTCTTAGTAGCTAGGGTTGAATTCTTAAAGTAGGAGTAGCGGCATAGCGATAAGTGTTATAAGAATAAGTACTAGCTAGCTCAGAATTCTAATAAGGGGTTCCATTCTAACTAGTCCAGTTACAATACTAGACCCATACCACATAGCATCAGGCTTGGACTACCCAGTTTCACTCCGATACTGACTTAGCTCCCCCCAGCTTTAAGCCTTATATCCACTAGTTGCATTCTGAGGTTGCATTCCGATCTTAGTACTAGAGCTTCTCTGCGGTAAGTCAACTACTACAACTACTGAGTAACCGGTCTGAAACTCTCATAGCTGCAGTTATTATAAGTTCTGGGCCAACACCCACTGATTCAACTCGGTATGAAACAAGAACAGGACCTTATAGTAATTCCAATTCCGTTACTGACTTTGGAACTAATCCAGCTGATGCTTATTCTTCTTTTATACTTCCTCTCCTTCAAGTTAAGCTATTCCTGGGCAAAGCTACTACTAGTAAATAGTAAAGGAGTCCGGAGTTAAAGAAAGGAGTTCTTCAGTATGAAACCACTACACTACTAGTTTACTACTTGAGATGGAGTTCCGTATTTACTACTTGAGATTGAGTTCTGTATTTATGGATTGAGATTGATTTCTTTACTTATGGATTGAGAGCAGAGCGTTGCCAGGCCAACTACGTATAGTAAAGGAGTTCAAGAGTGAGTCTAGTACAAGTCCTTTGCCCTTAAGTCATTGGTGAGCGAGCAGTAGAATCAGTAGTTGAACAAGTCCTGTGTGAGCCTTGACTACTACGCCTACTTATTGAAACAAGCAAGCCCAGCAATAGAACTGGAATAGTTTACTTACCGAGGCCCCTACTGGAGCTCCCCAATTTCATGAAAAAGTGGATGAACTCCCGGTTTTTTGATAGCCAGAAGTGGAGGAGCCATCAATTTTCCCTTTCTTTGCTTGTCTCTTTGACTATTTAGTTCAATTCTGAGTCTACTTAGTATTCTTAGACTGCTTCCCACTGTTTCATTCTTTGTAGTTTATATGAGTATTCAGAGTTGTATCCCATTTCTTACTTAAGAGCTATGTATCGAGTCTTACTTCAGAGCTATGTAGCGAGTGGGGAGCTATGTTCCTAGTTTGATTTCTCTTTTTCTCAGTTTCATTCTTTCTTTCGAGTGGATAGCGCAGGGTTTGTTCCCTATTCTATCTCTTCAATTTCCAGTTCTTGTTTTCTCCTATATACTAATAAGAGCCAAGCCACTACTTGTTAGTTAGTACGTTGCCATGAGCAAGTCCAGTTTTTGGGAATCTCTTGCAGCAACTAAAGGAATGGAATCTTTCGAGGGCAATTAATTGAATCTAGTAATTGAGATCTCGTAAACAGAACAGTTCATTTGACTGATGCGCTTCATTTCTCTATAACTGATATATTCTAAATAAGATAGGAATGTCCTTCTTCCCCAACACACAACTAATTCATTTCCCTTTCCTGGAGACAACACCCCAGCAGTTTCGAAAAGAGCTTATTATCGATTCCTGTCTTATTTCCTTCCCGCTGACTTGATATCGTTGCAAGATCCGCCCCGCCCGCAGGTTCCGTTTGTTCTTCTGCCGGGCGTTAGTTGTTCTTCTGCCTCTACCATTGGTTGTTCGAGGGTTTTCATTAATTCATTAATTAACTGCTCTACTTATGTAAGTCCTATGTAATTTCAGTAAGGCGTGAAAGAATCGATGTATGACTCACTCTCAGGTCTCTCTTTGAGTCCTTCTTCAGCGCACAAAGTATTCTTATGGCCAGCGCCCGAGACTAAGCGAAGGGTGGAAGAGAAAGTTGACTTGAATCGTATTAAGAAGCCAAGCCGAGATGACTCGAACTCAAAAGAAGGATTGACAGGCCCACCCCAAGTAGTGATTAGGCAGAGGAGTCTAAAGGAAGAGTATAAAGGAAGAGTATAAAGGTGAAGCCCATGGTAGAAAGGTTCTGTTCGAGGTGATTCTATCAGTTCTGAAGCTGGAACAAGATCGGGCCCAGACTCCGTTTCCAGAGAATAAGCAGTAGTAGGAGGAGGAGCAGAAGAAATAGAATCCGCCGGTCAAGAAGCAAGTGAGGGAGTAGGAACAAGATCAGAAGAATGAAGGTGTGTTGAGTATAGAATGGAAAGGTAATATTCCTAGTCAGCAGTTAGAGTTCAATCCTAAAGTGAGCATCAAAAGCAAGGAAAGCAGTAAATCAGAATAGGGTTTCCAACTTCTAATAAAGTCGGTGCCAGTTCCATTCAACAAGCTACAACTAATGACCAAGCAACGGCGTTGGCTCTTTGACTACTTTGTTTCATTCAAAAAGCAACTACTAATGTATAGCGTTAGTCCGGTGTGTTAGGTCCATTCTGACTCAGCCTTTTGAGTTGCCCTAGATGCATGCCTAGTTCCAGCCTCGGATTCTCACCTTGCAGTTACATTCTTGATTCTGATATTCTGTATTTATTGTTTCATTCTTCAATTCTGTATTCCTAGTTGTGAGTGAGAGTTTAAGACCTGGTTGTTAGTTCCATTCTTAGTCCCCGAGAGCACTTCTATCTTTCTAAACTCAATCCTTAATAAGAACAGATAGCATTAAGTAGGGGAAAAGCATACAAAGGAGATAGATTTACTCATTGCTTAACAAAAGCATTTCATCCTATCCTCTGGCAGATTATAATAAGGCACTCGGGATGAAACAAGGGAAACAAGGGTCGATGTAATTGAGCTAGAACCATTAACTTCAGGGCAGGAAAACGACTAAAGGTATTAAACAATCACCAGAAAACTGACTATAAGGGCCCATACTTGTCAACTTCAGACTACACTAGGGATGAAACAAGAAAAGAAAGACACTTGTATTCCTTACTTCGAATGAAACTACTCCATATTCTCACTGATTCAACAGGACAGGAATCCTTATTTTCTTAAATAAGATAAGATAGGCCGGCCAAGAAACTGTACTAGAGCAAGAATCGAGACAAACAACTACTTTTGACCTAAACCCGGGGCCAAGCAACGAGGCAAGTCACTGCTAACGGGCAAGCTTAGTATACTACTCCGGTATTGAACAAATTCTGATTTCTTACTCCTAGACTCCGAGACTCAAGTACTTACTTTTGTCCCCTACTAAATGAGATCTTATATATTAGACTGAACCCTCCTCTCTCGTAGCCAACAAAGGGAATCCCAACCCACTAGAGTAGTCCATAGTACAGAGCCATAAGACAAGCCAGATAAGGTATTTCATGAAACAACTAACTCTGGTACCTGTGTACAAATTGCAGTAAGTCTAGACTAAAACTAGTATTTCTTCTGGGCTGGCAACGAGTACTAATTTCGCCTCTGTTTCTTATCCGATACCTCTGGTTCTTTTCACTCTGGCTAATCCACAATCTCATATCTATCTTTTTGAGCACCAGGTAAAGAATTAAGTGACCTAACTGCTTCCCCAACTTACTATCAGGGCCTCTCATAACCTGACTTTAGAGCAGGACCTTATAGTAATTTTGATTTAACTACAAATGAAGGGGATGAAACTAAGGATTCAAAAAGAACCAGAAAAAAGTACTGGCAAACTTACAATAAAGGCCCATACTATCCGGGCTATTCTCCACTACTATTGTATAACTCAGGCTCCCCATAGCGCTACTACTAGGGCAAGAAAGCAAGTAGTACTTAACTCGGGCACAAGAAAGAAAGAAAAGTAAGCCGACAACTACTTATGAGCAAGCAAATACTTTTTATCAAACCTCGGGGCTACTGGGCTTCTGCCGCGTAACTAACTACGTTACTTGCCTGGTAGCTTCGTCTACTTACCCAACTTCTTTTTTTGATACCTTTCCTTCAGTGGTTGCTTGCCCTTATTATAAGTAGGCGTAGAGAATTACCTGGCTGGCAGGCAGGGTTCAACTACTTAAAACAATAGCTAGTAGGATTCTTAAAAACATAGCAAGTAGGCGCCAAGTTACTCTATTTCATGAAACAACTACCCGCCAAGCGTATACTACAAAGGCATAGAGAGTAATAAACTCATAATGTTGGTTAGTAGAGTTAATAATATCCCTTACCAAGTCCAGTATTCTTCCAGGAGTGAAAGAACCAAACAGGGAAGAACAAGCCTGATACCACTGAAAACCAGACTTCAAGCACTAACTCCGAGCCTAAGACAACCTTTAAATAATTGGCAGACCTCAACCCTTTATTATAAGTTCAAACAGAATGGAACGAGTGCATCCCGCTCATTCTTGACTATCCCTCTAGGCAATCTGAGTATACCTAGCATCCGGCTTTGACTCCTTAGTTCATTTCCCAGAGTTGAGGCCCCTTTTTGATTCTATGTCTACTACTTACTGGTTAACTACAGAGCTCAGTTGATTTCTTACTTTCCTACTTTTGAGATCTAGGTAAATTCTTGCATTCTACCTTATTAGAAATTAGAATAAGGGGTTTAGTTAGTACAATTCTATCCCTGCTCCCTCTAAGCCAGCAATCTTACTAGCACTGGTTTCGTTTTGTCGAGGTCAATTCTTAATGGTTACCTCCTGGGTTCAGGCTTGCTTTTAGTGCTTTCACTCTTGTTACCACTGCTTTCATTCTGAGAATTCTAATAAGGGCTAGTTTCATTCTGATCTTAGTACTTTAAATAGATCATATCAGGTTTCTGGTCATATCCCTTACTTAACTGCTTACCCTGCTTCAACTTACAATAAGGGCAGATCCAACTAGGGAAGAAGTAAACTCTATTCTACTCTTTTGACCACTACTTAAGGGGGATTCCACTAGATAGAACAAGCCCAGGGCAAGCTACTACTTATTCCATTGAATGAAACTCTGGCAACAGGGTCAACTTAGTTTTATGCTCTGGACTTAATATAAGGTAAACTAATCCCTAAATAATAAGTTCTACTACAATACTACAAGTTGGCAAAGGACTCGTTTAAGTGCCAGTCAAGAATATGAGTCAGTTCTTTTTATTAGGGGCAAAGCGTATACAAGTTTCATTAGTGAGAATACCCATACCTGAGTTCGGAGTTTCGAGTTCAAGAGTTAGTCGTTGCTTGGCGGATTCTACTCTCAACTCCCTAAGCGCATTCAAGTCTTAGTAAGTATCGGTCTTCAACTAAAACAAAGGGCCCTTTAGTAAGTTTCTTCAACTCTAACTCGACTTCAACTAATTCTGCTTTCTTCTACTCCGAGCCTTACAATTAAGCTTAAAACTAGGGCTTCAACAACTACCCTAGTCACTTCATTCAACCAACAAGTCCGTTAGAAAACCACTAACTTCATTCAACAACCACATAAAGAGTAGCCCGAAACTACATAAGGAGTAGCCCTAGGAGGTCTCTTGAATAAATCTATTAGCGGTGCCTAGTTAGTGAGGCAAGGGGTGAACTCATCGGTCAGAATTGAACTAAGTGGACCCGAGCAAACTCTATCTTACAATTACTAGAAAGGCCTCCTTAACTGCCCCCGGATTATAATCAGTTCCCTGGTTCCCTTTCTTCTTCTTAAGTACCCGGATTCTAATAAGTTCCTTGGTTCCCTTTCTGCTTCTCCGGTCTTATACTCTGGACTCCTGTATTGGTATTAGAACACTCCTTTCACTCCTAACTCCTTTATGGGTATTAGAACTCCATAAGATGTGAGTCAGTTGTTATGCCCTGTTTTATAGGCTTCAAAGGAGCTATTGAATCACTTAAGTAGTTTTATGGTAAATGACATGAAAAACACCTCAAGATGCCGAAATAAGTAATATCCTCCTAGCATCTTGATGGCCTCCACTCTCATATCTTAACCTCTGATTCTGTAATTACTTCTTTATATATGAGATGAAACTCTAAGGGCATAAAAGGCAAGTACTTTCCCCCATTAGCTTAAGGGCAGGACTACAACCCATACTTCTTTCCACTCTCCCTAGCGACTTTCCTAGACTTAAGAGTTCAGATGCTTTGCCAACAATCAGACTGAAACTTATATGCTCCACAACTTAATATTTAGTGCTTCTGCCTAGCCGACTTAATATAAGCTTTTATCCTATATCTATACCTCTGACCTCTGTCAACTCAACTAGAACTATCCTATTGCTCCTCAACTTACTATAAGGGCTCAAAGCCAGTAAAGTACTCTCTGGAACCACCCTGCCCTGCCCCCTTTGCTTCTCTTGCTACAAATACAGATGAAACTCCCCTTTCTGAATCGACAACGAATGAAACAAGTTGTTTTCGTACTGAAACACATAGGTGATACTACCCCCTGTTTTCGTACTTCGCACATAGGTGAGACTACCCCCCACTTAATATAAGGCTGAAGACTATAACTCGCATAGCAAGCATCTTTAAAAGGCGCACACAGGACTTGGTCCACTTCGGGATTCAACTAGGCCACCCAGCTTAGTATGGACAAGTAGGCAAGTGGACAAGCTACGTATAGACAAGGAGACAAGCAACTAAGGTTCACTTTCATTCTCACTTTCCTACCTTGCTTTAAAGCTTATACTTACATTTATTTCTTCCTTTGGTACACCTACTTCTTTCTATTCTAACTGCTTAACTTACAATAAAGCCGGAACTAACTCTATCTTACTTGCCTACCTCCTGAACAGCTTCCCTTTGACTTATTTACCAGTCTGGTTAGTAGGGGTTGGTTCTTTAACTACCTTGGTTCAGTCGAATTAGAATAAGGGGTTTGATTCTGAGTCTGACTAGTCTAGTTCTGGTAGTTAGGTGCCTTAGTCTTTTAGCTAGTGCTTGAAGCCTTACGTAGCTCCCTTAGGGGTACTGATACTTACTGTTGGGGAAGTGTTTGGTTCTGTAACTACTGAGTGGAAGAAATTAAGTAAAGGTGCTGAAAGCCCGGGTTTCATCCTTCTACTGCTTAGCTCCATTCTATGCCTTGCTAGCTCCGTTCTTGGGTTTACTGGTTCAATTCTGTACTTCACTACTAGATGCGCTGAGTTCAATTCTGAGTCAAGTCACTAAAGCTAAGGGACCGGTCTGAAACTCTAACTCTACCTTCCACTTATGCTCTTTTCACTCATGTTTTGGCGAACTTGTACTGTGTTCATTGGTAATATGGGTTTGATTCTGTTAGGCAGTGCTTGATTCTTTGACTCGGATCGGGTAGGCTTGTAGCCAGTGGTTCAATTCTTGTTGTTAGGTGTTAGTACCTAGGTGTTTAAGTCTGGTTAGTGCACCGCATCAGTCTGCTAGTAGCTAGTTTGAGTCTGTGGCGCAGTGTTTAAGCCTGAGACTCCCTGGTTCGATTCTTTGATTGACTGGTTTCAGGCTGGGACTACTAGTTACACATAGCTGTTTTTAGGCTTAGTACCACTTGTTTTGGTCTGTAACTCGCTTTTTTCAGTCTTTTTGATCAGCTTCTTCAATTATTATCCCTTGTATCTTAGTAGAAGACCTGATATCCCTTCTCTGGCTCAGGCTCTTTGTTAGTTGTTTCAGTCTGATTGTTACTAGCTCTGTTCTCGCTGGCAGTGGACCTACTTAAAGCCTGTAACTACCTGTTTTCGTTCTTAGCCTTAGCAGCCCCACTCTTTGACCACTCGGTTGCATTCTTACTAACACTGGGTGAAATCTGGCATACCTATATCAGATGCAGGGAAGACTTCAGAAATAGGTATCCTAACACTCAAACACAAGACCAGTACTTAAGTTCGGGCCGTTGCAGGGACATTCTGTAACCCTACCTTCGAGCACCCGGCTTCTACGCTCAAAAGAACAGTAGTAGATTATTTGTTACGGCTCTAAGGGCTATTCCCATCCTTACCCATCTTAGCACTCAAATCCATTCCAGCACTGCAATCAGATCCTATGCGCTCGAAAGTGCTGATTTCGCCAAGTCCTAATTTCGACAATACCGACAATCAACTCAATTCCCCTTGGGGCCGCTAGTGTTCTTCCTGGCAACGCCTCTTTCTTCTCTCTCCGATAACAACCTCTTTCTTCTCTTTCTAGCTTAGCTGTCTCTTTCTTCTCTCTCCGATAACTACTAGTGCTGAACCCATCTTACCGAACTAACACTCACACTTTAGCCTCTTATCCAGATCTTGATAGGACATCTTATCTTGGAGAATTCCATTCTAATGGCAAAGGAGCCAGGGTTAAACGATTCCCAATGAGGGTCCAAGCGACTATTCTAATACCCTACTCTTATACTTCTACTAGATCTTACCCTAAAATTAATAGTAAAGGGCTGTAAACTATTCTACTGCTTTATCAGCCCTTCTTTACTGCCCGATAGTTTTCATTGCCTGTTTCTCAGCTTCTGCTATAAGGATCCTTATTATAGCGGTATAGGAACTTAACTCTCGTAAAAAGAGGCCCTTATGATAAGTTTCGCTCGGCCTTCTAGTTCAAGCTTGCACATCGTATAGCCTTCTTCTGTATCTTGAGTTTGGTACCTTCATTCGGCTCTTACTTTACTACTCGTACAGGGCTTGGGCAAGGGAGAGAGCAATTCCTAAGTTACAAGAGAATACAAAGAATCGCTTATTGTAAGTTTCAGTTGAGTCCCGTGGATAATTGCCTGTTCTACTGAGACCCTAATTTAGATACTCACAAATTCATTATGGAAATTAAGTATATGCTTTTCTAAGGATTTCCTATCAACCAACACTAAAGAAGTTATGAAATAGTTCATTTTACACAAACCCATATATTGAGGGCTCCTTCCCCAGCGCACCCAAGGGCAATAATCCAGTAGTGACAAGTAAGCAAGGGCAGTATAGTATATTGGATTTCTCAGAATTACACTAAAGCGTAGGCCTTGGCGTGAGTCTCTTCCCTAGGGGCAGCCTCCCTAGGTGATAGAGTAAGTGCAAGTTCCGGAGCCGAAGGAGAGGCTAAGAAATGAGTCAAAGAAATAAGTCACAGCTAAATATAGGCTAGCCGAACAAGACTTAGAGCTAGAGCCAATTACTTAAGGACCTATAAACTACTTATTACTGAGCTAGAGCCAATTACTTAAGGACCTATAAACTACTTATTACTACTTGTCCCCTGCACTAATTACCCGCTACTCCTACTTTAACTACTAGTTGGGAGAAATGACTTATACGCTCTCCTACAACAGGGCTGCTACTAGTGTTGGTATTAAACAACTTACTAAGAGCAGCAAACTCTAAATAAGGGCTTGAGAACTTCCTAGCTCAGCTCCCTCTTATTATAAGTTCTAGCAACATTAGTATACGCTTGGCGGGCATTCTCTTTCTTCCCTAACTTACTATCACCTCTACATTCTTCTCACGCCTTACCCTTACTTGATAACCAGAACTAGACCACTTACTTGTAAACTTAAGACTAAGACTAAACAAGGGATGAAACTCTACAACTACGACTTATAAATACTAGGCCAACTTCAATCCAACTACTACCCTCCAAGCTCCTACTAGACAAGGAGACAACTAGCTTTATTCTTTGACTACCTGGTTGGAGTCTTGAGCTACCTAGGCAAATTCTGAGCTGTACCGGTTTCAGAAATTCTAGTAAGTATTGACTACTTGCATTCTGGCTTGCCCACTTGCCCACCGGATTCTAATAAGGGTTCTATTCCTTCTTGATGAGCTTCTCCTCTGATCTGGCTTAACTTATAATAAAGGGTTCCATTCCCTTGCTAGCCATAGTTCAATTCTCAGTGGTACTTGGTTTAACTCCTAGTTCACCACCTATTTCCTACTTGCCTACTAGCTAACCTATTAGTTTAAGTCTTGTTGTTAGGTGTAAGTCTTGTTATCACAGTAGCTATGGAACTTAATTACTGGAACTCCCTAGCTCAATTCCCTTACTTGCTGGTAACTTATGAAATTCTTGGGCTCCTTAGCTGCATTCTGGTAGTTAGCGGTTAGAGCCTGGTTGTTAGTGGTTAGCAAAGTAAGTGAGTTAAGGCTGTTCCTCACTAGCTCCGTTCACTGTCAAGGTAGGTTTCGTTCTGTGACTTATGGGTTGGATTCTAATACTTACTAGTTGGATTCAAGAGCAGCCCTGCCGCGCAACACGTGTATTAGCTCGCTACCGCTTAACTCAGGCTCCAGAAAGCATTTTCTGATTCTTAACTTGGGGTTAAATTCTAACTTTCCTACTTCTTAGGTTCATCCTTTGACTAATTATAATAAGGGGGTAAATTCTCACTTCAATTACTTAAGGGCTTACTGATTTCATTCTTAGCCTTCCTTGCGAACACCTGGCTTTAAGGCGGTTACTTACTAGGTCAATTCTGAGTCATCTATCCACTGGCTTAATTATTACTTTCAACAAGCACTCCCGGAACTTATAGTACTCGGCTCCAAAGCACATAGCTAGTAAGAAATCAATTATCACTTTCCCACTCGCTCACCTCTCTTAACTACTAGCTCTGAGACCTTAGCTACTTAGCAGCAGTAGTACCAATACAATACCCAGCATCAGCCTGTACCTCTCCACCCACCGCATCAATCTTAGTGACACTGGTACTAGACCGCCGCTACCAATACCGATACGCGCTATCCTTGGTCTTAGCTACCTCCAGAGCTACCCCATACTCGCGACCCTTGGTTCCAGTCTTTTACTATTTGGTCCAATCCCTACTTTAACTACTGAGTTGCCCTAGATGCGACAGATTGGTCATAGTCTAAGATATTATTCCCTTGACTCTCTCTCCTCTGTACTAGCTTTCCTCTCTCTCCTCTGGCTATTAACCCTAACTCAACTTACCTTGCCCACTTCTAGAGTACTAGGCGAAGTGTTACCGATTCCATCTACCACTCCTCTTGCTACTACTACAGATGAAAACCGGCTATACCAAAGTCAAGTTATCAGATCTTAAGCGGGGCCAAGCTGAGTAGTTAGACCAAGCTAATAGGCAAGTATACAAGTCACTACTACTACTACTGATGAAACTACGAAACTACTTGTTTGGGATTAAACTCTACAACACTACTGGCTAGGCCAACTGACTTCTAGGGCAACTACTACAGATGAAACAGGACTACTTTCATTCAACTCTTCAACTTACTTAAGGGCTGTCTCTTTTCTCTTTACCCTAAAACCAAACTATGGCTCCCGAGCACACATCAGAAATCAATTCTAACGTGGTTATTTAAGAGTCCTAACTTACAGACACTAGATGCAGAGAATAGGTACCCTTACTACTTGATAATCATAACTACTAGATCATTGGAGAATTTATACCTTTTCTACTAAGACTAGGAATTACACTTGTAAGACTAAGAATTGAACTAGGATCAGAGAATCGATACCTTATGATAGGATCAGGGAATTAATACCAATACCAGCTACTAGACCGACGCTACCAATAACAGAGTACCACTAGCTACATACCAAGCAAGTAAGTAATTGGCAACACCTGTTTGAGACCTTAGCTACCTTATTAGATACCCTAGCTACCCTAGCTACCCCAGCTACCAATACATAGAAGCCGAACACAGGACTTGTTTCTAATGCCAAGACACTCAAATACGACTATAATAAGAAACGGCCAAGACACTGGGCAACCAATACTTCTTGCAACTAGCAGCTGGCAACTATGAACTGAATTCCACAACTAAACTCACTATAAGGCAAGTAAGTAAACAAAGCCTATAATCCAACTAGCCTAGTACATGAACTTAAGGGCTTAGGGCAACTTAAGGGGCATTAGCTTCCCTCAACTTACAATAAGTGCCTCTGGAAACAAGAATTCTCCTCTTTCTCCTCTACCGTAGTCAACTAATAAGAATTCCCTTCTTGCTCATCTACCGCGGAGTCAACTAATTCTATTCTTCTCCTTTTCTTGCCCACCTAAGTTATTGATTAAAGTATTCTCCTGGCCTGGTTCCTATTAACTCCACTTCATTCGGTATACCTCTTATTCTATTTAAGAGAAGGGCAACTACCCTAACGAGTATGTCAACTAAGTCAGTAAACTAAGTCAGTCAACTAAGTAAGTCCAAGACCCTAACTAGTCTAACTAGTATGTACACAACCCTACCCGCCAAGTAAGTAAGTAAGTCAACTAGCCTATCACCCACAACTTCTAAGACTTTCTCCCCTCTTTACTACTACTCATAAGAATAAGGGATCCACAAACTAGTCTGAAACTCGAACAGTACTAAAGGTATTAAACCAGAACAAGACCTTCAACTTAATTCCCCTATTGCCTACTTATCCTCAGGCTACTAAGTAAGATTCAAAACAGGGTTCCCTTGCCTACCTATCTCTCCCCTACCCGCCAAGCCTTTATTATAATTCGTTAGAAGTAAGCCTACCACTAGGAGTCAGTAAGCCTCTATTTATTAAGTCTTGCCAGAAGCTAGTTAGAAGGTACCCGTATTTAATATAACTCAATATAAGATAAGAATTCCACTAGTTAGTAAGGTATCTAAAGTAGCACAGTAAGAGACAACCAGTCATAATTGAACCCCCTTATTCTAATTCCTCAAACTACTCCTACTGAGCCTACAACCACTGCTGCTGGGACTGGTGCTTAGGTGTTCAAGACTTAACCAGTGTCTGCTCGGAATGATCTCCTGTAGCTAAGGTCTCCAACAGTGCACTATCAGTCCGGTGCTAGGTAGCTCAGGGATAGGATTGAACTAAGTAGACCAATTACTTACTTCCTTCACTCACTGCTAACAGGACGGGTGCTAGGTATGCTTCGGCATGGAGCTGGGGAGTTACAGGCCTCAACTCGGGAAGGAAAGAATTGACCTAAGCAATCCAAGAATCAAACTAGTAATTCAATAAGTATAAGGATGAACCGAGCCAACAAGAATTCAACAAGTACTATCTGGTATATTCAACAAGTACTATCTGGTATAAGAGTTAGAATGGAGCTGACCCATTACAGCCTTATTCGAATTTCCCCTTATGAGAATCCGTACTTGTATATAAAGGGGAGGTAGGCAAGTAGTTAGTATAGGAATGAAAGTAGTAAATATCAGAATGAAAACCAGTGCGTGTCCGGAATGGAAGAATTGAACTCAAAACTCGGCGCTTTAAGGCCCCTGCTTCCACTTCTCAGAATGCAATTAGTGAGTAACAGCCTTAACCAGGGCCCCAGAAAACCAGTGCGAGTACACGGAATTCAAGAATCAAACTCATTAGTCAAAGAATTGCACACAAGGGGGGGAGGCAGTAAGAATGCAGCTAAGTAGTCTAAGAACGAAACCAGGGAGTGCCTTTACTTAATTTCTGCAGCTAAGGAGTCCAAGAACCAAACCGATGTTAACAGGACTGATGCTAGTAGGTGTAAGGCTTCAACAGGGTAGTGTGGGAAGTCTATTTTCTCCCCAACCACTTACTATCAGACTAAAACCAATGCCAACAGGAACCAAACACCTAGCAACTAAAACCACTGCATCTAAGCCTGAAACCGGTACCGGCAAAGCCTGCTACTGGTGCTACCCTTATCTTAAGTTCTGCTGCTATGTAGTATGGGCATAATTTAATAAGTTGTTGCTAAGGGATAGAATTGAACTAGTTGTATGCTTTCCGAGCCAGTAGTTTATGAGGCTTTCAGCACCTTCCAGTAGTGGTCCTGTTGGCCAGAACTTATAATAACCGGTCAATTATTAAAGGGAGAAAAGGAGCAGATTGGTATATTATCGGTTTTGGTAGTGACTTTCTAGTTTCATCAGTATTTGTTTCAAGAGTAGAGGTAGGTTCGGGAGCTATAAGTAATTGGTTCCATCAATTGGAGTGAAAAGAGCCCTATAGTAAGTTGTAAGGTACCCGTACGGAATGCAAGAATTGAACTCATCAAGTTAAAGAGTAGAGCTAGTAAGGGAAAGAATGGAAATAGAACAAAAAACTGTAAGTCAAACCTTTAATGAAACTGGGTCCTGTGCCCTGGTGTCCGGAGTAGATAAAGAAACTAGATGCTATGCTACATCTCAAGCTGTAAATAGAGAAACAAGATACCAGAATACAACTAAGCTTTAATAGAGGCCTCTAGAAGAAGTTTAGGGAAATGATTAAGTGTGGTGAAGCTTTATGACTAGTTTCAGATCAAGGGTTTACCGCAACTCAGCTATTGACTTATAACTAACTACTCTAAGAACAAGAATTGACTTATAACTAACTACTCTAAGAACCAGAACAGGACTACATTCAACAAGGGACAGGGCCAATCAACTACTAAAGTAGCCTAGTACTTACTTCTTAGGGCTTCTTTCCCATTGAATTGAAGGCTCATCCCTCTCTTGCTACTAGACCTATGGTATCTGTCAACTAATACAGTTAGGGCAACTATCCCTCTCTTCTTCTCTGTCCTGTGTTCGCCTGTAGTAGTAGTATATATACCTCGGGGAATTGAGACCCATACTAATAGTTTTATTCTGACCTACTCCCACTCCCTTCCTAGGCAATGGAGCTCTAGAACTTAATTACTTACACTTACTAGTTTGATACCTTAGCGACATAGCAATAGATTAAATGCTTTAACTCCTTAGCTACATTCCTCGACTACCGAGTTGAATCCTATCAGTAATCCTATAATAAGAATAGATAGACTGTAGGAGTTGAAAAGTAAGGAGCAATAAGAGTGGTTTTTCGTATTTCTTTGATTTTCTTGTTTTTCTCATTTCTTGGATTACAAATGAGTGGAAAGGTGCCAAGCCTTAACCTTACCTGTGAACAGGACCACTACTTTAAATAGAAAGAAGAAAAGGTCGAATACTCAAAGGGGCAAGAACCCGGAGTAAACTAATCAAGATTCAAGAGGACCACTACTCAAAGGGTAAAGAACTCAACTTTATACTTAACCTCGCTTAGCAGGCACTACAGCAGAACTTAATATAAGGCCAGCTACATACTCATACTTGTAGTCCACTGGGAACTGATTAAATGCTTGGACAACCTGCTCTAAGGCTTATACTTACTCGTTCACAATTCTTCCATTCCGTATTCCTAAGTAGGGGTTAAAAGTTCCATCCTGTGATTTACTGGGTTTATTCTTCACTTCAATACCATAGGCTCGTTGCATTCTTAGTTTACTACTCGCTGCCCCGCTCACCTCTTAGTTGCATTCCAAGTCATACTAGCTCAACCTCGTTCCATTCCGATACTGCTTAGGGACATGCTGTTCCTGCCTACCCACTAGTGACATTCTTATTCGATATCTCCCTACTTTAGAACTTGGAGCAGTACTTAAGGTCTTCAACTAAAACTAACAACTAGGAGCCAAGCTACTACGAACGACCGCTACAAATACTTATTAAGAGAGTCTGCCCCTCCCTATCCTCGAAAGTGACTTCTTTTCTTCAATTTACAATAAGGGCTAACCAAGGGATGGAACTCTAACAAGAACAGGAACAACAGGGCCAAGCGTCTACCCTTAACTTACAATAAGGGCCTATACTAAAGCTTAGTCTCATTCTTTCACTAGATGCAGGGGCCAAGGAACGGATAGCCAAGCAACGGGATGAGCAACGATAGTTGCGAATGCTAAGCAAGACGCTGCGCGTGTTAGAATGCCAAGCAACGACGAAAGGGCCAAGTAACTACTAGACAAGACACTACTAATGTGTCGCGTCAGTGAGCTAAGGAGCGGCAGCCCAGTAACAGTCATAACGAAGTTAGTACAATAGATGCTCTCGGCGGCAGCCATGAAATAGTAAGTTATAGTTGTAAACAAGTCCTGTCTTTGAGTCCTTTGTTCGCGTTACGCGGCAGCGAGTTCTTCTTATTTCACTACTTAAGGCTTATACTCACTGGGTTAAGGCTTGCTAGTAGTGGTTGAAGAATGAGTATACCCAGAGCCCCAGGCTTAGTAGCTGCCGAACACAGGACTTAGTCTGACACTCCTTAGGTACATTCTGGTAGTTAGTGTGGCTGTTAGTTGGGTGTTTGGTTCTTTCCAAACTTAGTGCAATTCTTTGACTACTGGGCTCAATTCTGATCTTTGTACTGGAGCATCGGGGCAGCTTAATAAGTAGGGTACCAGTTCCGTTCTTTGCCTTGCCAGCTCCATTCTTATTGTATGCCTACCTATCCTCTGGCTCTGGACTTAATATAAGGGCGACTTAGTCGGCTACTACCGCTCCTTCCCGACTTCTATATGAGGGGCCTTCTTTAGCTCCAGCTGATTTAGAAGAGCTGCACAGGGGATTACTTTCGAACTGCATACCTTATAAGCTAGGCGTATGACATGATTATTTACCATAAAATAAGAAGTGTCGTTACTCAGATCTGGGAGACTTATTACTTGCTGCTGGCTACTCATACAGTTATTGCTCTTGTTTGTCGGGAAATTCAGACCTGTTCCATTGAATCTAACTCTGGCAACCATCACTATGGCTACTAGAGCTCAGGCTAGGCACCACTACTAAGCTATTCTGGCTTCTCTCGGATCTCGGAGAGCAGGGCAATTCTTTGACTAATTTGTGGAATTCTGAGTTCCATTCCTTTCGGTATACCTCTATTCCGGCTCTTAGACTTCCATCTCCTATGGCTCTGGCTCCTATATTTGAATGCTTCTCCTCTGCCTCTGTCCACTATGAAAAGAATGAGGCTCAGTTGCTTGGCCCGAAGTCCTAATTAAGTTACTACCTAGGCCAATGAAATTCTCTTATCTTCTGCAACTATATCTGTTCTCTTCTCGGGCTACACTCTATAGCTCATCTACTTTTCCTCTTGCTCTCCGTAAAGAAAGAGCCAAGCTACTAATACAGGTCATCTACTTACCCTTACAGGAACTTGACTCTCATACCTATCCGCCTCTGGCTCATCTCCACTAGCAGCTGGCAACGAATTCTGTAATTCCTACTTATGGACTACTTAGGTACATTCTGAGTCTACTACTAATGGATCCGCTCCTGTTAAATTCTTTGGCTAGTTAGTTGGATTATTGTTGGTAGGTGTTAGGAATCAGTCTTGTTGTTATTGCTTTCAGGCTTATACCCACTAGTTCAATTCCTTTACTTACGAGTTCCATTCCTATACTAGGTAGGGTGGTTCCAGAGAGTACTATGGTGGTTGACTTACTAGTTATGGTAGGGCTAGGGTATTGGAATCACAGAAATGAGATTCGAAAAACAAGAAAAGAAATTAGAAAAACCATCTGAGAAAATGAAAAATGAGTGAAAAAGAACTGAACTTGTATTATGTACCTATTCAGTAGACACGAACTTGTATTATGTACCTATTCAGTAGATACCATAGTAGGGTTTCAAAAAGAATAATAATGAGAATATCATATCGAAGAGCATCCGGAGAAAAGAAGAACAATTATCATATCATATATCGAATTATCAGAGTTTGTGCGGGTTCAATCCGGTTGCTAGCTGTCTTAGTCCTTTAGTTAGTAGTTGTTACTTTAGTGCAATTCTTTTCTTTACACTGGTTTCAGTCTGGTAGTTCGGTGTTAGTAGCTCGGCTCTGTTAACTAGCACTCCCGGCTCGGCTCCAACTGACCTTCCCGCTTCTGAACCTTGCTTTCACTTAATCTTTGTTTCATTCTTTCTATTTCTAGGGCATTCATAGCCTTATACTTACTGGCAAACCTAGGACAAAGGCAGAGGAAACACACCTACTCATATAGATCTTCCTCTCTAAATCATATGCGAGTTACTATAGCGTTAGGAGCTGTTCTTCTCTTACCCGCTCAACCCTCTGATTCAATTAGTTTTGCGCTACTCCTACTCTGATTCAATTAGTTTTGCGCTACTCCTATAATAAACATTCTTTGCTTTTTGCTTGTTTCTTTCCGATATCTTAGCCTTACTTATCGGTTAATGCAAGATAGAGAGTCATATTGAAATTACTGAGTTTCACTAGGCTAAAGGGATGTTGGGTCCACAAGCCAATCAGAAGCGGTGCGGTATCTCGGGGAAGAAGAAAGGGAAGGAAGCAGGATTACCCTATTTATATTAAGCTTTATCAACAAGTCAGAGATGAAGCAGGGCTACTAGGATATTAACTAAGTTGTGAAATTCAGAATTCTTGCAAGAGGTATAGGTTTATAGGTATGGGAGAGTGTCTTTCCATGTTCTAACGAGTGGAACGTCACTTTCCTCCCCGATTGCCGACCTAACCTCTCCGCCACTTAAAGTAAGTTCTTTACCGCCAACACCACCGAAAACTAGACTTTTTCTTGGGCCAGGTCCCCACAAATACAGAATGGAATCCTGCGAGCTAAAGGGGTTAATTGAACTTACTATTGTTCAGCCTTATAGCATAGGTGATGCCTTCCTGTAAGGGTACGAGCCTCTTCAACAAAAGGTACGTCATCATTAAAGTAAAGGTAAGGTATCATTCAACTAAAAGTGGGGCATCTAGCACATGTTGGCAAGAGGGCCTTGACTTTCATAACTCTTTCTCCTAGAACTCTTGATCCTCTCTGCTCCCTATCTTTGTTGTTAGATTGGCGAGAAATCCTGTATTCACCTGTCCTGTCCTGTGTTTTAGAGTTATGGTATGGTTAAAGTTGTCAAAGAACTCGCCGTTAGCGCACAACTGTGAAAGAATTGAATATAGCTAAACTACCCTAATATACAGAATGGAATATAGTGAAACTAATGTACGAAGTCGGAAGTCACCAAAACCAGTCTTGTTCGGGCAGGAAGATAGTAAGAGTGAAGTTCGTGTATCTAAGTCATAGAGAACTGGCATGGCGTCAGCTGTCAGCTACTAAGAAATATGTTATATAAAGTTATGACAATACGTTCTAATGAGTTATTACGAGTCCTGGGGATCTGAGGCAATCGGTTCGGCGGTAGAGAAGCAAGATCGAGATCATAAGATTGAGCAGAATAGGGATCTTAGGCTAAAGCAGAAGCAGTGTATCCGGAGTAGTGTAAGTCTCAATGTATCAGGAGTAAGAACAGAAGAATATACTGGATCGAGAGAATCGAGGCATAAGCTATTAGAATCTTTCTTTGCGCTGTTTATTCCATGGCTTTTGATCCACTGAAGTAGAGTCTCTTTTAGTGCGGTTGTATATTCCTTAAGGGGGAAGAGGGTCGACGAGAATAGCCTTATTGACAGCTTGACCTTTGCGCCCGTTACTTGTTCTCCATACTCAACTGGAACTCAATACTCAACTTATACTTCTCTTGCATTAACACAACATCAAAACATTACTTTCTCTCTACCCTTGCTTTTGTACTTGACTAATTGTCCGTGGACTTGACTTTATTGAACTTGACTTTCGACTTGATACTTGCTACTTGATACGAGCAATGATTCTGCTGGAGTAGAATTCTTTCTTATTTGTAGGAGTGCACAGGAGTAGCTTGGCCCGGGTATAGATTTTAGTAAAGACATAGCAAGTAAGAAATATATTCTAACTGTAAAACAAAGGACTTGGTACTACTTAAAGCTAGGGCCAGGGAAGAAAGGTAGCTAGCTCTATAAGTCTGCAAGGTAAGAAAGAGAATCAGGGTTTACCTGTTCGGTAAGAAAGAGAATCACCAGTTACAGTTCCTAAGTGAGGAAAGGGGCCAAGCAGGCATACCTGGCATACAAGTCTTAACAGCACAGGTTCTCTCTCGGATGCTAGTGTTATATCAACGAGCGCTAAGGCTTACTGGGGTTGGTTAAGAGAGTCAAGCTACTACTAGACAAGACACTCAAAACCTCGACTCTTGATCTACTTGATTTCTGGATTTCTTGATTTCTATGGATTTCTTTCTTTCTTGATTTCTATGGATTTCTTTCTTTATGTCTTTCTATATAATAAATATAAGATTCCATTCTGAACCCTGCCCTCGTATTGAAGTACCCTGCACCTATACCTAATAGGGACCAGTGGATCTGAACTAACTCTATGCCTGCCTCGACTCTGGTATTGAAGTTCATAATTGAATTAGTTGACTTATGGTACTCTAGCAGGAAACAGCTAAGTAAGGCTCCAGGACTACTACTTGTCAACTGAAGACGAAACTCGGGATGAAACGATAAATTGCATTCATATAACAAGGGGTTCGGGTCGAGGTTCATTCACTCAAAGAGAAGAGCCAGAGCCACCAGTATTCGCCTGTCCTGTCCGAGGTAGAGAAACAACAGTCAAAACCTGTCCTGTCCGAAGTGGTTGCTTGGTGTTTAAAACATTCCCACTTCCATTCTTTCTTCTAACAGATGGATAACAGCTTCCAACTCCATCTGCTTACTCGGGTACTGCTTCCAACATAGATGACACTCGAGCCTCCCTCTTTGCCAACCCACCGGCGCATTCCTTCCTTTAAGAAAGAGGAGAGTTTACCGGGTGTTCGCCATCAAGATTAGGGTTTCAAATGCATTTCTACAGCCGAGAAGTCTATTAAATATGTAAATAATAAAGAAAAGATAAGATAAGGACCTAATAAATAATTGCTTCCGCATTTAGTACTAAGATACAGAATTGCCAGTTCCAGAAGACAGTTCCCGTGACAGTTCAATCTGTGGCAGCTGCAAGCGGTTCAACAAGTAATGAACAATCGGCCCCGCGCTCTCTTTCTCTTTCAAATGAGTAAGATGTTTCTGCTGCAGTTTGCCTCGGTGCAAGTTCAATAGTAGACCTAGACCTCTTGGCCCCTATCGAATGAATTATTATATTAGAATATTCTAGGAGAACGGATGAAACTCCCCTTTCAGAATCGCCAACAACAAGGTTATTTAATGCCTTTCTTCCACTAGATGCGCTAGCAGTAATTAAGGGCACAGGACTAAAACAAAGGACAGGTCTTCCAGCTACAACTTACTATAAGAGCTTATCCGGTGCTCTTCTTTAGTGGATCCCTTATTCTTACCATTGAATGAAACTCCTAACCGGTGTGCTACCTTTCCATCTCATCTAACTCAATGTCAGAGCCATAGGACTTAGCTTCAACAGAACAGGTGCCGGCTACTTAACCGATTTTCTTATAACAACTAACTCAGGACTAGCACATTCTGGGATTCAACGCGAAGGATACTATACTTGTATCGGTAGGTGTGAGGAAAGCACTAAAAATCCTTATTTCTAGCCTTAGCCTTAACCAATAAGTACTCGATGCAATAAATGATTTGAATGCAGTCCGATCAGATGAAGATACCTCGCTCGTAAGATAGTCCGCCCCTACCTATTCGTAGTCAACAGCTATCCGTAGTCAACAGCTAATATCATATAATAATAATATTGGTAGGGTTACAGTGTAAGTACAGGGGAAATTGTAGTTTTGAAGTTCTCGTTTCTCACTTTATTTCATGTTTTTGTTCTTTCTTTTTGGGGTGATCTCGTAGGGAAATAGTAGGGAAACCTAGGATCAATTCCATTCTTTTCCCTATGCCTCTGTCAACTTGAATCACTGTTTACTACTCCGGAATAAGAGGTGAAGATATGAGAGTTTAGGCCATCAATCCCCGCTCCTGACGCGTAACACGAACTAAGGAATCGAGGAAGGACTCGGCGGATGAACAAAGGAATTGTCGGATGAACAAAGGAACGAAAACAGGACTTGGTTATAGCCAATTATAACTTACGCGCAACGACTGATGCTAGTAATTAGGTTAACTCAGGAGTTGTTAGTAGTGACTTGCCCAGTTACTTAGCTGGCAGCATTGGTGTTTTCCCAGCTAACAGACCGGATTTGCATGAGCCGAATTTGCCGGGTTTTTTGGTTGTCGACTTGTCTAGTAGAAGCTTGGTTGTTTCCCCTGTCTTCTTAGCCTCAGTGTTGTATCCAGAACTCTTGCACTTCTTATACTAGGTGGGGTTAGTTACCGAGAATACCCAACTTGTGATCCAGGGTAATAAACATCTGAATGAGCGGGGCATGATAGGCTAAGTATGGTACCTGGTTCTTTCTTTTCTTAGTAGAGTACCTGTCCGGGGGAGTTTTGTCCTGTGTTCGCCTGTCTCTTATAGTAAGTTGGAGTATAGAGTTCTACTAGAGTATAGCTGCTCTTCTAGTAAGTTGAGAGAACCTGTCTGGTAAGAACGAGTGCTGTGTTCACCTTTTTTGGGGATCTGAGGAAAGTACTGGTATTGCAGCAGAAGCAAGATCTGGAAAGTATAGTTCGACAAGAGCTGAAGCGGGGAGTATTGATTCAACAGCGAATCTCTCTGCTCTAAAGGCAACTACTAAAGTTATGGCTCTGGACTACTCCACTGGTTGGGCAAGGGGAAATTCTGAAGTGCTACGAAACCACTATAAGAAGGGAAAACGGAAGCTGCTCCTAGGCAATCTCATTCGAAAAGAGTAAACGCACCCGAACTCTCATACCTGAGATCAGATACAACATATAGTCAAGGTTAGGAAGCTTAAGTAAGTAAGAGAAAAGCTTGTTCTCCACCTAGGTATTAGTTAAATCATTCAACTCAAAAAGGGGAGGAGCCGAATTAAGGTTAAGTTCCCATGAGTATGCCAGCAGGATGGGCAAGGTATAATCAAACAGAGGTAAGCAGCCAATAAGTAGAGAGTTGACTTCAAACTGTAGGAATCACCCCAACACAGGACTTGTAGTTGGAGCTGTAAACGAGCTGTAAACCTGGACTACTACTAGTTGCAGGGCGGATACAGGACTCGGATCCAGATCCTTATGAGGTTAAGTCGGCAGCAAGCGCAGGAAAGGGAAAAAAACTGCTTTCAAGGGAGAATTAAGTAAGCTGCAGAATAAACAGAATCCGGGGAAGGTGAGTAAGAAATCGAACTAGCAATTATGTATTATGGCCTATCCCTATTCATTGAATGCGCTAGACCTATACCTTAGATCTTGCCCACCTCTGTAGGAGAGTAAACACTATACCAGGTACCACCCGAAACAAGACTTGAAGACGAAACTAGGGATTCCCCAAGAACAGGAACAGGGCAAAGTATCCTAAGCATCAAAGCTAGAACTCCAAAAAAGTAAGTAAACTACCCGCGCCTAGGAATACAGAATTTAAGAATTCAAAAAGTAAGTAAAGCAGTGGTTGTAGTCTCATCAGTGGGAGGTGTCTTTCAGTCTTAAACTACTTAGGTCAATTCCGAGCCTACCCAGCTCCCTAGAGGGAATCAGTGGTACTTGTTTGAGACCGCCGCTACCCAGCATCAGCCTCGGATTCATTGGTTGAAGTCTTAAGTATGTGACAATCAGGCAGGGATAGTAGAGGGGCGCATCAGTCTGCCTAGCACTTGCTTCAGGCTGAGTAGCACCAGTGCAGTTCTGGTAGTTAGTAGTTTCAGTCTAGTTGGTACTGGTTGGGCTCTTTAACTCCTTAGCTCCATTCTGATCCTGGTGAGGAGTATTCCATTCTTTCACTCAATACTTAATAAATAGGGACTTACTAACAAGTAGTGGGCTTACTCCTGACTCCTTACTTCTGGGAATCAGTGGACTTACACTAGCTACTAGACCTTTTAGTAGTGCCGGTTATTATAAGTTCTGGCTTAATTGCTCGCCCTTACGAGTTCCATATTCTTAGACGAGTGAGTTTGAGTCTGAGGCATATGGGTTCGATTCTGATTGGCACTGGTTTGAGAAAGTAAGTAAATGCACCTACTAGCTCCCTTCTTTCACCCACTAGTTCCTACTCCTTAGTTCCATTCCACTCGAAATCTGGTGTTACAAGAGAGGCCAGGCCAGTAGATGACACTGATGGAATATAAGATGAAACAAGGGTCGATGTAATTGAGCTAGCTACTCTGACGAAGGCGCTTAATCATTCCACTAGCTACTCTTAACTACACTTTCATAGCTTATCTCGATCTCATCCCTCTCACTATGATTATTGAACCAAGCAGCTGGCAACTATGAACTGAACTTCATTCGGCTCCTAGGCAACAGCCAAGCTAGATCTGGAAGTCTCAGGAGAGGAGTAAGAAAGCAAAGCAGTCAGGTTAGTAGATCCCCCTTATTCTTGATTTCTGGTTTCAGCCCTTCTAGTAAGTTGTGGAAGTAGTCAAGCCTTACATCTACTAGCTCCAGTCTTACCTCTGATGTCCACTGTCCATACTGAGTAGGCACCGCATAAGTCTGATAACCTAGTTGGGCTATACCCATACTAACTGCCCTTGGTTCCAGTCTTAGTTTTGAGTGGCTTGGCTCTTGTTAGCACTAGTTGGTGCCTTGGACTTACTGGTTGAATTGTTTGACTCCTTAGGGACACTCTTACTTATGCCCCTACTGTCTCATTCTGGTTAGCAGTGGTTTTCTAGACCTTAGTGACATAGCTGCAGGCTTGGATTTACCGGTTTCAGCCTGTAACTACTTGGTTTCGTTCTTTCACTAACGAGTGGAATTCTAACTTGCCTACTAGCTTACCTCTCCTCTGTAAACTCATACAACAAATAAGGATTCGTACGACTATACTACACCTAAGGCAACCATACCTCTAGCTACTATCACAGATGAAACTCGGTATTCAACAAGAACCAGAACTGGGGCTGTACTACTATCTTCTTCCCCGACCTAAACTAGAAAGTCACTTATTGTAGTAGTAGCAAGAACGTAACTTTCCACTGAACCTCTATCCTCTACCTCTGGCAACTGGCAACTATGAACGGAATGAGGCGAATCTCACTCAAGCTACTAGACCTTAATTATTCTATGGCTACTATCTGCTCCCTATCTGCTTTCTTTGCCTTTGTAGTAGTAGTAGTAGTAGCTTGGCTCTTGGAAACTACCTTCTTAGAATTCATACCAATACTGGATGCTTACTGGTTGAACCAATACTGGATGCTTACTCGTTTCATTCTTGTCCTCACCAGTGCCATTCTTTGATTCACTGGTTCAATTCCGAGTCATATGAGTTTTCTTCTTTCTCTTCTAGGTCCGGTCCACCCATACTAGCTACCCTTGCTTCAAGTCTTAATACCTAGAGGTCTCCTCCAAGCCTACCCGGTATCAGTCCCATACTCGCTACCCTTGGTTTAAGTCTGTAACTACCTATATTAAGTCTGGCATACCTATAGCAGAAGCGGGGAATTAATACTAACTACTAGACCGCCGCTACCCAGCATCAGTCCGAGTAGCAGTGATTGCATTCCTACTACCTAAGTTCACTGGTACTGATTAAATGCTTGGATTGACTGGGTTCAGTCTGAAACTCCCTGTTTTCATTCTTACTTTCCGACTAGCTCACACACCTATTAGTTCAATCCTGTGACCTATGGGTTGAATTCTCACTTAACTACTAGTTCACCTCGACTCTTAGACTTGAACTACTTATAGGGAACACAGGACTAAAAAGAAGGAGTGCAATTCTGAAGCATCAGGCCGAGTACCACTAGTTGAAGTCTTGTGATAGTAGTAGTTCCATTCTGAGTCTACTTAGGGACATTCTGATCTCACCTACTAGGCACTGGGAATAGGTAGCACTTGTTTAAGTCTGATCTTAGTTAGCTCCATTCTGATCGGTGTGAGTTTGATTCTGGTTATTGCCCGGTTAAGGCTGTGACTCACTACTTTCAGTCTGCCTAGCTCAGGGTTAAGTCTGCCTATGCCCACCACTAGTATCAGTCTGGGTAACACTTGTATAAGTCTTAGTTTAGGTAGCTCCCTTCTGTTACTCACTCTGGGTTAAGTCTATAACTACCTACCTTTTCAGTCTATGCCCTTCTAGTAAGTTGGAGTAGAATTCTTGACTTACTACCCTAGCATCAAAGCTAGCACTCGACCCGGACAACCTGGTATTCCAATAAGAAGAACTGACCTCAAGAACAGCCTATCACCCATAATACCTAGCACCCTCAACAATACTTTCACACGCAACTTCCCTAGCTACATACCTATCAGCACTGCTTGAAGTCTAAAGTACCAAGCTAATGACAGGGATCTAAAGTACCAAGCTAATGACAGGGAATCGCTACCCATACTAGCGACCCTTACCACCAGCAACTGATTAAATGCCTCGCTACCCTTGCTTTCATTCTTGGATTTACTGGTGGGAATTCTAACTTCCCCAGCTAAGGTCTCAGTCTTAGCCTTCGACGAAGCTACCTCGTTTCTCTTTAACTACTAAGTTCAATTCCGATCGGATCTAGTTTCATTCTTGCCCTTACTGGTTTCACTCTAACTTTCCTACTTGCTGACCTCAACTTAAAATAAGGGAACAACGAATAAGGGGCTCTGTAAACTAACCACTCAAGTTCTCTTGCTCCAAAGAAGCTCTTAACTACTCGTATACTTGCTTGACAACGAGAAACTACCCTAACTCCAAAACACATAGAAAGGAGGCAAGCAGCTTTAATAAGTAAGGGTTAAACTCCCCTTTCAACTGCCCTTTCTGAATCGACAACACCGAGTTCACCTGGGGATGCAACTAGAGCAGAAAGAGACTTGTCACCGGCAAGCAACTAATAATAGACCCCAAACTCTACTCTAAGTTCAGAACCACTTCTAGCTTCAACTTACACTAAGAGCTCTTGCGCCTGTATGCTATGTACTAGTTCAATTCTTATCTGAGTAGCTATAGCACTGGTATAACACCGGTTTCAGCCTGAGTTTAGGTAGCTCCATTCCTAGTTCCATATGTACCAGTTCCATTCTTTACTTCGGTTGGGTAGGCTTCCACTACCCGGTTTCGTTCTTTAACTCACCGGTTCCATTCTGCTTGGCTCCAGTTTGCATTCTTGTTATTACTGATTTCAGTCTGAGTTGATACTGTTTGATTCTTAGTTGTACTTGTTGGTAGGCTTAGTTCTTAGACTCCTTAGTTGAAGTCTTTTTGGTAGTGAGTGAAGCCTGTAACTACTTAGCTCCACTCTTAGTTGTACTTGTTTAAGTAGAAGTTGGTAGTAGTTGTATTCGTAGTAGTTGTATTCGTAGTAGTTGTATTCTTATTAGTACTAGCACTGGTTCTGGTTATTACTGGTTTTCAGTCTGTGACTGCTTAGGGTACTGATACTTACTGAGTCTACTTTAGTGGATGGATTCTAAGACTACGAATTAGAATAAGGGGTTTCACTCTCAAACTACTTAGTTGCATTCTTTACTACTCCGCATCCTGCTGGGAATCGGTAGGCAAGAGACAAACTACTACACTAGTAGTGGGCATCTGGGAAGACTTCAAAAATAGGGGAATGTAGCTATTGGTTAAGCCTTTGACTCACTTAGATCAGTCTGGTAGTTAGGTGGTTGTATTCTTGTAGTTAGTGTATTAAGTCTTAAAGGAGTTAGTTCAATTCTTACTAGCAGTGGTTTAACTCTTTGACTTACTAGCTCCCCTCTGAGTGGTATCGGTTTCATTCTCACTGCTACTGGGTTCAGTCTGGCAGAAATTATAAGTACTGGCTAAATATTCGCTCACCTCTTAGTTTCAGTCTCACTTTCCTACTTGTGAGTGGAATCCCCTGTTTCATCCGTTCTACTAGAAGAATAAGATCTAGATTAGTTGTGGATTCTACTGGGCCAATCCACTGAGGGAAATTCTGTAATTCCAGTTTCTAGTGGTAGAGGGAAATCCCTTAATGAACTACTAGATGCAGAGAATAGATACCCTGACTACTTTCCTACTTCCACTCAAGCTTACTTACTTGCCTTTACTTTACTCTTCAACTTATTAGAAAGTCCTATCCTTTCAGGGGAGATGAATCTGAAGCTAATGCTGTGAGAGTTTAATACCTATCCTGCTCGAGTGTGAGTTTAAGACTTGTAGTACAGTTCTGGTTCTAAAGTCAGGGTAAGGCTCGGATAGGCGCGGGTTTACTGACTTTGTTGACTTACTTGACTTACTTGGTTGGGCAGGGTAGGTTTACTTACTGACTTAGTTGACAGACTTGGTGGGGTAGGCTTGCGGAATAAAAGGAAGAAAAGAAAAGAAATTCTCAAATTCTCAAATAAGTGAAAAACCAGAGATCTTTCTCATGTACCAACAAAGTAGAAGTGAAGTAGGTAGCTCACTTTAGCTATTAATTAGGACTTGCTAACAACTCATTAAAACATATATTATGAGTTCCAATTACTTAAGGGCACAAGGCTTGGTAGCCAGCAGAGGAGAAGTAGATGAGCAAGAGGAGCATGAATTAAGGGCACAAAACTTAGGATCAAATCAGTAAGTTAAAGAATGAAACAAAGTAGACTCAGAGCTGACCGTAGACTCAGAGCTGACCGTAGACTCAGAGCTGACCTCAGTGGTTAAAGAATGAAACCGGGGAGTTGAAGCATCCGATATAGCTACTTCAGACTGAAAGCAGTAATAACCAGACTTCAACAAGGGAGTTAACAGCCTTGCGGGATAGAATAGAGCGTCGGAGTCAAAGAATTGAGCTAGTGGGTAGAAGCCTAAGCCTGTACCCTCACGTATACAGAATTGACCTAAGTAGTCCTAGGCCAAGCAACTAAGTAAGACGTTGTGAGGTGAGCTACTGGTATTGGTATTAATGCCCTGCAGCTATAGTACTAGGATCAGAATCCAACTAGTACTACTAAGAATTGAATTCATACTAAGAGAAGAATGGAACCCCGCACAAAAGGATCAGAAGAAACTCAGATATTAGAATGAAACTCAGAGGTGGGCGAGTAGTAAAGAAAGGTATTAACAACTTTGATACCACTAGCTACATACCAAATACAGGATGCAACTAGTCAAGTCAGCAGCAGACTAAGACTACGAGAAGGCTACTAAGGCTTAAACAACTAACAAAGAGAGCCAAGCAACGATGAAGCAGAATTCCACTCATATGACTCAGAATTGCACTTCCTCGGGCTAGGCTGGGCATACGGAATTAAAGAATCGACCCCCTTATTCTAATTCGTCTAAGAATTCAACACTGCCCTTCTAGGAGTGAATGAAATAATTCAAAAAATAAGTATAAGAATGCAACCTCGGCTCGGGAAGCTGTGAAGTCTGAAGGAGAGGAAGCTGGGGAATTTCACAAAGTAGTTAAAGAATGCAACTGGGTAGTGCAAGGTTTACCCACGGGAGTTACAGGCTGATGCTAGCAGGTGTAAGACTGATGCTGGTGCTACAACTTACTATAAGAGCTGATGCGTGCCCCTAGGTATGTAGTTTCAGGCTTTGTGTTAGTAGTTTCGTTCTTGCTGGGCACCTGGTTAAGTCTTGTTGTTACTGCTTTCATTCTATCCCTTGCCAGCTCCGTTCCTTTACTCCCCGGTTTTCTTCTCGATAGTTAGTTGTCTTAGTCCTTTAGTCAGTAGTTTCAGTCTGAGTGTTAGGTAGTAGGAATGTAGCTAGTGAGTTTAAGGCTTCAACGAGCCCTTATTATATAATTCCCTTTACTTACTTTCTTTCAACCGGTACCACTGAGAATGCTGCCAGTGAGAAACAGGCTTGAACGGGGTTAGTTACATAATTGACCTAGCAACAACCAGGCTTCCACCCCGCCCCAATAGACTAAAACTCAGGAGTCCAACTCAGGGTAGTAGATCAGAATCAGCCAAGGTAGTTCAAGTCTAAGAGTCAAGGTAGCTATTCTCAGCTATAGAGATGGAGGAGATCCTCAACCACTCAGAGGCGAGCTAGAGAGTAGAGCTTCTAAGGGAAAGAATGGAACTAACTTAACTCAGAATCAAACTCATAAGCCCAAGAACTAAGCCCGGGAATACAGAATTGAAGAATTAGCTCCATAAGTCCAAGAATGAAACTCTAAACTAGGAATAAGTCATCTAAAGAATTCAACCACTTCATATAAGAATCAAACTGGAGACCAGCCAGGAGTTCTTGTTGAAAGTCAGAGACAAGCAGACTAGTAGGCAAGTAGGAAAGAGGGGAGCGAGTAGTTAAGTCAGAAGTAGAGGCCAGGTAGTACTTGCTATCAAGCCGGAAACCACTGCTATTAACCTAAGTAGTTACAGAACCAAACCGGTACCAAAAAGAATCAAAGTGTACCCCTAGCAACTAAGACTGGAACTAAGAGGCGAGCGAGTAGGAGCCTAGGAAGGGAGCAGGGAACTAAGTCATTCAAGAATTCCACTCGGTAGTTAAAGAATTTACCTAGGTAGGAAAGGAATCAAACCACTACTATAGCTACCAGGCCACTACTATAGCTACCAGGCAAGGGTCAGAGAAGAATTCCACTAAGCAGTCCAAGAGCCAAGCAACGGCAGACATAGACTGAAACTCGGTTGAGCTAGAGAGGTGAGCTAGGTAGAAGCCTTAACCAATACCCTATATTTATTAAGTCTTGCCCGCATCTAGTAACTAAGAGAAGAATTCCACTCAGTTGTTTCATGAAATACCTGATCCGGAGTGGAAGTTAGTAGGAGATAGACTCTAGTTATTAGTAAGCCCTAAGTCAGCTAGCCCTTTATAATTCGATAGAGCCAGAGGAGAGGTTAGCTAGTAGTATAGAATTCCACTCAGTAGTTACATAATGGAGCTAGTCTACTGAGCTACTAAGCTAAGAATTGAACTCATTGGTGAGCTAGTCGTGGAGCTAAGCTAGGTAGGCTCGGAATGCTGCTAAGTAGGGATAGAGTGAAGCTAACTAATATAAGAATTGCACTTGGTAGTCCAAGAACAGTTATTATAAGTTCTGGCCTTCTGGTACTATTGAACTAAACTAGCCTCTGGTACTAGCCTCTGGTACCGGGGTTGATGCCAAATCTACGTCTTTTGGATCGGTCCAGGAGTGAGTGCTCGCTTTGATGTAAGAATGAAGTGTGAGTTGCCAGCTGCCTGTTTAATACCGAGTTTCAGCCTAAGTTAAGTCCCTTACTATTTCTCAATTGGCTAGCAAAAAACACGGGAAAACGTGAGTCATTGGAATACCGGGTAGTCCTGTTTCCCCAGCCCAGTAGTTGTAGTCCTGTTCTGGTTTAGTATCAATAGGTTTAGTAGAATGGTCCTGTTCGGGTGTGAGTAGAATCAAATTACTAGAAGTGAATTACTATAAGGTCTTGTGATAGTTCAATCAGGTAGCCTTATTTTACTAGTATTTCTCCTGTTCCTGGTCGAGTGGAATACCGAGTAGGGGAATGAGAAGAATACCGAGTAGGGGTAGTGGAATCCGGTTTCCTTAATAAGAAGAGATATTTGTAGTTCCAAGTAGGAGAATTATAAGAATACCGAGTAGGAGAATTATAAGAATAGGGCTAGAAATGCCGTATTTCGCATCTTTTTGCCCCAATCGTACCTGTCCACAAAAAGAGGATCAATCCATTTATGCCCCTATGTTGCCTGTCTTCAATATGCCCCTATCTTTCCTGTCGTTATACGAGTTTACAGAGGAGAGAGAGGCTCGCCCCCCAATAGATTCCTACTACCTAGTGACCGTAACGACTAGTAGAATTAGGCTAGTAGAATTAGGTTAATACCGATCCTTGTTTTATCTGGAATCCTATAGAAAGGAGACTGAAAATTATCAACTAAAATTCCCTTCTAAACTATTAGGGAAAAGGTATCGAAAAAAGGGAAGTCGTTTATCACATATTTTGTATTTTCGAATTGAATTTCTTTTCTTGTTTCAGTCTTGTTGGCAGTGATTGAATTCTGTCTAGCTCACCTCTCCCTCTGGTATGGTTCTTTAACTACCCTGTTTCAGGCTTGGACTACCTGGTATTCTTAGTACCAATACAGAGCATCTTACCACCGAAGCTCCCTTCCTAGTGAGTCTCCCCCACTGCATCAGTCTCTAACATCCAAGAATCAGCTGTGAGAGTTGAGATCGAGCACTAAGAAAGTTCAATTACTGGTTTACTTCGATATAGAGATGGATTAGTATAGAGATGGATTAGGTGAGGAATACAGATCTTCACAGCAGTACCAGACTTCAATGCGGAGGGGAACATAGCAGCCCTTTAGTTCCTATAGCTCGCTACCTCGCCTAACGAGGCTTGGTCAAGCGTCTTGGCGGGTTCGGTGCTACAGGAGAGTTGCTATCTGGAATGGAAGTATCAGGAGGTAGCGTTGAGGTGATGATTGAGTAAGCAGCTTTCCCTAGAGAGTTCTCCCTCGATGGGGGCACTTCCAGTATTGTTTGGCAAAAGGGATGCTGGAAGGGTTAGTTCACAGAGAAAGAATTAAGAAAAGGCAAAGAAAGCAGGCAAGCTACGGATATCGGAATTCTCAATATAAGAATAGGGATAGATCCAGCCAATGAAGTAATAAATACAGAATACAGCTAAGAATATAGGGTCCCATACTAATGGTATCTGTGAAAACCCCTCTTTTTGGTAATTAGGTAACCACAAAGAGCTTGTTATTGCTACCAACCCTTCCTTTCATAGGTAGCTTTCAGATAACAAAAGGGATAGGTACCGAGTCCTGTGTTTAGGGCGGTAGCGCAGTTCCTTCTCCCTCTAAATCCGGTCTTGCAGCTTCCTCTCGAACAGCTTCCAAACGCAAAAACGGGTTGGTTTCAAGGAACAGTAGGCTTAGGCTCCTATCTTCTACAGCTGAAGCTCTTGTCGAACTATACTTTTCCTTCTCATTTGTATACCAAGTGCTCTAAATAAAGAATTTTCATTGATTATAACTAAACTAGAAGTTCACCGATGTGCAGGTTCGAGTGCTGTGTTAGGAGTTTTTCCAGTATAGCTGTATTAATCGTTTTTCCAGTATAAGATATCTAACGTGAGGATGCCTCTATTCTATTCGTTCTTAAATGGAAGTCCGTAAACAACTAGCATAGGTAGCTTTATACCTTCAGCCGCCTATGCCTCTGTCTCTTAGTTACGCCTATGCCTCTGTCTCTTAGTTACGCCTATGCTTCTGTCTTTCCTTTATTTTATCTGTCTCTGTCTTTCCTTTAAGTATAGGGTCAAGTAATAATCTAGTTGAGTTATTGGCTCTAAGTCGGTATAGACAGGTGATTGTGTTGAATCAGTCAATATCAGAAGAATTCAAGTCAAAAGAAAAAAGCAGACAGCTTTCATATAAGTAAGGGCAAGTCACGTATACAAACAAGGGTTAAGTTAAGTTAAATGCTGAGTTGCGAGTTAGCAGAGATGGGCCAGCAGGGTGAAAGTTCAATGATTTGTAGCCGGAGTAGACAATAAGGACTCGTTTGTAACCCGTACTCACTTATATTGATTGAGCTCCTGTACACGGTCTTATACTGGTCTTATGTGGTCTAAGAAAAGAGGTTGTTTTTCTTGAGCACTTTTGAAGGTTGTATACATCTAGGGTTGAGCAAGATAGGTTCTGGTGTCGCAAAGTAGGTACCATGCCATTAGTGGGTTAATCAGAAATGTGCCAAAAAAGCAGATCGGTCCCATGGGTTGATGTCCACGTATGCCGCTGCTTTCCCCATTAATTAAGGGCACTGTTAGTGGT
Source organism: Musa itinerans (assembly GCA_001649415.1). NCBI lineage: Eukaryota > Viridiplantae > Streptophyta > Magnoliopsida > Zingiberales > Musaceae > Musa > Musa itinerans. Next base: position 340,100 of record LVTN01000074.1, on the reverse strand, counting down.
TCAATTCTAAGTGTTCTACCAGATGCTTAGGATAGATAAGATACCTTATGCAGGTTTCAAGTCATAGGTGGTTTTCAAGGGAAATCAAGAAACACTCTCGAATCAATCTCAATGTGTCGCGGCAGGAGCAAGGTGTAGCAAAACTCAGTAGCAAGAGAAAGAGGAGAGGCTCACTTTCATTCTTATATACCAAAAGTGTCATTCTAACTTCCATACATGAGAGCACTAGCACTAGGGTAGTCTAGACTTACCGCAACAAAGCAGGGGAACTACTTGTCTATTTACTACTTGCTTAACACATAGGGTAGAATCCGGCTATAGCACTCAAAAGCAATGATTACAATTCCTGTTTAGGCCTGCTGTAGCTCTTAGTAGTTCTTGTGGAAGAAAAGGAGTTACAATGGAGTGCTTTCTTCGTCGGAGATAGGTGGGGGCATACCAGTCTTATTGGCTTGGGTTCTAATTAAGAAAGTGACATTCCAGCAGAGGCAGAGGAGTTCACGGGGTATCCGCAGAAACCCTTATTTGGAATGAGATTTAGCTGTTACTAATACCGCTTCGTCACCTTAACCTGAGCTCCCGGCTTCTATCTCAATACCCGGCTAAGCATTCTTTTTATTCCGATCTAGCTTCTCTTTATTCTACCCGGCAAGTACTTTACTTAGTTTATGGGGTGGTTACCACAACTCTGCATTCTATTCCAATACTAGGCTAGGGTGGTTCACTCTTGAACTCCTATGTCTATTACATCCCCAGGTAGCTAAGTCAACTAATTCCATTCATTCCTATGGTTATAGAGCATCCGCCAGAACTTATAATAACTGGCCTTACTCTCTTATCTTGACAACCCACCTACTGTTTAAGAAGAGTTCGGGTCAAGCTATCTTACAGTTGAAGCGCTAAGCGTTGCTAGGTACTTTCATTTCCGTAAAGAATATAGTAGATGTGGGCGCGGGTGTTTATAGAAGTTATTGGCTCTAAGTCGGTATAGACAGGTGATTGTGTTGAATCAGTCAATATCAGAAGAATTCAAGTCAAAAGAAAAAAGCAGACAGCTTTCATATAAGTAAGGGCAAGTCACGTATACAAACAAGGGTTAAGTTAAGTTAAATGCTGAGTTGCGAGTTAGCAGAGATGGGCCAGCAGGGTGAAAGTTCAATGATTTGTAGCCGGAGTAGACAATAAGGACTCGTTTGTAACCCGTACTCACTTATATTGATTGAGCTCCTGTACACGGTCTTATACTGGTCTTATGTGGTCTAAGAAAAGAGGTTGTTTTTCTTGAGCACTTTTGAAGGTTGTATACATCTAGGGTTGAGCAAGATAGGTTCTGGTGTCGCAAAGTAGGTACCATGCCATTAGTGGGTTAATCAGAAATGTGCCAAAAAAGCAGATCGGTCCCATGGGTTGATGTCCACGTATGCCGCTGCTTTCCCCATTAATTAAGGGCACTGTTAGTGGTTCAATTCTAAGTGTTCTACCAGATGCTTAGGATAGATAAGATACCTTATGCAGGTTTCAAGTCATAGGTGGTTTTCAAGGGAAATCAAGAAACACTCTCGAATCAATCTCAATGTGTCGCGGCAGGAGCAAGGTGTAGCAAAACTCAGTAGCAAGAGAAAGAGGAGAGGCTCACTTTCATTCTTATATACCAAAAGTGTCATTCTAACTTCCATACATGAGAGCACTAGCACTAGGGTAGTCTAGACTTACCGCAACAAAGCAGGGGAACTACTTGTCTATTTACTACTTGCTTAACACATAGGGTAGAATCCGGCTATAGCACTCAAAAGCAATGATTACAATTCCTGTTTAGGCCTGCTGTAGCTCTTAGTAGTTCTTGTGGAAGAAAAGGAGTTACAATGGAGTGCTTTCTTCGTCGGAGATAGGTGGGGGCATACCAGTCTTATTGGCTTGGGTTCTAATTAAGAAAGTGACATTCCAGCAGAGGCAGAGGAGTTCACGGGGTATCCGCAGAAACCCTTATTTGGAATGAGATTTAGCTGTTACTAATACCGCTTCGTCACCTTAACCTGAGCTCCCGGCTTCTATCTCAATACCCGGCTAAGCATTCTTTTTATTCCGATCTAGCTTCTCTTTATTCTACCCGGCAAGTACTTTACTTAGTTTATGGGGTGGTTACCACAACTCTGCATTCTATTCCAATACTAGGCTAGGGTGGTTCACTCTTGAACTCCTATGTCTATTACATCCCCAGGTAGCTAAGTCAACTAATTCCATTCATTCCTATGGTTATAGAGCATCCGCCAGAACTTATAATAACTGGCCTTACTCTCTTATCTTGACAACCCACCTACTGTTTAAGAAGAGTTCGGGTCAAGCTATCTTACAGTTGAAGCGCTAAGCGTTGCTAGGTACTTTCATTTCCGTAAAGAATATAGTAGATGTGGGCGCGGGTGTTTATAGAGTTCCAGCAGAAGATAGATAAGGAGATGGAGCAGGTGAAGAATCATCAAGTATTGTTCCAGATTCCAGTATTGTTCAGGTGCCTATCTGTCCTCGGTGTTAGCGGTGCCTCTATGTCTTCCAATTCAATGTAAGATAGAGAAAGTAGCGAGGGTTGTATACGGCCTAATACATAATTCGGGAAGTGGAGGCTTAGAAGCGGGCCTAATACTACATTGCCAGCGCATTCATCATATCTTAATGAAACAAGAAATACCACCAATAGTAAGTCAACCTGCCTAACATAGCCTAGTAAAAGTAAGTAAACAAGCCCGAAGAAACCTTTATAGAATTATGCGAGAGGACCCTCTGAAGTATTTGTAGCCTTAGTCCAGTGCCCTTAATTAATTGAGCCTAGTGTGAGTTGACCCTAGTTAGAGTTGACCCTGGCTTACTTTCAGTTAAGGGTTTCATCCATTCTTCTATATATAAGATATCAATTCTATCCATTGAGCTGGTATTCTTACTTTTTCATTTCATTCAATTGTCTAGGAAAGGAGAAAGGGCGAAGGGAAGCAGTTAGAGCAGTTATCAAGTCTAGTGTTGGGTGGTAAGAGGGAGAAGACTGACTGACCCGTAACGGGTAACTAACTCAGTATTCGCAAGGAAACCAATAAGCCCCGCTCCTTAGCATAACATGAGCAGTGACTTGGCTGGTGTTTGGTGCAGGAATAGTTGATTTCTCCCTTTGTTTTTGCGGGTAACTAACCTTTCCATTGCTCCTTCAACCCAGTAAATGCTCCTAACTAACCTAACCCATTGCTCTTTAGCACATAAAGACAGAATTGAACCTCTTTATCGGTGATACAGAATTGAACCTATTGATCGGTGCTATCAACACAAATTCTTCAATTTACTACTTTCTACTTGCGGGTAAGAAGAACCTATCCCATAATAAGTAAAGGCAAGATCAGTTACGTATGAAACTAAAGCAGCTATAAGATACCACGGAAGTAGAGGCCAATAAATAAGTCAATAATTTCACTAGTAAGTACTGGTACGCAAGAATAGGGTAATTTCACTAGTAAGTACTGGTACGCAAGAATAGGGTGTAGTTGTCGATATGATATACCCACATAGCTAGGATTTGGATCTACTCGTTGCGCGTAAGCTTATTGAACGTAAGCAAACTACTCCTTACTAGACACTTGTTGTGTTGAACAAATGGGCGCCTCCCGAACAGAACTCTTTTGAGCCAAAGCAGAAGATCCTCTTGCCCAAACTACACTTCCATACCTGACTTCCACTCGTACACAAGGAACGGATCCCGCCTATAAATCTGGATCTTGCTTCTACTAATACGAAAACTTTAGATTCAACTCGGGGCCAAGCTACTACCCGGCTTCTATCTCAATACCCGGCTAAGCATTCTTTTTATTCCGATCTAGCTTCTCTTTATTCTACCCGGCAAGTACTTTACTTAGTTTATGGGGTGGTTACCACAACTCTGCATTCTATTCCAATACTAGGCTAGGGTGGTTCACTCTTGAACTCCTATGTCTATTACATCCCCAGGTAGCTAAGTCAACTAATTCCATTCATTCCTATGGTTATAGAGCATCCGCCAGAACTTATAATAACTGGCCTTACTCTCTTATCTTGACAACCCACCTACTGTTTAAGAAGAGTTCGGGTCAAGCTATCTTACAGTTGAAGCGCTAAGCGTTGCTAGGTACTTTCATTTCCGTAAAGAATATAGTAGATGTGGGCGCGGGTGTTTATAGAGTTCCAGCAGAAGATAGATAAGGAGATGGAGCAGGTGAAGAATCATCAAGTATTGTTCCAGATTCCAGTATTGTTCAGGTGCCTATCTGTCCTCGGTGTTAGCGGTGCCTCTATGTCTTCCAATTCAATGTAAGATAGAGAAAGTAGCGAGGGTTGTATACGGCCTAATACATAATTCGGGAAGTGGAGGCTTAGAAGCGGGCCTAATACTACATTGCCAGCGCATTCATCATATCTTAATGAAACAAGAAATACCACCAATAGTAAGTCAACCTGCCTAACATAGCCTAGTAAAAGTAAGTAAACAAGCCCGAAGAAACCTTTATAGAATTATGCGAGAGGACCCTCTGAAGTATTTGTAGCCTTAGTCCAGTGCCCTTAATTAATTGAGCCTAGTGTGAGTTGACCCTAGTTAGAGTTGACCCTGGCTTACTTTCAGTTAAGGGTTTCATCCATTCTTCTATATATAAGATATCAATTCTATCCATTGAGCTGGTATTCTTACTTTTTCATTTCATTCAATTGTCTAGGAAAGGAGAAAGGGCGAAGGGAAGCAGTTAGAGCAGTTATCAAGTCTAGTGTTGGGTGGTAAGAGGGAGAAGACTGACTGACCCGTAACGGGTAACTAACTCAGTATTCGCAAGGAAACCAATAAGCCCCGCTCCTTAGCATAACATGAGCAGTGACTTGGCTGGTGTTTGGTGCAGGAATAGTTGATTTCTCCCTTTGTTTTTGCGGGTAACTAACCTTTCCATTGCTCCTTCAACCCAGTAAATGCTCCTAACTAACCTAACCCATTGCTCTTTAGCACATAAAGACAGAATTGAACCTCTTTATCGGTGATACAGAATTGAACCTATTGATCGGTGCTATCAACACAAATTCTTCAATTTACTACTTTCTACTTGCGGGTAAGAAGAACCTATCCCATAATAAGTAAAGGCAAGATCAGTTACGTATGAAACTAAAGCAGCTATAAGATACCACGGAAGTAGAGGCCAATAAATAAGTCAATAATTTCACTAGTAAGTACTGGTACGCAAGAATAGGGTAATTTCACTAGTAAGTACTGGTACGCAAGAATAGGGTAATTTCACTAGTAAGTACTGGTACGCAAGAATAGGGTGTAGTTGTCGATATGATATACCCACATAGCTAGGATTTGGATCTACTCGTTGCGCGTAAGCTTATTGAACGTAAGCAAACTACTCCTTACTAGACACTTGTTGTGTTGAACAAATGGGCGCCTCCCGAACAGAACTCTTTTGAGCCAAAGCAGAAGATCCTCTTGCCCAAACTACACTTCCATACCTGACTTCCACTCGTACACAAGGAACGGATCCCGCCTATAAATCTGGATCTTGCTTCTACTAATACGAAAACTTTAGATTCAACTCGGGGCCAAGCTACTACTTACCCTAAAACAGAGCACTTAGCTTCAACAGAACAGGTGCCGGTATCCAAACTCTGGTGCTATAGTTTATAATACCCAATTACTTAAAGCACTCCTAATAAGTAAACTCTCTCTTTCCTCTTGAACTCCAACTTAATATAAGGGTGATTTATCAGCTCTACCTCTGGCTAATATCCCCAGGTAGCTAAGTCAACTAATTCCATTCATTCCTATGGTTATAGAGCATCCGCCAGAACTTATAATAACTGGCCTTACTCTCTTATCTTGACAACCCACCTACTGTTTAAGAAGAGTTCGGGTCAAGCTATCTTACAGTTGAAGCGCTAAGCGTTGCTAGGTACTTTCATTTCCGTAAAGAATATAGTAGATGTGGGCGCGGGTGTTTATAGAGTTCCAGCAGAAGATAGATAAGGAGATGGAGCAGGTGAAGAATCATCAAGTATTGTTCCAGATTCCAGTATTGTTCAGGTGCCTATCTGTCCTCGGTGTTAGCGGTGCCTCTATGTCTTCCAATTCAATGTAAGATAGAGAAAGTAGCGAGGGTTGTATACGGCCTAATACATAATTCGGGAAGTGGAGGCTTAGAAGCGGGCCTAATACTACATTGCCAGCGCATTCATCATATCTTAATGAAACAAGAAATACCACCAATAGTAAGTCAACCTGCCTAACATAGCCTAGTAAAAGTAAGTAAACAAGCCCGAAGAAACCTTTATAGAATTATGCGAGAGGACCCTCTGAAGTATTTGTAGCCTTAGTCCAGTGCCCTTAATTAATTGAGCCTAGTGTGAGTTGACCCTAGTTAGAGTTGACCCTGGCTTACTTTCAGTTAAGGGTTTCATCCATTCTTCTATATATAAGATATCAATTCTATCCATTGAGCTGGTATTCTTACTTTTTCATTTCATTCAATTGTCTAGGAAAGGAGAAAGGGCGAAGGGAAGCAGTTAGAGCAGTTATCAAGTCTAGTGTTGGGTGGTAAGAGGGAGAAGACTGACTGACCCGTAACGGGTAACTAACTCAGTATTCGCAAGGAAACCAATAAGCCCCGCTCCTTAGCATAACATGAGCAGTGACTTGGCTGGTGTTTGGTGCAGGAATAGTTGATTTCTCCCTTTGTTTTTGCGGGTAACTAACCTTTCCATTGCTCCTTCAACCCAGTAAATGCTCCTAACTAACCTAACCCATTGCTCTTTAGCACATAAAGACAGAATTGAACCTCTTTATCGGTGATACAGAATTGAACCTATTGATCGGTGCTATCAACACAAATTCTTCAATTTACTACTTTCTACTTGCGGGTAAGAAGAACCTATCCCATAATAAGTAAAGGCAAGATCAGTTACGTATGAAACTAAAGCAGCTATAAGATACCACGGAAGTAGAGGCCAATAAATAAGTCAATAATTTCACTAGTAAGTACTGGTACGCAAGAATAGGGTAATTTCACTAGTAAGTACTGGTACGCAAGAATAGGGTAATTTCACTAGTAAGTACTGGTACGCAAGAATAGGGTAATTTCACTAGTAAGTACTGGTACGCAAGAATAGGGTAATTTCACTAGTAAGTACTGGTACGCAAGAATAGGGTAATTTCACTAGTAAGTACTGGTACGCAAGAATAGGGTAATTTCACTAGTAAGTACTGGTACGCAAGAATAGGGTAATTTCACTAGTAAGTACTGGTACGCAAGAATAGGGTAATTTCACTAGTAAGTACTGGTACGCAAGAATAGGGTAATTTCACTAGTAAGTACTGGTACGCAAGAATAGGGTGTAGTTGTCGATATGATATACCCACATAGCTAGGATTTGGATCTACTCGTTGCGCGTAAGCTTATTGAACGTAAGCAAACTACTCCTTACTAGACACTTGTTGTGTTGAACAAATGGGCGCCTCCCGAACAGAACTCTTTTGAGCCAAAGCAGAAGATCCTCTTGCCCAAACTACACTTCCATACCTGACTTCCACTCGTACACAAGGAACGGATCCCGCCTATAAATCTGGATCGTCCTTCTACTAATACGAAAACGTCCCAATTACTTAAAGCACTCCTAATAAGTAAACTCTCTCTTTCCTCTTGAACTCCAACTTAATATAAGGGTGATTTATCAGCTCTACCTCTGGCTAATGATTCTGTTTCTTCTGTTTATAGTTTCATTCTTACTGCTTTGACTAATTCTCTGCATCTCTACTTTCTTTCTTTCCTTAACCTACCACTCCACTTTCTGTTTCTTCTGTTTATAGTTTCATTCTTACTGCTTTGACTAATTCTCTGCATCTCTACTTTCTTTCTTTCCTTAACCTACCACTCCACTACACCTCTGATTCAATAGGACTCCTACTTGAGATTAGGACTATTACTGGACTTGTAAACTTAAGACTAAACTAGGTCTGACACTCTAATTTCATTTCCGTAAAGAATATAGTAGATGTGGGCGCGGGTGTTTATAGAGTTCCAGCAGAAGATAGATAAGGAGATGGAGCAGTACTTATAATTTCAGGATCTCTCTCTTAAATAGGAAGGAAACATATCTATACTAAGAAACTAACTCTGATAAGCATACCTATGGCAACTTGCAACAAATCATTTCACCGAGCTGTCTTCAATACTTCTTATCCTACATCTCCAGAATCATCAAGTATTGTTCCAGATTCCAGTATTGTTCAGGTGCCTATCTGTCCTCGGTGTTAGCGGTGCCTCTATGTCTTCCAATTCAATGTAAGATAGAGAAAGTAGCGAGGGTTGTATACGGCCTAATACATAATTCGGGAAGTGGAGGCTTAGAAGCGGGCCTAATACTACATTGCCAGCGCATTCATCATATCTTAATGAAACAAGAAATACCACCAATAGTAAGTCAACCTGCCTAACATAGCCTAGTAAAAGTAAGTAAACAAGCCCGAAGAAACCTTTATAGAATTATGCGAGAGGACCCTCTGAAGTATTTGTAGCCTTAGTCCAGTGCCCTTAATTAATTGAGCCTAGTGTGAGTTGACCCTAGTTAGAGTTGACCCTGGCTTACTTTCAGTTAAGGGTTTCATCCATTCTTCTATATATAAGATATCAATTCTATCCATTGAGCTGGTATTCTTACTTTTTCATTTCATTCAATTGTCTAGGAAAGGAGAAAGGGCGAAGGGAAGCAGTTAGAGCAGTTATCAAGTCTAGTGTTGGGTGGTAAGAGGGAGAAGACTGACTGACCCGTAACGGGTAACTAACTCAGTATTCGCAAGGAAACCAATAAGCCCCGCTCCTTAGCATAACATGAGCAGTGACTTGGCTGGTGTTTGGTGCAGGAATAGTTGATTTCTCCCTTTGTTTTTGCGGGTAACTAACCTTTCCATTGCTCCTTCAACCCAGTAAATGCTCCTAACTAACCTAACCCATTGCTCTTTAGCACATAAAGACAGAATTGAACCTCTTTATCGGTGATACAGAATTGAACCTATTGATCGGTGCTATCAACACAAATTCTTCAATTTACTACTTTCTACTTGCGGGTAAGAAGAACCTATCCCATAATAAGTAAAGGCAAGATCAGTTACGTATGAAACTAAAGCAGCTATAAGATACCACGGAAGTAGAGGCCAATAAATAAGTCAATAATTTCACTAGTAAGTACTGGTACGCAAGAATAGGGTAATTTCACTAGTAAGTACTGGTACGCAAGAATAGGGTAATTTCACTAGTAAGTACTGGTACGCAAGAATAGGGTGTAGTTGTCGATATGATATACCCACATAGCTAGGATTTGGATCTACTCGTTGCGCGTAAGCTTATTGAACGTAAGCAAACTACTCCTTACTAGACACTTGTTGTGTTGAACAAATGGGCGCCTCCCGAACAGAACTCTTTTGAGCCAAAGCAGAAGATCCTCTTGCCCAAACTACACTTCCATACCTGACTTCCACTCGTACACAAGGAACGGATCCCGCCTATAAATCTGGATCTTGCTTCTACTAATACGAAAACTTTAGATTCAACTCGGGGCCAAGCTACTACTTACCCTAAAACAGAGCACTTAGCTTCAACAGAACAGGTGCCGGTATCCAAACTCTGGTGCTATAGTTTATAATACCCAATTACTTAAAGCACTCCTAATAAGTAAACTCTCTCTTTCCTCTTGAACTCCAACTTAATATAAGGGTGATTTATCAGCTCTACCTCTGGCTAATGATTCTGTTTCTTCTGTTTATAGTTTCATTCTTACTGCTTTGACTAATTCTCTGCATCTCTACTTTCTTTCTTTCCTTAACCTACCACTCCACTACACCTCTGATTCAATAGGACTCCTACTTGAGATTAGGACTATTACTGGACTTGTAAACTTAAGACTAAACTAGGTCTGACACTCTAATTCGACCAGTACTTATAATTTCAGGATCTCTCTCTTAAATAGGAAGGAAACATATCTATACTAAGAAACTAACTCTGATAAGCATACCTATGGCAACTTGCAACAAATCATTTCACCGAGCTGTCTTCAATACTTCTTATCCTACATCTCCGGCTCTTTTACCTCTTGCTCATCTACTTCTTGCCAATCAATACTTCTATTCCTCGCCCCAACTTAATCATGCTCCTACTTGCCTACTTCCACTCAAGCTTGCACTGATATGATACCACACTGCTGAAGAAGCCCGAATACAGGACTTGGACAAGCAACTACAAGTACAGGAGTCCGGAGTACCTTATATTAAGTTGTTTCAGACCGGAGGAGTGGAATGAAATACAGGCACCTGGCAAAGCTACTACTAGGGCAATAAAAGAAAGATTCCCGGTTGACTTCTCAATTACAGCTTCCCTTGACTACCTCGACTTTACTTCGATTTAAGAATAGTAATAGAACTAGAATATCGAGCTCATTCTTTCGATTTAAGAATAGTAATAGAACTAGAATATCGAGCTCATTCTAACGATTCTGCCGTTGCTTCTCTTGTAACACCAGATTTCGAGTGGAAGGCTTTAACACCCAGATAGAGAGTTTCAATGGCGCAACAAGTAATCCAACAAAGAGAGAGGCCAGGACAGTGCTTTTGTTGGCTACGAGTCTATTTCTTTTCTTGTTGAATACCGAGTGGAACAGTAGTAGCTTGGCTAGTGGAATCAATTTACTAGAAGTGAATTATTATAAGGTCTTGTGTGAGTTTAAGACCGCTCCCTTAGTTGGTGTTGGCGAGAGGGGAGCAAGAGTGGAAAGAGAACGGGCAACTAGGTGAGTTGGTAAAGAGAAAAGATGCTGTTCCAGTACTTAAGTTCGGGACTCGCCCCCCAAGAATAGAGTCTAGTTCTCTGGATGCTGATTCTCTTTGGCACCTTTGTTGCCTAGTTGCTTTTCGGCTTGGCACAGTTTACAAGCTGATTAATCACCCTCATAGTCAGTTTCCAGTTGCATCCTTATTTGTTTACAGAGGTGGAGTAGAAAGAGTTCATGGTTGGAAGGTTACCTATTCTATTTCAATATGTGCTATCGTAGTTGCTCGTAAGGTCTTGAATTCTATTATCCTAAATCCTAAATGTAATCCATAAATTTATATTGGTTATTTTCGTATACTAAGTGTGTATAGCATGTGTATAGCTTCAATTCCAGTAGTTTATCACTTTTTTGCATTTTATTGAACAGATTTCACCACCCTACCCTTTGTTTATCGAGTGAAGTAAATAAGAGACCCATGTGTGATCTCCTCTGGCTCTGGCTCCATACTCTAAGAAAGGATGCAGTTTTCGAGTTGATTCCGTTCTCCTATAAAAGATAGAATTTAGATAATTGGAAGAATCGACTTCACTGAAAACTCTCCCTCTCGCCAACTACTGGCTCTGCTCTAACAGCTGACTTTCTCACTGCTTTATCTGATTCTGGAACTGCTGATTTAGAGTGCTTTCCGAGAAGAAGTATGACAAAGAAGGAAACGAATTTGGTTGTGTATTGGGAGTTATGCCAGTTGCCCACCTCTCCTCTAAAGTGACTTAGGATATCAGTTGCCCACCTCTGTTGGATTAGCCCTTGTCTACCAGAAGCTTTGCGAAAGGAAGCAGCAATCCTATTCTTCCCTATGACTTGAAAGTCGCATTAGGTATTCGATTTTAGATTCTTGTATGACGTGAAACCGGCATGATGGACCCAAAGAATGAAACCACTACTACTTGAGTCACTGAATGAAACAACTACTAAGAAGAATTCCACTAAAGGGCACTTTGCCTTCCCTATGGATTGCACTATTGATGGAAACTATTAACATAACTGAATTCCACTGGCCCTATTAAGTCTTTCGGAAACCAATATTTATATGAGTGGTGGAGAAACATTTATATGAGTGTGGGAGTAGTAATACCTATTGCGGGTCTCTTCCTTTACTTACTTGTTTTGAATTCTCACTATCGAGAAGGAGCCACCCACCAGGCGGGTTACCTGAATTCTATCATACACCAGGCAGGAAATCTAAATACTAGGAGCGATAGAGTGGAAAGTCAAGTCACCAAACCCCACCCCGGTAGTACTGTCAGAGTTAGAGTGGAAAGAGGAGTAGTTTCATCGCCTGTTAACGAGTTGGGGCAGGGCGGATTTCCTAGTTGCTCGGGCGCGGAGACTGATATTAATAGTGAGTTGCTAAGGCCTTATTTGGAGAAAGAGGGGCGGTAGGCAGGAAAGGGCAGGGGACTAGGTAAGGGCAATAACAAGTGCTTTCGTCCACTAGGCATGAAACTGGGCCCGTGTTGTGTATAGGTCTAGTATAAAGCAGTTGGCGCAGCAGCAATTCCATTAAAGTAAACCAGAGAAGAATGAAGCATAGTTACCGATTGCCAAAGACAGGACTTGGTAGTTGTATTGAATAAATAGAGGCACACTTTCCCTTGTTTTAGGAGCTGGTAAAGAAATAGGAATTGATTCAGAAAGGAACAGGGCACTCCCACTAATAAGAAAGAATGACAATCGGGTCTATCGGGCGAGGTAAGCAGCAATCGGGTCTTAAAGTGTTGTTACTTCAGATCTAGCTTCCATACGAGATTCCACTTACGCAGGAGAAAAGATAGGGGATTTGGCTTACTGTTATATACTACGATGAAACGGAAACATTCATAAGCTAACTTTAATGACTTTGAATCTACTGTTGGCTCAACACCCCTTCTACCTTACCTCTGACCGTTCCAACATTCACACTGCTAATTCTTCACTTCAAGTGGAGAGTCAGGTACCTTCACTACTGATCCCCGGGTCTTTGCTTTACTTACACAGAGATCCCTGCCGGAATTCCCTTCCCATTTAGGAATAGAGAAACCCCCTTAGCACAACTAATCATTCCACAACTTTCCCTGGGTTTGGGCAAAACTGACTATAGAGGCCTCTTCTACTCGACTTAAAGAATCGATTTACGCTTACTTTCTCACTCTCACAGGAACAAGCAAATAAGCCTTTGATGCCAACTATATTAATTATAATGCCTTTGATGCGAGGTGTACTGAAACACACTTGAATCTAAAGCTGACTCAACTAATACTTTATTGAATCTTGTTTGCGCAGATGCAGGACAGAATAAAGTACTGGCAGATACAGGACAGAGGTCTACCCAACACAAGAATGAAACTTTAAGCTTGCTGCTGATCAGATTCAAAAGAAAGGTGCTTCAAGCCTATGTCTTTTAACCGACATTTGTATATAACTCTCGAACATTCCCACTTATCTTATATCTCTTAATCTCATATATAATAGAATTGATTCAATAACGGATCTCACTCTCACTGGAACACCTGATAGATAGTCCCTTTCCGACATGAAGCACTACGTGACCTACCTCTTTTGGGCAAGCAGTTGACTCAACCCCGGGGCTATATAAGTATTCTGTATTTAAGTAAGCAGGTAGATCAGCAACTCCAGTTCAAGTTCTTTAGTCTGGTGAGGAGAGGTGGGCAAGGTAAGAAAGAGAATCCGGTCCAGGTCAATAGAATGCATTTAAACAAACTCTCTTATTGAAATTATAAGTACTGGTGCCCTTATATTAAGTTGGTATACGGATACCGAGTAAGAATAAAGTAAGCGTGGGAAAGAAAGAAAGAAGTTGACTGAACACTTTTATAACTGCTTAAGTAAGGAGAAAAACCGTGTACGAACGCCCAAATAAGGACAGACAATTAGCTCCTGCCGCCATGAGCACTGGACCAAGACTTTCTCATACCCTACAATACAAACGGAATCACCAACACTGGGGCAACTAGTTCTTCTCCAGCTGATGCTTTATATGATCAAGTTTATGATCTCTAAGACTAAACTGCCCTTTCCCCTCTACACACCAAGTATAATAAAACCCATCTAAATGACATATAAATTCTATATTCTCTTTAGAAAGAAAGGATAACGGATGAAACAATAACAACTAATTTAGAGTTATGGACAACGCTCGCACCTACCGAGTAGATAAAAGTTTCACTTTCAAATTCTACGTAGGGGCAACTTCTTCTAGAGTTTACGAAAGTCAATGAAATCAAAATAGACTACTTATTTATGGATCTAAGGCACAGCACCTGATATCTTATCTTCAGACCTCCGTGGCCTACTCTGCAAAGCATCAGAGTGATCTTCATCTGCCTGGACTTCTATAAGGCGCACCTTCGTCAGCAACGAGTGAAGTCGTGTTTAAGTCTATCAGTTGATTGCCTACTTGCTATGGTTTTTAAGAATGAAGTTATAGGGGAGCTTATTAGGGCTAATCGGACTACTTACAGAGGGCGAACACAGGACTTGGGCCCCGGACAGGTGCTTTTCTCTACTTACTACCCCTGACATGTTCTCCATTTCCTACCTAAGTTTGTTTTAACCTCTAGCAGGAGTTAGTTTACCCTACTCAGGAGCAGGAACAGGAAAAGGCTTGTTCAATTACTTAGTAGTTCAATTCTGACTTGACTCCTCGCACCTCCCCAGTCGCCAACTCATGAACTTATCCGGTATTCTAGAAATACTTATATGTGTGTGTTTGTGGGAAGCTATTCGCCTGTACTTGACCCCGACCCGACTTATACTTGAATAGCCTTGAATAGTAACAAACAGACTTTAGAACTTACTGATCTAGCGGATTCTCTTTCTTACCTTGCAGAGACTTATCGAGAACTGATTCAATAAGGGATGGTGCCCAGACTATTGAGAACCTGTCTGGAGTAGTCAAGATTGGGGCTTCAAATGAATTGATACAGCCGAGAAGTCTATTTAATAGGTCATTGCCATAAAACTACTCAACTTATGTTTTAGTGCATTTGACACCGAATGTTAATAAGTGCAAGCGTATACTAGAAAAGTATTAATACGAGTTAACTCCAAGTCAAGTGCTTTCTTCGTCGCGGAGTTCTAAGGGCTTTAACGCCTGATTGAGATTCGAGAGCGAGGTAAACTCTTACTTTGCAACTTTCTAGTTCAATTAGGGAATTCCTTATTGGGGCCCGGTGTTGCCTTCAGAATACGGATTTCTCTGTTGCTTGGCTCTTTGACTTCCCGCTTCTAAGCTTGCATCTGATCTGGTCGATTCAACTCATTCACTTCACTTTTATGCTTGTGTTTGGGTGGTGACTATACTTCGGAGGTCGGTAGGCTTAAGTACTTGTGTTAAGCAATGATACAATCTATAACCTTTGTCGGCTTTTCTCCTCATAAATGATATATTCTCTTATATATGATATATGATGAAACTAGGGATGACACTCTCACTCTTACAAGAACTGGAACTCTCTACTTGAATCAGGAACTCTCCTTTCGCATTCAGTACTTCCTGCTTTGTGGACAACCCAATTACTAGAAGGGGTAGAAACTATGAGAACTATAAGAAGTGGTCTTCTAAAACAACACTTGAAACTTTATCTCAACTATACTTGAATAACAGATGCCACTCGGTATGAAACTTGCTGCTGGCAACTACCTCTGACCTCTTGCTCATCTAATCCAACTACGGTCCTATGCTGGAAGCTATCAAAAAACACGGGTTTCCATGACTGTGACTTCCGACTTCCCTTGCCTCTGAGTTGCTCTAGTGGAATGATTTTCTGTTCCTATAGAAAACGTTTATGTATTATTCTTTGTTACCTCCAGCTCGGCTCTGAACTTGGCTTGCTCTTGCACAGGTTAGAGTACAGTTGACAGTTGGTAATCAGAGAACTGGAAATGACTAGAAGGGCGTTGCTTACTTGCTGCTTGCTTTAGTAGGAAGGCTTGTGCACCTTGATTATGTATGGCCCAACAACATAATGAGTGCTCGGTGAAACTGGAATATATAGGCCTCTTTCGTTGTTTAACCTATGTGTGACGTAGCTAATGGAGAATTTCCTATGTTTGTTGCCTTCCTGACAGCTTCTTAAATGCATATTTGATTGAGAACATGGACCTCCTCTCCTCTTGCTTGTTTGTTTGTTGACTTGCTCTTAACTCTGGAAGATGGCTCTTAGCACATGTGTGTGGACTCTCGTGCACTGAACAAGATTCGAATGAAGAAGAAGTGTATCCTATTACTTTTGTGGCTGATCTCTTCGACCGCCTGAACTTATAAGTACTGGAGCCTATTTCTTCACATTTTCTTTTCTTTCAACTGCTGAAACACTAAGTGAATAAGTTTGACCATATTAATAAGAAGCCGATCTAGCACATCTAGAGAATAGAGTCTTATACAAGAGATCTCAATTCCATTCTTTTGGTTGCCATTACTTCCATTCTTTTGGTTGCCATTACCAAGTAGTGCTTTAGTTGCTTGACTGATAGCAAAGATCTTCTTGCCCCAACTCGTAGTATACTAAGGATTCTACTCTAAATCAGGTGCTGAAAGCCTCTCAATCCGGTCTTTCAAGCCAACAACTCTCTCCAGATATATAAGTGGCACAGGACCCAGTTCTAGTTCGGAGATAGATTTCTTCTAAGCTTAACAAAAGCAGATTCAGCTTCTCCTCTAGCTACTATCACTACCCTACTAAAGAATACAGATCTCCCAAGCAGGAGAAGAATCCGCTGTATTGTCTCCAGGAAAGTACTATCAAACAAAAGCATAAGAGTAAGTTCATAAGGTGTTAAAGCCTAAACCTAAAACTCAGGTAGAGCAGGATCTGATGTCGAAGTCGTTGGTTCCTCACTTCCAATTGACTAGCTAACCTTTAGCTCGAACACAGGTTAACTCAGGTAAGGACACTGTTATGACCGACTCGCAACTACGGAAGGTATCAAACAGGTTAACAATAGCTCCTACTCTTCATCCCGTGAGTGCTTCCTTGAAAGTACCAGGTAAAGTGCCACTTATATATCTGCAACTACATGTGGTTAGTGACTTGATTCTTCTGGTAGTATTGTTCTTGTTCTTGTTTTATACCGAGTTTCAGGCGTTAAGGCACCGAGAGAGGCTGCTGGGCTCGGAAAGTAAACTAGAGTCTCTCTACTAGGGCAAGTTGAAGACCGCCAAGTCACTTGTCTGCTTGTAGTCTTGTCTGGCTCAATGCACATGATAGGCAGTTGCTTCTGTTTCTTACCTAGGGGGAGCAGGGCAAACAGAGCGGATTTCTCGTTGTTTACCCTTCCCGGTTTGATTCTATAGTTTTCTACCTGAATGAGGCTAATCTACAGTTGTTGCTTGGCGGTTGGTAACTACACTTTCTTTCTTTTCTTTCTTTATCTTATGAATTCTAGAAGAAACTCACTCTTACTTACTTCCCGTACCTGCCTACCCACCGAAGAAACAGGTCAGATCAATGGTTTACCACAAATCAGCAATCTATACCAGAACTTGATTTGATGAACTGACAACGCTCACTACTCCACTTGGCCGCCTTAAGCTGAATCAACTAAAGAATCGTTTCTAGAATCATAGGTGAAAGTTTCTATGGTAGAAAGGTTCTGTTCGAGTGAAAAGCGGCAGGAGCTCAGATCAATTCCTCATTCTAATGAGTTATGAGCGAGTCCTCATTCATAGCTAAAGTGAGTTATTACCACCTCCGTTTTCTACCTTCCCATCCGTAGTTGCTTGTCTGGCGTCTAGTAGTTGCCAGGAATAGCTTCCGTAGTGTATATTTGCAGAAATCTATACTAGGCCCCCATATGCTGGTTCTGCAGAGAGATTAGTGTTTTTTGACTTCACTTCATACAGTCCTGTTTTATCGGCTAATGCGAGTTAATCAAGGGCTTTACTTGAAACACCCTTTTGCTTATCGAGCTTTGAAACTGGTAAGATGCAAGGCGTCCCTGCACCATAGGGACTGTTTCCGAGTTGAAATGATTCCCAAAAAATAGTAGTTGTATATTCTTAGTCGACTTAGTGGAATTCTTTCTGGACTTATAGTAATTTGCTCTAATCTACCTACTTAATAGAAGGGCAACTCATACTTATGGAAACTAACCTCACTCCCCAAACACAGAGAAAGTATGCAAGGGAAGAGTAGTTATAGCCTGGTTTGTTATATAGGTGGGTGATAGTAATTGGTTTGGTTAGCACTGGTTTAAGCCTTGTACCCAGCATCAGTCCTGTTGGTAGTGGTTTCAGTAGCTAGGCTTGATTCTTGTTTTACTAGCAACTTTTAAATACTTGCTGAGCCCTTAGAGTAAGTTTGCTTCATTCTTAGATTGCTTAGAGACATTCCTGATAGCACTGGATCGGTAGTACTCATATGATTCTTCCTATTAGTATAGTAGATGCTTGTATAGTTGGATGCACTAGATCATACATAGATTAACGCCTCCCAGTACTTATAATTATAGTGGATTTCTTACTTGAGAACTAGAGCGGGAGTAGGAAGTAGAGCAGGAGTTAGTATAAGTTCCAGGCCCTTTAAGGCAGTGACTCACCTGTGTTTCATTCTGTAACTGATGAGGTCGATTATGTAACTCCACTTTGCCCACCTCAGAGAAGATCTAATTCCGTTCACATATAATAAGATAATATAGAATTTAGTACATCCTCTAGAAGGAGAAGATAGAATATAGTAGGCATTTCTTAGGGTCAAAGTAGAATTCGGAGATAGAAAAAGGCCAAGTAACTACTAATGTTACGCGGCAGGGCTGCTGGAGATAGATTTCTTCTAAGCTTAACAAAAGCAGATTCAGCTTCTCCTCTAGCTACTATCACTACCCTACTATGGCTCTCATCTATCCAACTCTGGCTCTACTTGATTTCCCGAGCCTACCACTCAACTACTTAGCAGCATTCTGATACTCCCTGGTTTCACTTTTGTTGGTACTAGCTCCATTCTTAGTTCCGTTCTTTCACTCCTTAGTTGTAGTCTTTTCTTGGTCAGCTCCATTCTTAGATGCACCAATATCCGGCTTGGAAACACTTGTTTCAGGCTTAGGTGCACTGATTTAAGCCTTACACTACTGAGTTTCGTTCTTGGGCTGCTTAGTGGAATTATTGTTGTTACTCGTTACTTATTAAATGCTGATCTTAGTAGCTCCATTCCTTTACTTACTGATTTCATCCTGTAACTCCCTAGTTTCGTTCTTTGCCTCGGGTCGGATAACCTGTAACTACTGGAGCGAAGAAATTAGAATAAGGTTCTCACTAGTTCCATTCTTACACTCCCTATAGGTAAATGATGAGTTGAAATAGCTCTATTCTTTCACTCCCGGGTTTTCTTCTTACTCACACTGGGTTAATTCTTCTGGTAGTATTGTTCTTGTTCTTGTTTTATACCGAGTTTCAGGCGTTAAGGCACCGAGAGAGGCTGCTGGGCTCGGAAAGTAAACTAGAGTCTCTCTACTAGGGCAAGTTGAAGACCGCCAAGTCACTTGTCTGCTTGTAGTCTTGTCTGGCTCAATGCACATGATAGGCAGTTGCTTCTGTTTCTTACCTAGGGGGAGCAGGGCAAACAGAGCGGATTTCTCGTTGTTTACCCTTCCCGGTTTGATTCTATAGTTTTCTACCTGAATGAGGCTAATCTACAGTTGTTGCTTGGCGGTTGGTAACTACACTTTCTTTCTTTTCTTTCTTTATCTTATGAATTCTAGAAGAAACTCACTCTTACTTACTTCCCGTACCTGCCTACCCACCGAAGAAACAGGTCAGATCAATGGTTTACCACAAATCAGCAATCTATACCAGAACTTGATTTGATGAACTGACAACGCTCACTACTCCACTTGGCCGCCTTAAGCTGAATCAACTAAAGAATCGTTTCTAGAATCATAGGTGAAAGTTTCTATGGTAGAAAGGTTCTGTTCGAGTGAAAAGCGGCAGGAGCTCAGATCAATTCCTCATTCTAATGAGTTATGAGCGAGTCCTCATTCATAGCTAAAGTGAGTTATTACCACCTCCGTTTTCTACCTTCCCATCCGTAGTTGCTTGTCTGGCGTCTAGTAGTTGCCAGGAATAGCTTCCGTAGTGTATATTTGCAGAAATCTATACTAGGCCCCCATATGCTGGTTCTGCAGAGAGATTAGTGTTTTTTGACTTCACTTCATACAGTCCTGTTTTATCGGCTAATGCGAGTTAATCAAGGGCTTTACTTGAAACACCCTTTTGCTTATCGAGCTTTGAAACTGGTAAGATGCAAGGCGTCCCTGCACCATAGGGACTGTTTCCGAGTTGAAATGATTCCCAAAAAATAGTAGTTGTATATTCTTAGTCGACTTAGTGGAATTCTTTCTGGACTTATAGTAATTTGCTCTAATCTACCTACTTAATAGAAGGGCAACTCATACTTATGGAAACTAACCTCACTCCCCAAACACAGAGAAAGTATGCAAGGGAAGAGTAGTTATAGCCTGGTTTGTTATATAGGTGGGTGATAGTAATTGGTTTGGTTAGCACTGGTTTAAGCCTTGTACCCAGCATCAGTCCTGTTGGTAGTGGTTTCAGTAGCTAGGCTTGATTCTTGTTTTACTAGCAACTTTTAAATACTTGCTGAGCCCTTAGAGTAAGTTTGCTTCATTCTTAGATTGCTTAGAGACATTCCTGATAGCACTGGATCGGTAGTACTCATATGATTCTTCCTATTAGTATAGTAGATGCTTGTATAGTTGGATGCACTAGATCATACATAGATTAACGCCTCCCAGTACTTATAATTATAGTGGATTTCTTACTTGAGAACTAGAGCGGGAGTAGGAAGTAGAGCAGGAGTTAGTATAAGTTCCAGGCCCTTTAAGGCAGTGACTCACCTGTGTTTCATTCTGTAACTGATGAGGTCGATTATGTAACTCCACTTTGCCCACCTCAGAGAAGATCTAATTCCGTTCACATATAATAAGATAATATAGAATTTAGTACATCCTCTAGAAGGAGAAGATAGAATATAGTAGGCATTTCTTAGGGTCAAAGTAGAATTCGGAGATAGAAAAAGGCCAAGTAACTACTAATGTTACGCGGCAGGGCTGCTGGAGATAGATTTCTTCTAAGCTTAACAAAAGCAGATTCAGCTTCTCCTCTAGCTACTATCACTACCCTACTATGGCTCTCATCTATCCAACTCTGGCTCTACTTGATTTCCCGAGCCTACCACTCAACTACTTAGCAGCATTCTGATACTCCCTGGTTTCACTTTTGTTGGTACTAGCTCCATTCTTAGTTCCGTTCTTTCACTCCTTAGTTGTAGTCTTTTCTTGGTCAGCTCCATTCTTAGATGCACCAATATCCGGCTTGGAAACACTTGTTTCAGGCTTAGGTGCACTGATTTAAGCCTTACACTACTGAGTTTCGTTCTTGGGCTGCTTAGTGGAATTATTGTTGTTACTCGTTACTTATTAAATGCTGATCTTAGTAGCTCCATTCCTTTACTTACTGATTTCATCCTGTAACTCCCTAGTTTCGTTCTTTGCCTCGGGTCGGATAACCTGTAACTACTGGAGCGAAGAAATTAGAATAAGGTTCTCACTAGTTCCATTCTTACACTCCCTATAGGTAAATGATGAGTTGAAATAGCTCTATTCTTTCACTCCCGGGTTTTCTTCTTACTCACACTGGGTTAAGTCTTACTTGCATTGGTTTAGGTCTTAGTAGCACTTGTTGTTGTTACTAGCAGGTGTCTTAGTTTAGTTGTTAGTTGTTTCATTCTTGGGCTACTTAGTACTTGCATCCTTGTCCTTGCTAGCTCCATTCCTTAAGTTAGTATCACTGGGTTCAGTCTTAGTCCTGTTGTTACTAGGCACTGGGTGTAGTCTTGGACTCACAGGTTTCAATCCTTACCTTCCGTATTCCTAGTTGCTCGTCTCTTATACTGACTAGTTGACTTCTTATCTTCTCCGCTAGAAGCTGGGAATCGGCGGGCACCAGTACTTATAATTTCAAGCTACTACTTGGTGCTTTAAGCCTTGCAATCTATACCAGAACTTGATTTGATGAACTGACAACGCTCACTACTCCACTTGGCCGCCTTAAGCTGAATCAACTAAAGAATCGTTTCTAGAATCATAGGTGAAAGTTTCTATGGTAGAAAGGTTCTGTTCGAGTGAAAAGCGGCAGGAGCTCAGATCAATTCCTCATTCTAATGAGTTATGAGCGAGTCCTCATTCATAGCTAAAGTGAGTTATTACCACCTCCGTTTTCTACCTTCCCATCCGTAGTTGCTTGTCTGGCGTCTAGTAGTTGCCAGGAATAGCTTCCGTAGTGTATATTTGCAGAAATCTATACTAGGCCCCCATATGCTGGTTCTGCAGAGAGATTAGTGTTTTTTGACTTCACTTCATACAGTCCTGTTTTATCGGCTAATGCGAGTTAATCAAGGGCTTTACTTGAAACACCCTTTTGCTTATCGAGCTTTGAAACTGGTAAGATGCAAGGCGTCCCTGCACCATAGGGACTGTTTCCGAGTTGAAATGATTCCCAAAAAATAGTAGTTGTATATTCTTAGTCGACTTAGTGGAATTCTTTCTGGACTTATAGTAATTTGCTCTAATCTACCTACTTAATAGAAGGGCAACTCATACTTATGGAAACTAACCTCACTCCCCAAACACAGAGAAAGTATGCAAGGGAAGAGTAGTTATAGCCTGGTTTGTTATATAGGTGGGTGATAGTAATTGGTTTGGTTAGCACTGGTTTAAGCCTTGTACCCAGCATCAGTCCTGTTGGTAGTGGTTTCAGTAGCTAGGCTTGATTCTTGTTTTACTAGCAACTTTTAAATACTTGCTGAGCCCTTAGAGTAAGTTTGCTTCATTCTTAGATTGCTTAGAGACATTCCTGATAGCACTGGATCGGTAGTACTCATATGATTCTTCCTATTAGTATAGTAGATGCTTGTATAGTTGGATGCACTAGATCATACATAGATTAACGCCTCCCAGTACTTATAATTATAGTGGATTTCTTACTTGAGAACTAGAGCGGGAGTAGGAAGTAGAGCAGGAGTTAGTATAAGTTCCAGGCCCTTTAAGGCAGTGACTCACCTGTGTTTCATTCTGTAACTGATGAGGTCGATTATGTAACTCCACTTTGCCCACCTCAGAGAAGATCTAATTCCGTTCACATATAATAAGATAATATAGAATTTAGTACATCCTCTAGAAGGAGAAGATAGAATATAGTAGGCATTTCTTAGGGTCAAAGTAGAATTCGGAGATAGAAAAAGGCCAAGTAACTACTAATGTTACGCGGCAGGGCTGCTGGAGATAGATTTCTTCTAAGCTTAACAAAAGCAGATTCAGCTTCTCCTCTAGCTACTATCACTACCCTACTATGGCTCTCATCTATCCAACTCTGGCTCTACTTGATTTCCCGAGCCTACCACTCAACTACTTAGCAGCATTCTGATACTCCCTGGTTTCACTTTTGTTGGTACTAGCTCCATTCTTAGTTCCGTTCTTTCACTCCTTAGTTGTAGTCTTTTCTTGGTCAGCTCCATTCTTAGATGCACCAATATCCGGCTTGGAAACACTTGTTTCAGGCTTAGGTGCACTGATTTAAGCCTTACACTACTGAGTTTCGTTCTTGGGCTGCTTAGTGGAATTATTGTTGTTACTCGTTACTTATTAAATGCTGATCTTAGTAGCTCCATTCCTTTACTTACTGATTTCATCCTGTAACTCCCTAGTTTCGTTCTTTGCCTCGGGTCGGATAACCTGTAACTACTGGAGCGAAGAAATTAGAATAAGGTTCTCACTAGTTCCATTCTTACACTCCCTATAGGTAAATGATGAGTTGAAATAGCTCTATTCTTTCACTCCCGGGTTTTCTTCTTACTCACACTGGGTTAAGTCTTACTTGCATTGGTTTAGGTCTTAGTAGCACTTGTTGTTGTTACTAGCAGGTGTCTTAGTTTAGTTGTTAGTTGTTTCATTCTTGGGCTACTTAGTACTTGCATCCTTGTCCTTGCTAGCTCCATTCCTTAAGTTAGTATCACTGGGTTCAGTCTTAGTCCTGTTGTTACTAGGCACTGGGTGTAGTCTTGGACTCACAGGTTTCAATCCTTACCTTCCGTATTCCTAGTTGCTCGTCTCTTATACTGACTAGTTGACTTCTTATCTTCTCCGCTAGAAGCTGGGAATCGGCGGGCACCAGTACTTATAATTTCAAGCTACTACTTGGTGCTTTAAGCCTTGCTAGCTCCACTCTTCAACTACTTATAGACATTCTGTAGGCTCAACTCCAGTCTTAAGGCTGTTACTCACCAGTTTTCTTCTGTTTGTTAGTGGTTTCGGTCTTGGATTCACCAGTTGCATTCCTTTTAGCAGTGGTTCAATTCTATCCCACTAGGTGGGTGGTCCATTCTTTAATTCACTGGTTGGTGCTCTTATAGTAAGTTGTAGCCCTGGTTTGAGTCTGGTACATACCTATAACAGATGTGGGGAATAGCTACCCTTGCTTGGTATTAGTCCTGTTAGCACCTGGTTTAAGTCTTACTGAACTGCTTAACTGCTACGTGGGCATTAGCACTTGGAGTAGACCTCGCATCAAAGCCTGTAAGTACCTTGGTGAATTCTTTCACTTTACTAATACTGAGTTTCATTCTGAGTTTCACTAGCTCCATTCTGAGTGTGCTAGGATCAGTCTGGTAGTTACTGTATGAAGTCTGAAGTAGCTAATATCAGATGTAGCAGCACCGGTTCAAGCCTTAACTCTCAATTCTTCATAGGACGACTGAACCTCAATCTCTCTTCTGAACCCCCTGCTTCCTCACCTTTGCCAACAACACCTGGCTTTGATACCGACTAAAGATTCTACTAATAAGATAAAGAATGAATTTCTATATGAATGCATTGATGAACCGCTGGATGCTTACCTCTTATTTGTGCACCAACACACCCTTCTTTGATATGGTTTTCTTATCCAAACTAATACTAGGGGGCTTCTTAAGCACTAACAGAGCTTATGGAAACTAACCTCACTCCCCAAACACAGAGAAAGTATGCAAGGGAAGAGTAGTTATAGCCTGGTTTGTTATATAGGTGGGTGATAGTAATTGGTTTGGTTAGCACTGGTTTAAGCCTTGTACCCAGCATCAGTCCTGTTGGTAGTGGTTTCAGTAGCTAGGCTTGATTCTTGTTTTACTAGCAACTTTTAAATACTTGCTGAGCCCTTAGAGTAAGTTTGCTTCATTCTTAGATTGCTTAGAGACATTCCTGATAGCACTGGATCGGTAGTACTCATATGATTCTTCCTATTAGTATAGTAGATGCTTGTATAGTTGGATGCACTAGATCATACATAGATTAACGCCTCCCAGTACTTATAATTATAGTGGATTTCTTACTTGAGAACTAGAGCGGGAGTAGGAAGTAGAGCAGGAGTTAGTATAAGTTCCAGGCCCTTTAAGGCAGTGACTCACCTGTGTTTCATTCTGTAACTGATGAGGTCGATTATGTAACTCCACTTTGCCCACCTCAGAGAAGATCTAATTCCGTTCACATATAATAAGATAATATAGAATTTAGTACATCCTCTAGAAGGAGAAGATAGAATATAGTAGGCATTTCTTAGGGTCAAAGTAGAATTCGGAGATAGAAAAAGGCCAAGTAACTACTAATGTTACGCGGCAGGGCTGCTGGAGATAGATTTCTTCTAAGCTTAACAAAAGCAGATTCAGCTTCTCCTCTAGCTACTATCACTACCCTACTATGGCTCTCATCTATCCAACTCTGGCTCTACTTGATTTCCCGAGCCTACCACTCAACTACTTAGCAGCATTCTGATACTCCCTGGTTTCACTTTTGTTGGTACTAGCTCCATTCTTAGTTCCGTTCTTTCACTCCTTAGTTGTAGTCTTTTCTTGGTCAGCTCCATTCTTAGATGCACCAATATCCGGCTTGGAAACACTTGTTTCAGGCTTAGGTGCACTGATTTAAGCCTTACACTACTGAGTTTCGTTCTTGGGCTGCTTAGTGGAATTATTGTTGTTACTCGTTACTTATTAAATGCTGATCTTAGTAGCTCCATTCCTTTACTTACTGATTTCATCCTGTAACTCCCTAGTTTCGTTCTTTGCCTCGGGTCGGATAACCTGTAACTACTGGAGCGAAGAAATTAGAATAAGGTTCTCACTAGTTCCATTCTTACACTCCCTATAGGTAAATGATGAGTTGAAATAGCTCTATTCTTTCACTCCCGGGTTTTCTTCTTACTCACACTGGGTTAAGTCTTACTTGCATTGGTTTAGGTCTTAGTAGCACTTGTTGTTGTTACTAGCAGGTGTCTTAGTTTAGTTGTTAGTTGTTTCATTCTTGGGCTACTTAGTACTTGCATCCTTGTCCTTGCTAGCTCCATTCCTTAAGTTAGTATCACTGGGTTCAGTCTTAGTCCTGTTGTTACTAGGCACTGGGTGTAGTCTTGGACTCACAGGTTTCAATCCTTACCTTCCGTATTCCTAGTTGCTCGTCTCTTATACTGACTAGTTGACTTCTTATCTTCTCCGCTAGAAGCTGGGAATCGGCGGGCACCAGTACTTATAATTTCAAGCTACTACTTGGTGCTTTAAGCCTTGCTAGCTCCACTCTTCAACTACTTATAGACATTCTGTAGGCTCAACTCCAGTCTTAAGGCTGTTACTCACCAGTTTTCTTCTGTTTGTTAGTGGTTTCGGTCTTGGATTCACCAGTTGCATTCCTTTTAGCAGTGGTTCAATTCTATCCCACTAGGTGGGTGGTCCATTCTTTAATTCACTGGTTGGTGCTCTTATAGTAAGTTGTAGCCCTGGTTTGAGTCTGGTACATACCTATAACAGATGTGGGGAATAGCTACCCTTGCTTGGTATTAGTCCTGTTAGCACCTGGTTTAAGTCTTACTGAACTGCTTAACTGCTACGTGGGCATTAGCACTTGGAGTAGACCTCGCATCAAAGCCTGTAAGTACCTTGGTGAATTCTTTCACTTTACTAATACTGAGTTTCATTCTGAGTTTCACTAGCTCCATTCTGAGTGTGCTAGGATCAGTCTGGTAGTTACTGTATGAAGTCTGAAGTAGCTAATATCAGATGTAGCAGCACCGGTTCAAGCCTTAACTCTCAATTCTTCATAGGACGACTGAACCTCAATCTCTCTTCTGAACCCCCTGCTTCCTCACCTTTGCCAACAACACCTGGCTTTGATACCGACTAAAGATTCTACTAATAAGATAAAGAATGAATTTCTATATGAATGCATTGATGAACCGCTGGATGCTTACCTCTTATTTGTGCACCAACACACCCTTCTTTGATATGGTTTTCTTATCCAAACTAATACTAGGGGGCTTCTTAAGCACTAACAGAGAGAGGGAAAAGAGATTGAATATAAAGAGGGATTGATTATAACCTATGTGTGCAGCAAGAAAACCTAAACTAGGGGCCAAGCTGGCAAAGGGAAAGCAAAGAACTGAGCTCTACTACTTCACTCGCTCCCCGTCAAGTAACTCCTAATGAATAGCGTCAGCAGTTTTTCGGTAGTACTGATTCCATACAGGGTCCAGGGCATCATCCGTTTGACAGCACAGGGTCCAGGGCATAATCAGCCCTTAGAGTAAGTTTGCTTCATTCTTAGATTGCTTAGAGACATTCCTGATAGCACTGGATCGGTAGTACTCATATGATTCTTCCTATTAGTATAGTAGATGCTTGTATAGTTGGATGCACTAGATCATACATAGATTAACGCCTCCCAGTACTTATAATTATAGTGGATTTCTTACTTGAGAACTAGAGCGGGAGTAGGAAGTAGAGCAGGAGTTAGTATAAGTTCCAGGCCCTTTAAGGCAGTGACTCACCTGTGTTTCATTCTGTAACTGATGAGGTCGATTATGTAACTCCACTATGTCCAAAGAGGTGTGTCTTCTTAACGAGGGTAGTGAAAGAGGTATTCTCATCGAAGGACCGGTAAGTTCACTCTGATCTTGCTCGACTTTCTTTCGGATAAAAGAAGTAAGGTAACCACCTATAGGGTAGTTGTGGAATTAATACATTCGCTTCCGGGAAAGCTATCAGGCCAGGCAAGCAGAAAACTAACTACTAGTTGTTGCCCCCTTGGCTAATGAGTGTTTTTCTTACCTTGGATCAATGGAGTAAACCAGAAGAAGCTTTTCACTGATATGAGATTATGTATTTCTCTTTAGAATAATATGCAAAAGCACTACTACTAGTTGGGTCAAGAAGAAGAATATAGTCAAGGATTAGAAGCAAAGCAGTTAGAGCAGTTCTCAAGTAAGCAAGAGCCTGAACTTATAAGTACTGGTTCAGTTGACAGGCAAGCATATACTTGTTGGGTGGTAGCGAGTTAAGCCATGGAGTAAAGATCAGCTCTTTTAGAATCCACAATTAAAGTGAGAAAGTCTGGTTAAAGCGTGGGAAGTTCTGCTCTTGTTCTTGTTGAATTGAATCTGTTCTATATATCATATAAGATAGAATGAAAGGTTGAAAGGTTGAAAGGGAAGGTCGAGTAGCATTCTCAAGCTCACCGCCGCGTAACATAACATGATAATTGACTTGTCTCATCCTCTCGCCTGCCTCTCCTCTGGTTACTATGTTACTATAAGAAAGAATGAAAGTTGTAATGTCATGTTTTTCACTGTGTCGGTATAGGGGAAAGGGATGAAAGAGCCTATGGTTGGGTAGTTTACCGGCTTCTATTCTATAGAATCTCTTGGGGTTCGAGGGAAGTCTCTCCCTCTCTAGCAGGTGTTCTTGTTTCATCTTTTCTCCTTTATCAAGATAGAATGAATTTCTATGGCTTTTCTTGTACTTAGTCAGTACCGAGTCTGTATAGCTTCGATTAGAGAGTCGTTTATCATCCTTTTCAATTGACTCTATCAATTCTAACTGTGTAAAGTTCACTCTATTCTTATTTCTTATTGGAAGTAACACATACTCTACTGGTTGGGCAAGGGGGGAAGAATACTTAAGTGAAATCCTATCCATTCCATTCTATTATAGAAGTAGACAGGTCAGGTGTTTGAGCAACTTCACCCTAAAGATGTAAAGAAAGATGTTAGGAATCAATTCGTTATTTCAAATCTTGAGATGTTTTGAATGTCCAAGCTAGGAAGAGAGCAAACCCGCTTGAAATTGAATTGAGTGCCTATAATACAGGGGTAACCGCAGCACTAATGAGTCTCTTTCCATCAGAGGTTGGTGCTGTAGCTCTAGTAGTGTCTTGGCTGGCTTACTCGGATTCCTCTCATTCACCTAGCGCTTCGTCACTTAACTACGTGGCATTCCAATACTTACTTGTTTCATTCCAAAGATATATAAGTGGCACTGGATCTGGATCTGTACGAGGAAAGTCTCTCGGTGTTGGTTTATTGCCTCAATAAGAAGAGATATTTTGATAGTGATTTTCTTCTACTAAACTAGTACGGAGTTGGTAGACGGGTTTCCAAAGTGGTTTTTCAGAAAGGCTCACTTTAGCTAGTGCCACTTATATATTTGCCTTCTCGCCAATGGGGGCAAAGCGTTGTCTCATGCGCTACAAATGCATTCGTTGCTCTATTAGGCAAATTCCCTATGTGTTGGTACTTTCAGGCTGTTCTAGTTTCTTTTTCACCCTAATATTGAGGGTTCAGGGCATACTACGGTAAGGGCACCCGATAAGCAGATAGTTGACTTTTTTCTCTGTTACTAGTTTAGTAAGGTTTAGAGCGTATAGGGGATGGCCCTTATATACTAGTTTACTAGTGATGTGGCAGTCCGGGGCTAAAGGGGTTTTGCGGGAAGGAAAGCCCTATAGTAAATTGCTATCTTCAAACCTTAGCGTAGTTGCCAGAGTTCGATTAGCCGAATTCAGTTAGTCAAGATGAACTCGTATCTCCTAGGCTGAAACAAGTAGAAATTCCACAATTGATCCTATCCTTCCTATATAGAGCATAAGATTATTAATAATTTGACATGAAATACTGAATTAAGGAGCAGCTGATCCAGCATATTCTCCAGTCGATGAAACTAGAACCAGAACTGGATCACTACTTGTAAACGGAAGACTAAACTAGAGATTCAACTCGCCCAGCTACTACTAGAACAAGAAATCAGGAGAAGGTAGAAAACAAAAGAGCCAAGCGTATACGCCGTAACTTTGAATGTGTAGCGGCAGTCCGGGTTAGTTGGATAACCTCTGTTGAAGATAAGAATTGACTCCAAACTCAAGCAAGTAGTAAAGTGAGAATTCAAGCTGTTTTGCCAGGTCAAGAAATTCTAAGTACTGGACTTATAATTCCAGCAAGAAAGAGGGGTTTTCTTGTTTCAAGTTGTACTGCTCGTTAAGGCAAGAGGGGTTTTCTTGATTCAAGTTGTACTGCTCGGATAGGATCCAACTAGTAGTGGTCCAAGTAGTAGTGCTGTAGAATCCGTGTTTGTTGTCGGGTCGGCTTTGAAGTCAGTAGTTGAATGCCCAGTTAAGGGTTAAAGTATTTGGATTAGTAGGTACATTCTTTCCAGTCTAGCAGTAAGTCTTATTGGCACCGGTTTTGGTTTTATCATATAGTAGTGAAGAATCAAAGACAGGACAGCGAACTACAAGGAAAGTAAGAATAAAGCCCGTAAGTAAAGGAATTGAACAAGTGCCTAATAGATTTTGACTCAGAACTTGTAATGGAAATAAGGCTTTGAGACCAGGCTGTAACTACCAATGCAGGAATCAACCTACTAATAAAGAATCCGGCTAATGCTTAGCTTGTTAAAAGGGGATCGAACTAATAAGTAACAGCAATCGAACACGGAATAAAGACCTTGAGCTAGGCATGAGGAACTATTGGTAAAACAGGCTCACTATCCCTGGCTATCAAATACTACTATTACTATAGGAATCTGACTAATGGGAATAAGAACAGAGGTGTGGGGACCCGACTAAACCCTAATTGCTGGTTTGTTATTTAGTCCTCTACTCATTAGCTGCGTTCCTATGCTTTTGTTTTCAACTGAAATTACTGCTGACTTTTGAGTTATCGCCTTAAAAGAAGCAGTTCAAGCCTAGCCTCTGAGCTTAAGTCCTGGTTTCCTAACATCACACACCTTATCTTAGTTGTTCGTTTGGTTCGTTATGGGTGAATGCATTCCTAGTTCGAGTAGGATTCCAATGCTCTTGTTGCAGCCCTGCCTTTGTACTACTTCTTAGTTTCATCTTGTATGTTAAGGTTGGATTCTTTTCATCATTGGTGTCAATACCTACCGAATACTAATCCCTTTTTCCAACACCCGGGATAAGAACTCATAGGCATAAGAACAAAACGGAAAATCAAGACTACAACCCAGAGGTGGGAAACTCAGAAATAAACTAACATCTTAATTAGTGGTCTACAAGTAGTAGTTTGGTTCTACCGTAGCACTGCTCCGATTCTTGTACTAGTTCAATTCTAAGTTACCCTCTTAGCTCCGAGTTGAGTTCATTAGTAACTACAGGTTTCGATTCCATATTTCTATATTGATTCTTTGACTTATTGGAAGGGCAATTAATCAGTCTAAGCATTTGCGGAAAGGTACAGGCCCATTAACCGAGCTAAAGAAGGAGTTACAGGCTATGAGAAATAAGTGAAGGACT
This sequence comes from Musa itinerans, assembly GCA_001649415.1. Lineage (NCBI taxonomy): Eukaryota > Viridiplantae > Streptophyta > Magnoliopsida > Zingiberales > Musaceae > Musa > Musa itinerans. The sequence goes on along the minus strand of LVTN01000074.1, from coordinate 308,618 downwards.
TAGAGTTGAGGTGGTAAGTATTCAGTCTCAGCAGCGCAAGCTTGAATGTCTCAAGGCCTGCCACTACAGAATCTACATCGTATGTTCAACCCTTTCCTTTCTATTCTTCTTTTACTTACTTATTTGAAATACCAGAATTAGAACAGGAATAGTAACTAATCAATAAGAATATGACTTGACTATCGCTTCTCATACCTTACTACTGCTGATGAGAATGGATCTTTGCTCTACTCTACCTTAGCCTAGAACTGCTGGCTTTGATTCATAACTCCTGAACATGAACCCGGGGCGTGGTACCTTATACCTCTATGCCCTGGCTCTGGTTCTTACTTGACTGTATACTAGCTTAGAAGCTTACTTTGCAGTCTATCAGCCTTACCTTCCTTGATATGCTAATCCTTGTTCCTAACATCCCTTAAGCGGGAACTCAACTCAACCAACTACTATGAAAAAGAACTCAATTCAGAACTCAAGTTTCAGACCAGATAAGTAGATAGTTCAGAATGAAACTCTTTCTTTCCAACCAAGTACTTGACTTCTTTCTTGCCTACCTCTTTTACAGTGTTTAGTAACTCTTTGACAGTAACCACTCCTTTGACTTGTCGCAACTGTAATAACTCGTACTACTTTCTTCCTCTTGCTTCTATCCCTGGCGAGTTTAGTCTAGTTTCCTTGTGCACGAGTCAGTCCTATCTTTCAAAAATGCATTCTTTCTCTTATGAAACTCCGATATACTATACCTATGGCTACAACTACTTATTAAACTACTCGTATACTGGTTGGGGCAAGAACTATACTGGAATAGCTTCCCGTGCCTACCTAAACTAACTAAGGTATTAATTCCCCAATGTATAGTAGATGATATCAAGTAGTAAGGGTGAACACAGCACTTGGGTTTGAAAGCCCTAAATGGTCCTGTTTCATCAGTAGTAGTTAGTTTCATCCCTAGTGGAATCCGTTCTCCTACTGGTGGTGCTGCCGAATTCCTATAAGGTCCTGTTCTTGTGTGAGTGGAATAAAATGACTATAAGTCCAGCCCTGAAGTTAATGGCTAGAGTTTCATCCCAAACAGGTATACAAGTGGGCGAGTCAGAGACAAACTAAGAAGTCGGCAAGTAAGAGACAAACTCAGATATTAGAATCAAACTAAGCATTCCCCTATTTCTTAAGTCTCCCCCGCATTTAGTTACAGAACGAAACAAGTACCACCGACACTAAGATAAGAATGAAACTCACTGGCTACATTCCTACCGAACCTCTCCTCAAGGCCAGGAAGTGAAGCTATAAGTAAGTAACAAAGGCTTCTAAGGCAGCAACTCAATATAGAGAAGAAAGGAAGCAAGTCAGAAATTCAGTAAAGGTGCTGAAAGCCTTCTAGAAAACGAGCAACAGAAGAATTCACCACTGATAGAAATACTTTAACTTGGGACTCAGACTTTTATTTGACTACTATACCGATAAGAGTAACCCAGGTGCTGTGCTGGAAATACATAATGGAATTGATGCATTTAAGAATCAACTGATAAGGAATAGAACCGCTGTTAACCAAGTAGGATAGAGTGCAACCAGAGCATATGGGACCTCGACTCCACTCCAACATACGGATTGAACTCAGTAACCCCCATACTGTCTTTGATTCTGATACTTCTGATTTAGATGCCCATGTTTGGGTTCCGGTCCGCTACTTCGCTTGTTGCATTTACTACGCTTGAGCCTTACTTACTGCTCTGCCAATACTGAATCTAAATATTACTTGAATGTCTCAAGGCCTGCCACTACAGAATCTACATCGTATGTTCAACCCTTTCCTTTCTATTCTTCTTTTACTTACTTATTTGAAATACCAGAATTAGAACAGGAATAGTAACTAATCAATAAGAATATGACTTGACTATCGCTTCTCATACCTTACTACTGCTGATGAGAATGGATCTTTGCTCTACTCTACCTTAGCCTAGAACTGCTGGCTTTGATTCATAACTCCTGAACATGAACCCGGGGCGTGGTACCTTATACCTCTATGCCCTGGCTCTGGTTCTTACTTGACTGTATACTAGCTTAGAAGCTTACTTTGCAGTCTATCAGCCTTACCTTCCTTGATATGCTAATCCTTGTTCCTAACATCCCTTAAGCGGGAACTCAACTCAACCAACTACTATGAAAAAGAACTCAATTCAGAACTCAAGTTTCAGACCAGATAAGTAGATAGTTCAGAATGAAACTCTTTCTTTCCAACCAAGTACTTGACTTCTTTCTTGCCTACCTCTTTTACAGTGTTTAGTAACTCTTTGACAGTAACCACTCCTTTGACTTGTCGCAACTGTAATAACTCGTACTACTTTCTTCCTCTTGCTTCTATCCCTGGCGAGTTTAGTCTAGTTTCCTTGTGCACGAGTCAGTCCTATCTTTCAAAAATGCATTCTTTCTCTTATGAAACTCCGATATACTATACCTATGGCTACAACTACTTATTAAACTACTCGTATACTGGTTGGGGCAAGAACTATACTGGAATAGCTTCCCGTGCCTACCTAAACTAACTAAGGTATTAATTCCCCAATGTATAGTAGATGATATCAAGTAGTAAGGGTGAACACAGCACTTGGGTTTGAAAGCCCTAAATGGTCCTGTTTCATCAGTAGTAGTTAGTTTCATCCCTAGTGGAATCCGTTCTCCTACTGGTGGTGCTGCCGAATTCCTATAAGGTCCTGTTCTTGTGTGAGTGGAATAAAATGACTATAAGTCCAGCCCTGAAGTTAATGGCTAGAGTTTCATCCCAAACAGGTATACAAGTGGGCGAGTCAGAGACAAACTAAGAAGTCGGCAAGTAAGAGACAAACTCAGATATTAGAATCAAACTAAGCATTCCCCTATTTCTTAAGTCTCCCCCGCATTTAGTTACAGAACGAAACAAGTACCACCGACACTAAGATAAGAATGAAACTCACTGGCTACATTCCTACCGAACCTCTCCTCAAGGCCAGGAAGTGAAGCTATAAGTAAGTAAGTGAAGAATTAAACTTGTATCCGAGCATCTAGTAATTGAATTAAAGAATTAAGCTCATAAGGACAAGAATGGAACAGTACCAATACTACTAAGATCAGAGTGAACTCCAGGAGTCACAGAATCAGATAGATCCCCCCTCCAGTCAAAGAATGGAACAGTAGGAGGACTCGGATAAGAATCAAACTAGCCCTTATTAGAATTCTCAGAGTTCCCCCAGTGATACTAGCTTAAGGAAAGGAATAGAACTAGTGAGAATGTAACTAAGGAGTAACAGAGTGCACCAAGGACAGTGCTAACCAGAATACAACTACCAACTACCAACAAAAACTTACTATAAGAGGACTTATAATTCCAGCAAGAAAGAGGGGTTTTCTTGTTTCAAGTTGTACTGCTCGTTAAGGCAAGAGGGGTTTTCTTGATTCAAGTTGTACTGCTCGGATAGGATCCAACTAGTAGTGGTCCAAGTAGTAGTGCTGTAGAATCCGTGTTTGTTGTCGGGTCGGCTTTGAAGTCAGTAGTTGAATGCCCAGTTAAGGGTTAAAGTATTTGGATTAGTAGGTACATTCTTTCCAGTCTAGCAGTAAGTCTTATTGACACCGGTTTTGGTCTTATCATATAGTAGTGAAGAATCAAAGACAGGACAGCGAACTACAAGGAAAGTAAGAATAAAGCCCGTAAGTAAAGGAATTGAACAAGTGCCTAATAGATTTTGACTCAGAACTTGTAATGGAAATAAGGCTTTGAGACCAGGCTGTAACTACCAATGCAGGAATCAACCTGGTAGTAAGGGATCAGGCTCATGCTTAGCTTGTTAAAAGGGGATCGAACTAATAAGTAACAGCAATCGAACACGGAATAAAGACCTTGAGCTAGGCATGAGGAACTATTGGTAAAACAGGCTCACTATCCCTGGCTATCAAATACTACTATTACTATAGGAATCTGACTAATGGGAATAAGAACAGAGGTGTGGGGACCCGACTAAACCCTAATTGCTGGTTTGTTATTTAGTCCTCTACTCATTAGCTGCGTTCCTATGCTTTTGTTTTCAACTGAAATTACTGCTGACTTTTGAGTTATCGCCTTAAAAGAAGCAGTTCAAGCCTAGCCTCTGAGCTTAAGTCCTGGTTTCCTAACATCACACACCTTATCTTAGTTGTTCGTTTGGTTCGTTATGGGTGAATGCATTCCTAGTTCGAGTAGGATTCCAATGCTCTTGTTGCAGCCCTGCCTTTGTACTACTTCTTAGTTTCATCTTGTATGTTAAGGTTGGATTCTTTTCATCATTGGTGTCAATACCTACCGAATACTAATCCCTTTTTCCAACACCCGGGATAAGAACTCATAGGCATAAGAACAAAATGGAAAATAAAGACTACAACCCAGAGGTGGGAAACTCAGAAATAAACTAACATCTTAATTAGTGGTCTACAAGTAGTAGTTTGGTTCTACCGTAGCACTGCTCCGATTCTTGTACTAGTTCAATTCTAAGTTACCCTCTTAGCTCCGAGTTGAGTTCATTAGTCACTACAGGGTTCGATTCCATATTTCTATATTGATTCTTTTACTTATTGAAAGGGACGAACTAAGCATTTGCGGAAAGGTACAGGCCCATTAACCGAGCTAAAGAAGGAGTTACAGGCTATGAGAAATAAGTGAAGGACTTAGAGTTGAGGTGGTAAGTATTCAGTCTCAGCAGCGCAAGAGTTTCAGTGGAGCTCAGAGATCAGAGTAGGCCTTAGAAACAGTAGGTAAATTCCCAGTTAGTTAGGGCGAGTTCACGGAGTTCGATACAGTGTATTGAGTTCAACTCTTACTAGCATTGGTTTCATTCAAAGTTTCATTATTCAATTAGGTATTCGTATTGAAAGTTCTTTTATATAATATTGATGAGTTTAATAAGAATGGAGCTACTGCTTTTAGGTGTCTATAGTTACTGATCCCCGGATCCCTTAGCTACTGATCTCAATGCCCTTTCTCTTGTTTCAAACTTACACTCGTGCCTACAAGTCTGTTACTCTTCCCTTGACGACTTAAGTCTGACCCTCCTGTATATCCGTATTACTTGACTGTCTATGCGCCTACCCTACTTATTGAGCCCAGAACTAAGGCTTCGGCTCCTGGCTTCTAAGAAGAGAACTCATAACTCATACTTCGACTAGTGCTTCTAAGACCGAACCCAGTGCTATAAGGAAAGAAAGACAGAACCCGAGCCTCGAACAGCAGAATAAACCAAAGGCTTCTAAGGCAGCAACTCAATATAGAGAAGAAAGGAAGCAAGTAAGCCTGACACTCCCTTCTTGAAAACTAGAATAAGAGAAATTCACCACTGATAGAAATACTTTAACTTGGGACTCAGACTTTTATTTGACTACTATACCGATAAGAGTAACCCAGGTGCTGTGCTGGAAATACATAATGGAATTGATGCATTTAAGAATCAACTGATAAGGAATAGAACCGCTGTTAACCAAGTAGGATAGAGTGCAACCAGAGCATATGGGACCTCGACTCCACTCCAACATACGGATTGAACTCAGTAACCCCCATACTGTCTTTGATTCTGATACTTCTGATTTAGATGCCCATGTTTGGGTTCCGGTCCGCTACTTCGCTTGTTGCATTTACTACGCTTGAGCCTTACTTACTGCTCTGCCAATACTGAATCTAAATATTACTTGAATGTCTCAAGGCCTGCCACTACAGAATCTACATCGTATGTTCAACCCTTTCCTTTCTATTCTTCTTTTACTTACTTATTTGAAATACCAGAATTAGAACAGGAATAGTAACTAATCAATAAGAATATGACTTGACTATCGCTTCTCATACCTTACTACTGCTGATGAGAATGGATCTTTGCTCTACTCTACCTTAGCCTAGAACTGCTGGCTTTGATTCATAACTCCTGAACATGAACCCGGGGCGTGGTACCTTATACCTCTATGCCCTGGCTCTGGTTCTTACTTGACTGTATACTAGCTTAGAAGCTTACTTTGCAGTCTATCAGCCTTACCTTCCTTGATATGCTAATCCTTGTTCCTAACATCCCTTAAGCGGGAACTCAACTCAACCAACTACTATGAAAAAGAACTCAATTCAGAACTCAAGTTTCAGACCAGATAAGTAGATAGTTCAGAATGAAACTCTTTCTTTCCAACCAAGTACTTGACTTCTTTCTTGCCTACCTCTTTTACAGTGTTTAGTAACTCTTTGACAGTAACCACTCTACTATGAAAAAGAACTCAATTCAGAACTCAAGTTTCAGACCAGATAAGTAGATAGTTCAGAATGAAACTCTTTCTTTCCAACCAAGTACTTGACTTCTTTCTTGCCTACCTCTTTTACAGTGTTTAGTAACTCTTTGACAGTAACCACTCCTTTGACTTGTCGCAACTGTAATAACTCGTACTACTTTCTTCCTCTTGCTTCTATCCCTGGCGAGTTTAGTCTAGTTTCCTTGTGCACGAGTCAGTCCTATCTTTCAAAAATGCATTCTTTCTCTTATGAAACTCCGATATACTATACCTATGGCTACAACTACTTATTAAACTACTCGTATACTGGTTGGGGCAAGAACTATACTGGAATAGCTTCCCGTGCCTACCTAAACTAACTAAGGTATTAATTCCCCAATGTATAGTAGATGATATCAAGTAGTAAGGGTGAACACAGCACTTGGGTTTGAAAGCCCTAAATGGTCCTGTTTCATCAGTAGTAGTTAGTTTCATCCCTAGTGGAATCCGTTCTCCTACTGGTGGTGCTGCCGAATTCCTATAAGGTCCTGTTCTTGTGTGAGTGGAATAAAATGACTATAAGTCCAGCCCTGAAGTTAATGGCTAGAGTTTCATCCCAAACAGGTATACAAGTGGGCGAGTCAGAGACAAACTAAGAAGTCGGCAAGTAAGAGACAAACTCAGATATTAGAATCAAACTAAGCATTCCCCTATTTCTTAAGTCTCCCCCGCATTTAGTTACAGAACGAAACAAGTACCACCGACACTAAGATAAGAATGAAACTCACTGGCTACATTCCTACCGAACCTCTCCTCAAGGCCAGGAAGTGAAGCTATAAGTAAGTAAGTGAAGAATTAAACTTGTATCCGAGCATCTAGTAATTGAATTAAAGAATTAAGCTCATAAGGACAAGAATGGAACAGTACCAATACTACTAAGATCAGAGTGAACTCCAGGAGTCACAGAATCAGATAGATCCCCCCTCCAGTCAAAGAATGGAACAGTAGGAGGACTCGGATAAGAATCAAACTAGCCCTTATTAGAATTCTCAGAGTTCCCCCAGTGATACTAGCTTAAGGAAAGGAATAGAACTAGTGAGAATGTAACTAAGGAGTAACAGAGTGCACCAAGGACAGTGCTAACCAGAATACAACTACCAACTACCAACAAAAACTTACTATAAGAGCTTCACTCGCTTACTTTCAGACCTAACCCACAGCTACCAAGCCTGAAAGCACCTAGTAGTAGTAGGCGAGGGTGTAAGAACGAAACTGAGGAGTGCAAGCCTGATACCAACAACTCAAAGACCAATTACTATCACCCAACAGCCACTCATTCTTCAACCGGTACTAACAAGAACCAGTGCCAGAGGTATACTCATACTGAAACAAGTGCATCAAAGAATGGATCTAAGGAGTCAAAAGGCTATACTACTTACCCTAACCAGACTTTCAATAGTGCATCCAAGCCTGATAACCAGTGGCTTCCACCGAGACTTATGCTATGGAGTGCCTTTACTTAATTTCTATCTGACCTGAGGCAAAGACTTTGAACACTGCATTCCAAACCTGATACGGTGGCTGCTAAGACTGCCGCTGGGTAATTACAGAGTGGAGCTAGTCAATCTTAGAATGAAACGCCACCCTCAACAGACTTATTCTCTGCACTGAGTTACTGGGATACCCCTATTAAGTCTTGCCTGCATATAGTACTGGTGCTTGCCGGTGACAAGTATCTTTCTGTTCGATAGTTTCCATCCCTAGTTAAGTCTTCTCCCTTTACTACTTATCCTGTTCTTGCCCTGAAGTTAATGGTTTCTTTCTGTGTTTCATCTGTATTAGTTTACAAGTGGTCTAGTCCTGTTGCTACTGTATTTGTTTTAGTTGTAGCCAGAGGAGAAGTAGATGATATTCCAGTTCCAGTTAAGGCCGGGTAGGGTAGGTAAAAGATAGTAATTAAGAAGAGAGGTGAGCGAGTAGTTAAGGAAGAATGGAAGTAAGGTCGGGTAGGGGTTAACTCACTGGTATCAATGGAGCTAGTAGGAGCCTAGGAAGGGAGCGGAGCGGGGTTAACTCATTGAATTGAAGTAGCGGGGTTAACTCATTGAAGTAACATTACGGGGCAGGTCGGAGTGTAATGTAGATAGATTTTAGATGTGGGTGCCTAGTATGGGTCCCGTTGTGCCATGTGTTTGGAATGAGAAATTGGTCCTGTTGTGCCTAGTGGTGCTATGAGGAGACTTAAAATTCACCTATCTTTTTCTCCTCTAAACTATTAGTGAAAAGTTCTGCTAAAATCTCTGTATATGCTGCCGCTATTAATAAGGACTCCGGAATAACGAATTCTAATACATCTTTTTATTGCTATGTTTTTGTAGTAGTGACTTGGCTCTTTCGCTTTTTTTCTACTTTTCTAGTTTCTTTGATTGACTGGTTTCAATTCTATCACTCAATTCGGTGGTATTATATTGGTCAAGGCTTCTACTAGCAAGTTCCATTCTGAATATGATACTAACCGGTCTTCAACTCACACTCACAACTGAGAGCCAAGCTACTACTGGGTGCTTTTAAGCCTTATACTTCCTACTTTCATTCCCACTTTCCAACCTTAGTTTCATTCTTTCATTCCCACTTTCCAGCCTTAGTTTCATCCCTTGTTTGATCCGTTTTCTTATATAGAGATAATATAGAATTTCTAGGGGTGTCTTCTACAGTGAACTTGTATATAAGGGGAGAAGCAATTGAACTCGTTAAGCTCTTGTTTCTCAATTGAATCTAGTGATTCCTAAGGTGTTCCGTCAACTCACGACTACAGTTAACAGCTCTAGAATAGTCTAAATAGCAGCAACTTGCAGTTAAGTCTACAGCTCGGAAAGCACTCTCAATCAGGAAGTAATAAAAAGAAAGAAACTGTAAACAACCAAGTCGACAACTCATGAACTTAGGGTATAAGACCGCTACTATAAGAATAAGGGAAATGAAACATATACCAATCAGTGAACTTAGGGTATAAGACCGCTACTATAAGAATAAGGGAAATGAAACATATACCAATCATAATTTCACTAGTAACTCTGACTTGCTCCTTCACTCGACAAAGAATTCTACTAGTAAGTCAGTTTCTCTCGACAAAGAAAAGGTGTAGCTAGCTCTAAGTCTGCTCGGCAAGTTCCATTTGTTGAGTGAGTTTGGGGTGCAAGCGGGCCTAGGCCAGTTGTTGGCTTAGAGTATCTTTCCGTTCTGGTTTCATCCCGAGTTGCCCGAGGTAGATGAGAAAGCTGCTTGTTTGCTTTTTCACTTCAGTAAGGAACCTATATGTTACTCGCCCTCAAAGCGTTGTTATCAAATCATCTCTCTTGCAACAGCTGAAGATACATAAGAAAGAAAGGGTGTTGATGACGAAGCGCTAGGTGTTCGTTACTGCCGGAAGAATGAGCCATAGGTAAAATATTGTAGATGAGCCATAGCAAGTAGCGAGGGTTGGATAAGGCCCTAATACATAATTGCTAGCACACTCAATGAATATGTATAGATAAGGTATAAGGCCCTAATACATAATGGCTAGTTGAAGGGCGGATACAGGACTTAACTTACTACCTCATTACCCGGCAGCAAGTAAAGTAAAAGATGCAAATGCTATTTCTCTTTTCACCCTGCTGGCAAAAGAATCTAGTATTGGCTTTGATACAGAAGCATTTGATACAGAAGCATTTGATACAGAAGCGGGAAGGAAAGTTGAGTTATCGTATTAGAAGATAAGCGGGAAAGAAAGAAGCGGAGAGTATTAGCCCTGCAAAAAGGAATCCTTCCCAGCGCTGAGGATTGACCGAAGAAGTAAGCTTACGCGAGTTATGGTATAGACAAAAGTAAATACACTGCTTGGATTGTTCTTCACCAACCCTGTAGGGCTCTTTCTAGGTGGTGTTGCAGGGTGAAGGGAATGAATTAAGTACTGAGCGATAGAATCGGCAGTTAGACCTTTACTGGTTAATTCCTCATAAGCAGTGGAATCTGTTATTCTTTCTAAAGAGAATATAGAATTTGATAGGTGCCTCCCCTCTTTGCTCTTTGGGCTGTAAACCTGGACTACTACTAGTTGAAGGAGGGCCATAATACATAGGCTAGTGCATTCCCCCTTATTAGGTAGAAGTAGAGGAAACCTTCTTGAACTTGCCCGAACTCAATTACTTGGTGACTTCTGAAAGGTTAAGTTCCAGTGTTGGTGCAAGCGGGTATCTCGGGCTAAAGGAATCTTCTTTTTCTCATTTATAAAGACAGACTTCCAGCGAATCAATCTATTAGGGGCCCTTCTAGTAAGTTGCAGACTATCTTATTTTCTTTGTGAAAGTGGAAAACGACTTCTATATCTATCTGTTGTTCATGGCGTTAGTCCGATCCGCGGGTGCCTCTATTTAATACAACTACCAAGTCAGGTGCGATGAAAGTCTCTCGTTGTTGGGGCTAAAGTAAGTCCATTCTATCAGTTGTTTCAGCTGCTCTCTCTATTCGACCAGAAAAAGAATGGAATGCGCAACTACGGGATTCCACTGCTTTAACACCAGATCCATAGTTGGAAGCTTGAACACCGCCAAGTTCACCTATTTAGCTTACTTTTTCGCTGATTCATCTGCTAGATCTTCTGATTCTTAACCTGCGAAAGAAACTAAAGGAATTGACACTCCAACAGGTAATTCATAAACGGACTTTAGAAAGAGGTGTTCTTCCCACTACTCGGCTCGGTTAAGCCTTGAACTCCTGGCCTGGTCGGTTACCTTAATCTTATTATAGGTATACTGATATGATCTTCTTTTTTGACTAATTCCGGTCAGGTCACTTTAAGTAATTAGCTTTAAGATCTTTGCTATCAGCCAAGTAACATAGTAAGTGTAGCGGAGGAGCGTTGACGGGCAGTAAAGAATGGAACTCCGTAGCCTTTACTCTCCTTCTGGAACAAGCAACGTATACTCAATCTCTGGAGCAAGCTTAATATAATGGGCAAGTCACTCCGATACATCTCTCTTTACTAATTAACTCCCTTTTGAGATGAAACAGGACTACTACTAAAAGGGGCTGTCAGAAGAGTTATCCGGGTATAATAAGATGAAGGGAACTAACCATGCGATGCGCTCTCCACTCCACAAATTCAGTTAGGCGTCAGCTTGTTTTCTCTACATAATCTAAATAGAATACTAGTGACCTCTTAATTCTATCTAAGTATATGCTGTATCATACCAGCTTATGTCTTACTTGGTAGTAGAATTCTCACTTTCATCCATAAGAGCATCTCTTTCAGTTCGCCTAGTTCTAGTGTAATCATATCTATAAGCTGGATCCAAGTTCTAATTGGGGCTGTAAACCACTAAATATAAGGGCTGACCTAAACTCTCATTGCGGCTTCTTATCGAACTGCTTACTATCTTATCTTGTACTTCAAGACCCGAGACTCTACTTTGGATTCTACCCGGACAGGCCAGTACTTTATTCTTTAAGAACTATGGATTTGATTGCTCCTCTACTCAGATTCCACTCGGGAGGAAGACTATCACTCGAACAGGAGCATAACTACTCAACTCGAACTACAGTTCCCTTTCCACTCCACTAGTACTAGATGCTTGGCCTGTAACTCCTTAGCTCCATTCTGACTCTGTTAGTTCTCTATCGATTCTTAGTTTCACTAGTTCCATTCCTTAGTAGTAGTTTTTAAAAGGTATCGATTACTTAGCTACCTGGTTTCATTGTTTGACTCTGGCTTTCCTACTTTTGAGTGGAATTCCCAATTAATAAGTTCTGGCTACCCTAGCAGCATGGAACAAGACTTAAGAAATAGGGACTTCCTATAGGACTTAAGGCTTATACTCACTGGCTTCATTCTTTAACATACTCGTTTCAGTCTTAGTTTACTACTAGCTTCACCCTCTGATACTTTCACTACCGAGTTTTCTTCTGATACTAACTAGCTTCCCCCTAGCTTGAAGGCTGTTACTCACTAATGGAATTCTTAGTAGTATCTGTTTCATTCTTTCATTCTAGTTTCTAGCTTTGACTACTTACTATCAGATTGAAGCCTTCGCCAGGTAATATAGAATCTGGTAACTAACCTACCCGAAGCTTACTATAAGGGCCAATACCTGTAAACTTAAGATCTGCCTAGAGATGAAACTCTCACAAGAACTAGAACAGTAACAGGACCACTACCCTTACTCGAACAGTACTATAGGCCCTTATTCTAATTGACTATAACCATTCACTTAAGGGCTAAGCTTTCTGTATAGATCTAACAATGAAGTACTAATTTCCACTACACTTGAATAACAGACTTCATCACTAGTAAAAGACTTCCTAGCCTAGTAACTCACTTCGGGCAATAAATACAGAATACAGCTGGTAACAAATACTTGACTTCTTTCAACAAGCACTCGAGCAGGACTACAATTAACTGATTCTACTCTCCCTCGCTGCTTCCCTTTCTTACAACTACCTAGATTATACTCTAACCAGACCTTCTAGTAATTCACCACTACTTTTAGGGGCAAGAATGTGACTTTCCACTTTACCCATTAACTTCAGGGCTTACCCGGTATTCCAATAATCATAACTGATCCAATGAAACTTAAGGCTCATCTACCTATGCAAATGATTGTACTGCTGGCTCATCTCTGCTAACAGCACTAGAGACTATTTGATCTCTTATAACTGAATGAGGCTAATCTACCTATGTTAACTAACTACTACTGATGAAACTTTACTACAACTTGTCCAACTTGTCAACAGATGAGAAGACTAAACAAGGTATAAAACCATTAACTTAAGGGCCAATTAATAAGTTTCCAGTACTTACTATTAAGTCATCACTACTTTGTCAACTTAGGATCAAACTAGGGAGTCAACCAGAACAGGAACAGGAGAAGGACTCAAACTAGAATCTTTTCACTTTTCACTTCGACTTACTATAAGGCCTGCCCGATTCAAAGCCTTCTACTTATGGGTTTCATTCTTACTAGCATACTTACTAACTAATCCGTATTCCTAGCCTTGAGTTGAATTCTTTAATGACTTAGCACGAGTGTAGCTATAGCACACCGGTTGGATTCTTGGACTTACTAACTCACCGAATTCTAATAAGGGGTTCCTTTAACTACTTAGTTTGATTCTTACTAAACTAATAGCTAACCTCTCTAGCTCACCTCTCTCTTAGTTCCAGTCTTAGCCTGCTTTGTTTCAGTCTTAGTTGTTAGAGGACTGATGAGTGCAACTCTTGTTGTTAGGTGTTTAGGTCTTCCAGTACTTATAATTCCAGGGTGGAATTCAGTGACTCCCTACTTAGGTGCATTCTGAGGCATATGGGTTTGATTCTGAGTCTCGCTAGCTCCATTCTCTCACCTCCTTAGGTTAATTCTGAGTCTTGGTATCTGCTCTTAGTAGCTATAGCACGAGTTCCCGAACACAGGATTTAGACTGCTTCTCTTACCTTAGACTGCTTCTCTTACCTATGGCTACTATTAACTTCATGAGAACTTACAATAAGAGCCTCTCCTCTCTTAACCAACCCGAGTTCTCGTTCTATTTCCTCTTTAAGAATGGAATTGCCTATAGAGAATATGGCTACTACTACCGATTTCACTTGACCACTACAACCACAGGGATTCTACTCCAAATCAGGGGCAAGCTAACAGCTGCATTAACTTAAGGTCTACTTTACCCATTAACTAAAGGGCTGCTCTCCTACTGCTTGTATTGCTCCTAGACCTCTGGCATCAAAGAAAAGAAAGATTCCTCTTAAACACCTGAACTCGCCCTTCCATTGCTTGTTTACTAGCTTTAAGAGAAGAAGATAGAGTATCAGATGGGCTCTTGCTTTTGTATACTTAATTAAGGGAGTTGCTCTTGCACTTACTTATTAAGGCTACTTGGCTGAAAGCAATTCATATTTGATTTACATTGCAAACACAAGAATAAGTAAGCACTGAGTACAAGCTACTACTAGACAAGGAACTACTCGCTACTACTACTACTACTATACAAGTATAGAAACTCAATCAACTACTTTTGACAGGGCATCAAAACGAGAACTCCCGGTTAGGCTCCTATCAAAGCTAGCACTCCCGGCACTACTGAATTTCCCCTGGTTGAATTATAATGAGTACTGGGTTCAGTCTACCCTTAACATAAAGCCTTGTTTTAAGGTTTCAACTTACTGTTTTCATTCAGTGACTCGGGGGGGCACTTTCAGGCTGTTACTCCCTAGGTCAATTCTGAGTTCTGATCTTTTCATGCCAGAAATTATAAGTACCGGGCCTTTACTTACTAGTTTCCAACTGAGTTCCATTCTTGCTTTCTTACTGGCTTTGCTTTCGGGGCGGGGTTCTCTTGCCTCTCTATCCTCTTGAAACAAATACTATCCTCTGGCTACTAATACAGATGAAACAGTACTAGACTACAACTTGTAAACTGAAGTGACTTGGCCCTAACTCAGTGACTACCGGGCAATTAAATCAGTGTCATCCCAGCTACTAGAAATGAAAACAGAATTTCCTCATTGCTTAACTCTAGGGTTATACAGCTCTAGCTCCATCCTATAATGAAGTTTCCTACTCCCATGGACTATGTCTACTCATACTTATCAACTAGGCCACGACCACTAGACAACTCTATTACTAGTTGGGGATTAAACTCTAACAAGAGCAGGAACAGGGGCTTATAACTACTAGACAAGTCGAACTCAAGTTAAGTACTATACTAAGAAACACCTCTCTCTTTCTCTTACCTCGACGACTTAATAGAAGGGTGATTAATCAGCTACTGATTCCACTGGGGATTCAATAAGAACTAGAGCAGTACTATAGGGGGAAGACTAAACTCGGTATGAAACTAATTCAATAGGTGTTTCATTGCCAACAAGCACTTCTGGAACAAGACTAGAAGACGAAACGAGGGATTCGACTAACCACTGAATTCTAGTAAGGGGAATTAATAGCCAGAACTTATAATAACCGGTACTTACTAGTTGCATTCCTTTACTTACTGATTTGATTCTTATCCTCTGTTTTCTAGCTTTCCTTCCTTAGTAGCTTGTCTCCTACTTCTTCCTTAGTAGCTTGTCTCTTACTTATTAGTGAGTTTCATTCTTATACTAGGTGTGGGCCAAAAGTAGGTTAACTCTTTACTACTCGTATACAAGTTAGCATTACTACTCGACTACTTGGACAACTACTAGTTTGGTATTCCACTAACAACTACAATTAGAATAAGGGGAATGAGCCAGAACTTATAATAACCGGTCTTCCACCTATACTAGTTGCACTCTGTCACTCCTCGGGTTCAGAACTTAATATAAAGCACTCCCTGGGTTTCAGTCTGAGTTTCCCTAGCTTCATTCTATCCCTCTCCAGTTCACCTCTTAGTTCCGGTCTTAGTCTGCTTTGTTTCCAGGCTTGCTGTTCCCTGTTCTATTCTTCACTTCCATACCTTAGTCGAGGTCGGCAAGGGAAGCAGTTAAGGAGGTAGGCGTTAACACTAGAGGCACTGTTCCTATAGCTCACCCTTACTTATTAAGGCTTGCCCTTTGATTCCAACTTGACTACTTCCACCCCTTATTAGAATTCATTCCACTAGCAACTACTGATGCAACAAGAACACCAAAAGAAGGACTAGCTTCCTCAGCACTAACAGAGAATGAAACAAGTAATTCCACGAGCCTTACTTTGGGCAACACCTTTCATAGCTTCCCAACTTACTAGAAAAGCCTCTCCTCTCAGTGAAGCTTACCTCTGGCAAACAACCAATAAGGGCCTCTAGACTTCCTCTTTGAAGAACTTACTATACTATCTCATCTAACTCAGGCTTCTATCTATACCTATTTCTCCTCCACCTTTGTTCGTCTCCTATGTCAACTAATACAGATGTAACTGGGGATGCAACTAGAGCATAACTGGCCTATCCAAACTTATTATAGAGGCCTATTATGAAGTACTGCTTCCCTCTTTCTCAACTTTCTCATTAATAAGAAGATCTTTCTCAACGCTATCCTTAAAAAGAAGAGATATAATTAAGTAGGGCCAAGCAACTCACCAAGTCCTCGAGCACAACTACAGTAAGGAGCAAAATGAAGTATATTTTTGTTGCTCCCTGCCTTTCTATGTTTTCGTGTGACGCGGTAGTGTTCGCAATAAGGAACCACATATAGTATATTTATGAGTTGTTATTACCAGTCCTGTTTTCTAGCGGCAGGTGTTCTCTCATACAAAGGAGATAGATTTACTCATTGCTTAACAAAAGAACTGAAGCCTCTTCTCTGTAAACCAAGACTCTACTCTGGCAACACCCTCTTGCTCTGCTTCTTCTCCTTCTAACTGTATTCCACTCCCCTTCCTGCTTCAAAGCCTCTAACTAAGCACTTAGTAGTAGCTTGTCCCCGCGCCTACCTCGACTCTGGCAATTACTTACTCTGGCTCTTTTCCCTCTGGCTTCTATCTATACCGTATGGCTCCTATCGTGCCTCCCCAATAGGTTAGATGTTACACGACTAAACAGGCCACACTTAAGAATTGAACCCTTTACTATACTTTCCACTCCACTTGAGACTCTTCTCCCTATATAGGAAAACAGATGACACTCGGGATGACACTATAACTCAAACAAGAACAGGAACAGTAACAGGAGTCGTCTCTCAACTCAACAAGGAGCCAAGTAACGAGACAAAGCCCCTAACTATACTTTTGACTACTTGCTTAACACATAGGTTTTACTACTACCTATTTCTCCCCTACTAAATAAAGGCTTACTACTACTATCCTATTTCTCCTCAACTTAATATAAGGGCAGATTAATAATCTGGCACTATCCAGGGCTTACTAGAAAGGCTACTTGGAATATCCTACAGCAGCTGGCTTTCATCTTAGCTCTGTTCTTCACTTCTTAACTTCCAGTAAGGTTTCGGCAGGAAGTCTATACTACTACCTGGTTTCGGCAGGAAGTCTATACTACTACTGGCTGGGGTAGTAAACTAATGATCCTCCACATCCCCTCTGGCTTCTATCTATACCTATCTATACCTATGTCAACTGTCAACTTCACTGCTTCCATAGCCCCGGTCAACTGGTTCTATTTCTTTCCTGTAAACTGCTTATCTTTCCTCTCTCGACGGTACCTGTATTCCTAGTAACTTCTGGTAATCGGTGGGCTTATACTAATAGACTAGTACCAGCTTTTGTTCTATCTCTCTGTTGCTAAGGTTGCTAAGGAATTAACTAGATTCGGTGTTTTCTGGTCATATGAGTTGGATTCTTACCCTCAATTGCTTCATAGCCTTACACTTACTTGTTGACAGCTGCCAGTGGAATGAATTATCTAAGGGGTTTCATTCTCACTTTCCCTTGTCTTAGTCCTGTAGTTACTAGTTGAAGCCTTGGTATGAGTGGTTTCTTTCATTCTCGGGGGTACCGGTACCAAGCTGAGATGCACTGGTTAAACAAATTAGAATACCCATCAGTTCCCGAACACAGCACTTGCTTTCATCTCATCCAACAACTTAATAACTTTCACATCTCACCTCTTCCTCTTTGAACCCCTTACTTAAAGCATAGGTTCCCCAACTACCTATTCCACTCTAACTCTGGCAACTAATACAACAATGACTTATGAAGCCGGTTATTATAAGTTCTGGTTCTACTCAAAGCCAAGAGCCCACTACTCTACTACTAGTGACACAACACAGTCTCATAACTCCTATTACTAGGGACCAATTACTATAAGCTCAGAACTCCTATAAGCTGCCTGTACTACCTGAGTCGTACTTACTTGCTGAATTCCTTTACTTACTCCCCCTCATTATAAGTTTCGGGTACACAACCTATTCAAAGACCCCTTAGTTTCATCCTATGCCTTACTGCTTCTATTCCTTTACTTTTCTCTGGCTTGGCACAGCTTAAATTGGACTACAACTACTGGTTGGGGATGAAAGGGAAGTTTTGTATTCAAGTCTTTAACTACCTCCTCTCATTCCTGATGGCACTGCAACTGATACTTACTCGCTACCCTTGGGTTCAGCCTTGCACTTACCGGTCTCACTCTGGTAGTTAGTGGTTTGGTTCTGTGACTCGGCTCGTATAGCCTGTAACTGATGGGACACATTGTGACTCTCGGTCTAGCTACAACTTCTAATAAGGGGTTTCAGTCTTAAGTAGGTATTCCAGTGGCCTAGCATCTGCCACTACCTGGTTTCGTTCTGTAACTACCTAAGTCAATGCCCTTCTAGTAAGTTGTGATACCGGTTTTCTCCTTGCTTGGCCCTGCAACTACCTCATTGGAGAAAGAACTTAGTATAAGGCACTACTTCCTCTCATTCCTGCTAGACACCGCATCAGTCTTGTTAACAGCGGTTGAAGCCTTACACTTTGGCCGGCAAGCTACAGTACCGGCCTTATACACACGAGTTGAAGCCTTACACTTACTGGTTTTATTCCTATACTTATTCCTACTAGCTTACCCCTGAGTTTCATTCTTACTTTTCTACTTCTTAGGTTCATTCTCACTTAACCCTATCCCTCTTCGACTTAATATAAGGTCCACTAACCACTCTATATTCCTTAGTATAGGACCGGTTATTATAAGTTCTGGCCACTCCATTACTTAGTATAGTACCGGTAAGTAAACTCTTCCCTAAGAGCCAAAGAACTACTAGACAAGTTTCAATTCTTAGACTCCTTTTAAGACTTATACCCGCTAGTTCAATTCTAACCTTCCTCCCTGGCTGTTAGACTTATAACCTGCTAGTGCAATTATTCCTTTGGTACACCCACTTCTATTCTCACTGCTTCCCTAACCTACCTCTACTCAGTCAACTACTCCCCTCAACTAACTACTACTGATGAAACAGGTTCCCGAAACTTACTAGCAGGGAGCAGGGAACTTAGAATAAGGGGCTTTGACTGCTTAGTTCCCGAACTAACTCTATCTTACTTGCTAACCTCTATTTGAATGAAAACAGATAGGAAAGCAGAAAAGGACTACCTCTTTTCACAACTTACTAGAATATCTTCTATCTACACCGATGGCTGAGTCTACTATCGACCAGTTCCATTCTGCCAACTACTTATTAGACATTCTGTAGACTTCACTCCAGTCTTAAGGCTTATACCCACCAGAACTTATAATAACCAGTCCTTTACTCACTAGTATCATTCTTATACTAACTACTTACAGATGAAACCCCTTATTCTAATTAATTCCACAAGAACAGGAGCAGGGATAGTTAGTTGCGCTATTAATAGGGCTAACTCTAACTCTTGACTTGAGAACTGGAACTGTAAACTAGTCCCTTTGCCCACACTTAAGAATTGAACCCTCAACAAGACTTGAAGACTAACACACTATGGGATGACACTCTAACCATTCACTTAAGGGCGTATTCTTCTCTTCTATAGTGGACTTTCCAAGCACAGCTAATTCCTTAGTAGTAAACACCAAACACTGATTCTACAGGGGATGAAACTAGAAAAGGAACTTGAGAAGGATCGGCTCCTATACTTACTACTTGCCGACCTATACTATTTATTACTACTTAGTTCCATTCTGTGATTCTCCTGTTTGGTTCTTAGTAGCAGTGGTTGGAGTCAGCAGGGGCACACATAAGTCTGCCCAGCTACATACTCATACTTACTAGCTCCATTCCTTCAGTCTAACTCTGGCTCATCTAACTCTCCTTGCTTCACTGCATACCTCTCATCTAACTCTGTAAACTCATTAAAGTGACTTGAAATTACTAGAAGGGCAGATTATTAATCTGGCTAGTCGGCTGGCTACTTAGTTTACATTCTTAGTCATATACTTACTGGTTCAATTCCGAGTCTTATACTAACCACTCTAGTTCTTGCTACTTAATATAATAAGGGCCACTAAGAAAGTTATTGCAAACTCACAATAAGGGCACATAGCCAGTAAGAAATACATTATAACTCTTGCTCTTACTTAAGTACAAGTCCTGTTTTCGTTCCTTTATTCACCTAACCGAAGTCCTAATGAAGCCGTAGTCCACTAATACTTATGCAACTACTTTACCACAAGGATGCAACTAATTCCATAGGTCTTCATTCTCACTTGCTTAATGATTCCTTGAAAAACATTCCAACAAGAATGATCTCTTATATAAGATTGCAGATGAAACAGGGAATGAAACTTCTTCTCGAGTTGACAACTCTCTCGTAGCCAACAAAGGGAAAGCAAAGAACTCCGCTCTACGACTTCACTCGCCCCCCAAGAGCTTCTCTATACCCATTCACTTAAGGGCTGGACTATTATTATTTCTGAAACAAGAGCATTTCGCTTCTTCTTTCTTCTAATATTAGGCATAAGTAGACAAGCTACCGCTCCACTACACTTCTTTTGAAACAGGGCTACCACTTTTCTTCTTACTAAACACATAGGATAGGCTAGAATCCCTTAGCTCCCTTGCCCTTGCCTTCCTACAGAGAAAAGGATTGATTTCTGGATTTCCAGTAAGTAACATAGGAATAGATGCTTCACACGGGTACCTCTATCGTCGACAACACAATCATCAACTTCCACTCTAACAGGGGAGCAGGACATTCTTATTCAGCTTCTTAGGATACCTATTCTTTTGACTCTTCCACTCGAACAGGAACGAACAGGGAAAAGCCAAGTCACTCTGCACGCACTCTATCTTTCTTACTAGGAAGCCTCCATCTCAAAAGCTTACTAGGAAGCCTAAACCTCAAAAGAAGGGAAAACCGCCCCAACTACAAGTCAAGTGCCCTTAGAATTAATGCCATAAAGATTCGGGTGTCAAATGCACTAGAACTGTGTAGCTACAGAAAGCATCTATTGTAATAACCAGGACTACTACTTGGACTACTACTAGATGCTTACTACGGGATGAATTCTTTTACTGACTCGTTGCATTCTCACTCCCTTGGTTACTGTTTGATTCTGATCTAAATACTAGAGCTTCCACTACTTATAAGGCACTCCGCCGCTTCATTCTATGGTTAACTAGCTGCATCCTGAGTCTTGTTATCACTGGTTTGATTCTTTGCCATGGATTTACTGCTTGCTCTAAACTCCCCTTCCTGCAAGCCTTATACTCACTGGTTGGATTCTTAAGTAGCAGCTATAGTAATTACTTTCACTCCTTAGGTCAATTCCGTAATCCAAGGTTCTAGTGATAGCTTACCAAGTCTTGTGTTGGCGTGAGAGGGTCTGCTTGTCTACTTGCCTAGTTGCTTGGCCAGTTATAGTTGTGGTACTTGGTTCAGTCTCAGCTCCTTACTAGCTCACCTCGCCTGGGACGAATTAGAATAAGGGGCTTCTAGTCTTATACCGACCTGCTTCATTCCTCGACTATGAGTATGAGTTTTCGTCTTGCAGTTGGGTCAGATAGCCTGGCCAGTACTTATAATTCCAGAGTTTTAGTCTTGTTAGCTAGGGTTGAAGTCTTACTAACTGTAGTTGTAGCCTTTGATTCGCTGGTGAAATTATTACTTGCTTTCCCTTCTGGTAATCCATGTTTCTAGCTTCATTCTTATGCTCTGTTTTCTAGCTTTCCAAACGGAGTTGTTTGTTTCCTACTTAACTACCCATAAGGGGTTGGGCTACCTGGGGTTTGGCAAGAATAAGCCCTTAAGTAATTGGGAAAGCTCGGGTAAAAGTCTGCTACCAGTGCTACCACTAGAGCATCCACTTATTTATCCTATACCTATGAGCACAGGACACAGAATACAGGATATGCTTAGTAGAGCGTAGAACCGACCTCAGAGTATAAGCCTTCCACTCACTCCCAAACAAAGGGAACCGACCTCAGAGTATAAGCCTTCCACTCCCAAACACAAGACTCAAAAGAAGGAGTACAATTCTGATCCTACCCTTGAGAGTTCCACGACTAGCTGACCAATGACTAGCTACATACCAATACTTAGCACCACTAGCAAAAGCCTTCGACTCCCTTGTTTAAGTACCAATAGCAGAAGCAGGGAATAGATACCTAGCATCGGTACCACTAGCATCAGTACCAGCAGTACCATACTCTTTATACAAATACATATTCAACAGGGCTATTCCACTACTTGTTGGCAACTTAATATAAGGTCAACTAATACGGAAATCAAGAATTCAAATGATCTAATTCTACAACTACTAAACTACTATAAGTAACGTCACTACTGCTACGAGGGGAATGTTTGAACCAGTACTTATAATTCCAAGGCGTATAGGCAAGTCCAGTTTCTTAGGGTTCCCTTGATTCTTATTAAGTACAAGTACTAGACCTGACTTTAGCCTCTTCTTCTAGAACTCCACTTTCTGACCCGATTGCTGCTAATCCCTAAATAAGAAGTTCCACTCGGGATTACACAAGGGATGAAGACCAAGGGATGAAGACTAAAACTGAACTCTCAAATATAAGTCACTACCTGTACTCCCTGGCCTCTACTTAGTTAACTCTCTTCTTTTGTTTTGTATAGGACCGGTAAGTACACTCAATTCTTATTGTCACCAGTACTTATAATTTCTATAAGGGCAGATTATTAATATGGCTAGAAGGGCCTCTCAAGTAGTTACTTCCATTGCTTCCCGAAACTAACTATAAGGGCAGATTCTTAATATGGCTAGAAAGGACTCTCCTATCACCCTTACTTGACTTTCACCCTCACTTGACTTTCACCCTAAAAAGTAAGTAAGTCAACAACACTACCAGAGTAAGTAAACCAGCACTTACACAATAAAGACAGTAACCAGAGGCGGAGGCTAAGGCTAAGATCAGTAGTTCAATTGTCTAGTAGTTGACACCTAAGCAACCTTCTCTATTACCATAAACCCTAGATACACCTCTGACTACTCAGTGGAATCTGCCAGTCGTAGTCAAAGCCTTGTAATAGAATGAAACAACTACCCACCAAGCACTTAATATAAGGGAACTTACAATAAGGGCTCAGCTACTAATTCAATCAGTTCTATCAGTGAGTTCTATCATAACCAGTAAAACACTTCAGGCTTACTTCTAACTAATAACTTAGGGCTTCTTCAATGACTTAAGGCTTCTACTCACGAGTTTAAGGCCCGGAACTTAAGTACTGGACTTCTAATTTCTAGCCCCATTCTCATACGGGCTGGTTTCAACCTGTTTCTCACTGGTTTCAGTCTGATTGGGAATAGTTTAAGACTGCAGCTACCTCCTATCAGTCTCGTTAGCAGGGGTTTGTTTCTTGTAGTTAGTGCTTTAAGTCTTGTTCACTGACCCCTTAGTGTTGCATTCTTCCTTTCTAACTGGAACTGTCAACTTGATTGACCCATTTACTTAAGGGCTACCCCATACTAGGCACCAGTTGATCTTCAGTCAACAAAGAATGAGACAGGGTATTCAGCAGGAACCAGAACAGGACCCATCTACCACTACTCGTAAGAATAAGGCATAAGAATAAGGGATATGACTCCTACTTACTTCCACTCAGCTACTCTGGTATTAAACCGAATCTTCTACAACTCGGATATAACATTCCTACTCGGATATAACATTCCTACTCGGGTCTCCAACCTAATACAAATATTCCACAAATACCTTTGGACTAATATTCGACTGTCCGCTTACTTTAATGAGTGATGTCTGTCCGCTTACTGCTTACTTTAATGAGTGATAAGTGAGTACTGATTAATTACCGCTTACTTTAATGAGTGATAAGTGAGTCCTGTGCCCTTATTAGAATTTCCTGAAACCAGTAGTGGGCTTACTGGCCTAGTAGTGGGCTGGGCTTACTCATAACTAGTAACTGCATTAGGTTCATCTACCTCTGCAACTTCAAATAAGGGCAGATTAATAATCTGGCACTTCATTATTACTTTCAAACTTCTTATCCTATCCCTCTCCTCTTCCCTAGCTCTATAAGTCCTGTGCCCTTAAGTAATTGGTGTCCGGAGTAGATAAATAACCAGCTGATTGAGTTTCTTTCCTTAAACTAACTATAAGGGAACTTACAATAAGGGGTCAGTAATTACTACCCTAATTCGGCTACAATACCTCCCGTTATAAGTAAAGGGCAGACTATAAATCACTGGCAATTATCCCGTTAAAGGGCAGACTATATAAATCACTGGCAATTATCCCGTTATAAGTAAGGCTCAGGTAAAGCACCAAACCCATCTATACCCTTACACATAAAGTAGGATAACAGATTCAACTCAACTTACTAGAAGAGCTTACTCTAAGGGCAACTACGCCTTACTATTCAAGCTGAAACCCCCTTTTTTCAATTCCTTAAACTAGCTGAGGGCCACTATTCTGCATTTCTACTCCTGACCAACACCCTCAACAAGACTAGAAGACTCACCTAGGGATTCCGGATACTCCACTAAAGAATTAGCTGTGCCAGGAAAGGGCAGCACTAAAGATGTGCTCGCAATGAATTAGCAGTGCGAGGAAAGGATAATACTCTTAAAGCTCAGATGCAAGCTTAGAAGTAATTCACCCTATCTTTGCGAGACAAGCAACGGCCAAGCAACTACTAGACAAGGAGACAACTAGGTGAATTCCTTGACTCCCTGGTTCCACTCTATCCCTTAGCAGCCCAGCAGCCTCCTTAAGCTCTGTTCTATCCCTTACTAAAAGCAGGCTTGGAAGCACCAGTAGCAGCCTGTAAATCCTGGGTTTGGTTCGAATTCTAATAAGGGCTGCTGAGTTGAAGAAGGAATTCTGATAAGGGGCAGCACTAGTAGCAGGCTTGGAAGCATGTGTTGGAGTCCACTTATTTACTTACAGTGTGGTAAGCCTTGCCCTCGCTGGGTGCATAAAGTAAGTAAAGGCACTTCCCTTGCTTTCATTCTGAAGTACCAACTAGTACCAACTAACAGACAGGAAATTCATACCCGAAGGCATAGAAAGTAAGAGAACAACAACAGAAACTGTTTACTCAACTGGATGCCTAGCTCACCAACCCCTCTTGCTACCTCAACTCTAATCTCCCTCTTGCTACCTCAACTATAATGTGAGCAACCTTAATAAGTAGGGGCTTACCCTCTAGAACTTAATTACTGGCAGGGAAGACTTAAGAAATAGGACTCCTTCTTTAGTTGCATTCGGAAACTACTTAGCTGCATTTTCGGTGGGCACTGGCACTAGACCGCCGCTACCCGAACACAGGACTTTGTCAATAACCAGAACAGGACTTATAGTAATTGAAATTCTCCAGCTGATGATACTTCCACTGCATCTGGTATAAGACTCAGAATTCAACCAATTACGAAAACAGGACTCGTTCAACTACTTCTCTATTTACTACTTGCCTCATACATGGAGAGTGGAGAACCAATACAAGGCACCACAACTAATAAGAAAGAAACCACTACTATAATAAGAAAGACACTTGTAAGTAGAAGGCTATTCAGGTAGAAAACCACATACTTAATTTCAAGCCCTCGCCCCCCTTCTGTCTGGGCACGCACCCAAAACAAGACCTTCAACTTGATGCTCAACTTACTATAAGGGCTATGGCTCCCATATCGTAGTCAACCATTAACAAAATGAGGCTCATCTAACTATCCTAATCATACTCTTCTCCTTATAGCTGCTCCTTAATGAGTTGAAGTTTACCCTGCGGAGTAAGTTAAGTGCTCGTTGGTTACCAATCTATTCATTTTCCCCACAATCTCTATCTCTAATACCTATGGCTCATCTACCTTATCTTATACCTCTGACTATAGCCAAGCGTATACTCAGGCAGGAACATAAGAATGAGCTCTGCCTAACTTTAGATAGGATTATGTTTAGAAAGAGACAAGAGAATATATTGAATCCCTACCCCACAAAGCCCTTATTATAATCCAACAAGCCCACCTCTTAACTCGACACATAGCAAAACCCATACCCGCCAAGTAAGTAAACCAGAATTATAAGTCCAGTACTTAAGTTCCGGCCCTCGTATAGGAATGCTACTAGCGACTCTCAACTCGGAGTACTCAAAAAGAATTCCACTCTCTATCTGGTGTAACAAGAGAAGCAACGGCAGAATCGTAAGAATGAGCTAGGTATTCTAGTTCTCTTACTCTATGCGCCAAGTAACAGATAGACAAGCAAGTAAGGGCCAAGCATAAAAAGAAGTAAGAAAGTCTAGGTCAGCAACAGGTGGTTCTGGTGTCAAGACTCAGTGGAGAGGATATAGGTACCTGTTCTTGCTCTTGTGGAATGAATTCTAATAAGGGGCAGAATATAGTATTTGCTTACTTAGCAGTCCCTTTTGCTTACTTAGCACTTTTGCTTACTTAGCAGTCCCCTTTGCTTACTTAGCAGTCCCTTTTGCTTACTTATTAGTGGAATTGTTTGACTACTTAGTTCTCTTCCTTTCCTACTTTCCTACCTCCTTAACAGCACTACCCAACTTACTAGAAAGGCCTCTTCTCACCTTACTTTAGAACCATAACAGTACTACTACTTGTAAACTCAGACTTATTTCTTATCACACTTACCACTACTAAGCAGGGGAAACAGCAGAGTAGTGTGTGGACTTTTTCACTCAATAATACAGTGACTTTCCTCTCTCTCTTCTTTAGCAATCAACTTACTTTACTTACCTTTTACATTACAGGATTTTCTAAGAGCGGCCAGATTGACAGCTTTCCTCACAGCCCTTGCTTCCACTGGCTTAATTGTCCACTTACTTATAATTACTTGAAGCACCTTTTCTTTATTACCGGGATTCCGTGGCCTTTTGATGAGTGATTTGGCCCTTTTTAGTGGTCAATTCCATCCCTAAGTAAGTGACCTGGCGTCTTGGAAAGTAGCTAGTGCTGGTTGGAAGGAACGCATGCTTAGATCCTCCATATGCTACATGCTTAGATCCTCCATTATCCATTGTATTGTACCTAGACAGAGAACAAGTATAATATAGTCAACTGAAACTCCCCTTGATTTCCTTCCCGCTTCAACGGATCGGATCCTTACTCAGATCTTGTGGACTTGACTTCTTGTCATACATAGGGAATAGGAGTTGCATTCTGCCTAGCACTAGCAGAAGTCGTTGTGCACTGCATCAGGCTCGGTACTACTTGTTTCACTCTTGTTGGTAGCAGCTATAGAACTAAATATAAGGCACTACCTAGCATAAGCCTGCAACTACCCTTGCTTGAAGTCTAGTTACCCTCGCTTTCAATCTGGAACTACCTGGCATAAGTCTTAGGATTACATACCAATACCTTTATACCTAGCAGCAGTGGTATCAGTCTTTGAAGCAGTGGTTTCAGTCTGTAACTACTGAATAAGAGGGAGTAGCGGCATTGCGAAATGGAGTGAAGACTTGTAGGCCAGTCACTAACTTACTATGAGAGCCTATTGTACCTGTACCTCCGATCCTATAACAGAATTAAGATTGGCTTTTTCATCTGTTGTTTTCTTATATTCAATTATCCTATATTTCTCTCTTATATTTCTCTCTAAAGTCTCCTATCAATTTCCCTTATATACAAGTACAGAAAAGGTATCGAAAAAAGGCAGTGCTTTTTCACATATTTGAATATTAGTGATTTTGACTTTTCCAAGGTAAGAAACATCAGAATGAGCCATAAGTATGGGAGTCATCAATTACCAAGTAAAGTTAATGTTACGCGCTTTCTAGTAATTGGAGCTACCTACTGTTTGCCTACTGAGTAGGTACATGATAAATGAAAGTGCTTTTTTACTTATTTGAATATTCTCTAATTTCTTTTATTGTTTTCCAAATGAGTGGAAAGGGGCCAAGTCAGTAAACCATCTGTATTTCCTACCTACCCGCGTCTCGTTACTTCCTTCCGCACCTAGTACATTCACTTAAGGGCTTGAGGGGCATCGGTGGTATACTAACAGACTTCCTAACTACTCACTTCCTTCATAACTACTCACTTCCTTCCTAACTACTACTTTAACTTAAGGGCTTCCTAGCCTAGTAACAGACTTGAAACTCCCCTTTCCTTTCTACTTGACAACTGACTATAGGGCTTTCCCACTAGCTCACCTCGACTACCTTGGTTCATTCTGTATTTGTTGCTGGCTCTGCTCTCGCTCTCCCGGACACTTGCAGCTGGCTCTGCTGGGCTTACTCCTGACTTCTGTGCAATCGGGGTGAGTTCTATCTCTTAATCCGTGTAATCAGTGGTAGACTACAACTACCTAGCTTAATTCTTAGTACCTAGGGCAGGATCCCACCCATACTTAATACCTAGCATCGGTACCACCACTTATGGGTGCAATTCTTAATCTGAGAGAGAGGAGAGGCTCTTATTGTAAGTTTCGGAATGTAGCTATCGAGTTTCCTTCTTATAGGGCTTACTTCCTCTCTGGCTCTGTGAACTAATAGAGTCATTGCTCTAGACTACAACTTAATAAAGGCTACTCGTATACTAGGGATTCCACTAGCCACTTCACTACTTAGCTCAGGGCTTTCAATCCACTACTTAGCGGCATTCTTCTACTCTCCGGTTTCACTCTTGCCCTTACTGGGTTAATTCTTTCCTGTAGTACCTATTCTTATAGCCTATAGTAAGTCAACCAGAAATTATAAGTACTGGCACATTCAAAACTTCTATAGATAAGTACAGGAACAAGACCTTCTAGTAATTAGCAAAGTAACTACTAGAAAAACTACTACTACTTATTCACCCACAACAGGGTTCCCTTGCCTACCTCTCATAACCCTACTTTAGCACAGAACCTTCTAGTAATTGCCTAAGCCACTCAAAAGGAGGAATTGGACTCAAAGCAAAGAGCCAAGCGACTACTACTGGCACTTAAGAATTTCCCTCTCCTTCTTACTTAACTGCATATCCCTTGCCGGGGACCTCTATTAGAATGAAAACATAGCAGGAGAACAGATGCACCTAGGAATTGAACAAGCCAAGCAGCTGGCAACTATCCCTCTACTCTTGCTACTTGGAAAGCCGCTCTGGTTTCTATTTCTTACTTTACTGCTTACCTTGCTGACCTCCTCTCTGTACTAGCTTTCCTCTCCTCTTGCTCTTCTAACTCTCCTCTGTCTCCTATCTTATCACTTCTATGAAACCTCTTATGAAACTTCACTACTCTACTACTAGTTTCTCGGACAGGAAGGCTCTATCAACTAATAACTACTCAGGACCACTACTAGTTATACGACTTTAAGGGGATGAAACTAACTACTACCGAATCTACTGGGCCAATCCACTACTACATCTGGTGGAACACTCCGAATTTCACCACTGTTTCCTTGGTCAACCAACTCAATCTAAGGGTGATTAATATCAGCTTCTTTCTTACTCTCGACAACTAGAAGGGCCTTACCCTTACTTATAAGCTTCCACCTAGGGATTCAGACTAGAACTTCACTCCCACAGGAGCAGGACTTATAGTAATTTGATGAAACTAGCCAAGAAGCTACTACTAGATTCATTTTTGACTTATGGGTTTGATTCTGATCTTAGTACTTACTGCTGAGTTGAATTCTTGCATTCCGTATTCCTAGTTTTGAGAACTTACTATAAGGGCAACTGAATATAGGGCTTTCCCACTTGCCGAATTAGAATAAGGGGAATGAATTCCGGTCTGGACTTCTTATGATACCCCTAAGGCTACTGTACCTCTGGCTCTGTAAACAAATCTAGTGGTTGCTCATCTACTTCTCTGTAGTCCACTAATACTTATTGAAACAAGCTTCTAAATCTACCTATGTCAACTAATACAGATGCAAATGGACTACTACTTGAAGGGGCATTGAACAGTACTGTAGTTGCTTTTTACCCTTAGCTTGCCTGATAGCAAAGTCGTTGGTAGTCTAGAGACCAACTTAAGAAAACTCCCGAGCACATAGCCAGTAATCAATCAATTCTAACATGTTATTTCTCTTCAATTCCTTATTACTAGTTTTTAGTGGAATTCTTTACTTAAGTACTTCTAGCTCAGCTTCCCTTGCCCCTATTTATTAAGTCTTGCCCGAAGCCCTTATTATAATCTACTAATATGAGTTCCATTCTTTCATTCCTACTTACGAGTTTGCAAATACAGGACTTGGCTCTCAACGGTTTATGTGCTTTTTTTCTTCAAGTTGAGTTTAAGGCCTTGCCTGATACAGGGGTATACTTAGCCTGGTTTGATTCTTTAACTACCTGCTTTCAGTCTTAGTCTACTTAGGTCAATAAACTGACTATAGGGCTTGTTTCGTTCTTAGTCTTATACTTATGGGTTTTAATTCTAACTTGGGAACTGGGGAGTTAACTCTACAACTACTGGACTTACAATAAGGGAACAACGAATAAGGGGCTACTACCACTTCTGGAAACTAGCGCAGCTGCTGGCACCCTCTTATAACCTAGTTTCCACCCTTCTCTTTCTTATTTGATTTACCCAGTAGTTAGTTGGAACTTTCTATTAAGGCCACAGTAGCTTCTTCCTTTTTGAATTAAGGTTGAAGATTGAAAGGTGTTGGCTACAGTCAAAGAGGTCAGCTGCTAATTCTCAAGTTCACCAAAACCCTTGAGTTCAAGAGCAGAGTCAGTATAGTATAGGAGTTCAAGAGTCAAGTAGTCAATAGAGAAGTTCACCTTAGCTATTAGGGCAGGGAAGGTATAAAACTACTGATCCCCAGTCTTGTGGTGTTGTGGGAAGGGCAAAGCTTTGTAGTTAGTTGCGCGGTAGAGAAAGTCATGGGTGAAAAGAGCATATTAGTTTTTGACTACTTAGTTCAATTATGAGTCCCGTTACTAAAACTAAGGGAACTACTCCAAATCTGAAACTCTTATATTCCTACTTAGCCTACTTGTTGGGGTAGTCAACTAATGATCCCATACTTACCCCTTATATAAAGCTTAATCTAAGGGAAACTAAGCATTTAATCAGTTGAAACAAAGGATGAAACAAATTCCCCAGCATTAGAACGTATTTTTGACTGGCTTGGCTTTCGGGGTTCCCTTCCCTACCTCTCCTCTGGCTCTTGACTACTCGTATACTGGTTGGGGTACTATACTACTACTTGAAGGGGCAAGGGCTTATTGCGATTTAATATAAGGCTACTCACTAGCAGCAGCCTGGGAAGCAGGGGTTTGATTCTGAGTCCTGTGTTTGTTGCTACTGGTTTCAGGGTTAGATGCACTGGCTCAATTCCTTTCCTCAGTAGTATACGCTTGTCTCTTACTTATTGGTGTCAGTAGTATACGTTTGTCTCTTACTTATTGGTGTCAGTAGTATTAGCTAGTCTCTTACTTATTGGTGTCAGTAGTATTAGCTAGTCTCTTACTTATTGGTGAGTGGAATTCTTATCCTACTTAGTATAAATTAAGGAGTGAAAGAGGTATTTTACACTAGTGAAGAATTATTCACTCTGGTTGGCACTGGTTTGGTTCCTGTTGTTATACTTTATTAAGTCTGATAGCTGGCTTTTTTAAGGCACCAAGCTATTACTAACGTAGCCTTTACAAATAAGGGCGAGTGAGAGACCCGCTAGTTGAAGTCTAGTTAGCAGTGGTTGAAGACTGGTTTTACTGGTGGAAGTCTTATACTCACTGGTTGCATTCTTCAATGCCTTATTCTAGTTTATTAGTTTCATTTTCACTTTCCTACTCGCTCACCTACTTCTAATAGGGGGTTCTATTCCTTATTACTTGTTTTGAGTTGCATTCTGAGTCTACTACTAGATGCTTACTACTATATGCAGAGAATTGATACCTTGGAAACAACTCTACTACTTGCTACCCTCTCTCCTACTTTCCTACTAGCTCACCATGGTTCACTTTCATTCTCACTTGCCTCATGAAGACCTCTCTTGCTCTTGCTCCTCTCCTCTGGCAACTTCAACTTGGTATGAAACCAGAACAAGACCAGGAGCAGGGGCTGCAACTACTCGTTTACTGGTTGGGGATTAAACTCACACTCTCTCCTCACCAGACTTAAGAACCAGACCAATACTTGTCAACTTAAGCCTAAACAAGGGCTGCCAACTATCACCATTAACATCAGGGCTGTACCAGTAATTATAAGTTCTGGCAGCACCTTTCTTTCCTTCCCTCGCTTGCAGCAGACTACTTTCTCAACTTACTAGAAGCCTCTGGGGATGCAACTAGTCAGTAAACTCACTGTAACAGGGGATGCAACTAGCCCTTATTATAATTCAAAGGAATGGAAACTCGGAATCAAACAACTCACTATCGGACTTGAACCAATAGCTCTCTTACCCGAATTATGTATTAGGCAAATTCTAATAAGGGCTCGCTCAGTCCTTTATTTCTTCCCTTGCCCACAACTTACTATAAGGCACCTCTACTACTTGTTTTGGATTCCACTACCCTTTAACCACTAATAGTTGAATGAAGATAAGAATTAGACCTATATTGCCTCGCCTCAAAGCAAGTACTTTTCCCTATTAGTACTAGACACTGGCAACCATCCCTAGCTCCTAAGAATAAGGGATATCTACAAATAAGATAGTCAACTAAGAATAAGGTGCTGAAAGCCTACAAAAGGGTATTCCACAAATTCATAGTAAAGGCTCACAACTAGGAGTACTACAAAATAATTCCACTCTCAATCAGGTGTTACTGAACTGGTTCCCTTGTCTACCTCTGTAAACTAGCCTATCCGAGCCCTGTAGTGGTTTTCGTTTTAGCCTCGGATGCACTGGTTGGATTCTGTAATTCCAGTTTCTAGTGTGTTAGTTAACGACCTGTTGGAAACCTTAGCTACCTTGTTTAAGACCTGGTTGGAAACCTTAGCTACCAAGAACAATACCAGTGAGCTCCATTCTTGCTACCCCTGCTTTTATTCTTGAAACCCCCTGATCATTCTGTGATTTACTAGTTTGTTTCGTTGGTGCACTGTTCCACAAATTAGAATAAGGGCTTTAATTAATTGGTTAGTTTAAGAAATTAGAAGAAGTTCTCCCCGGTTTCACTCTTTGGCTTACTAGCTACATTCTATCCCTGGTATCGATGAGCTCAATTCTTATACAGGCTAGCTACATTCTATCCCTGACCAGCTGCCGAACACAGGACTTGACTTGCTCAACAAATACTAATTCAACTAGCACCGGAACCTATATCCTCTACTTCTGCCCTATTATTAAGTACAGCTTCCCCTAACAACTACTGATTCTCTTGCCCTACTCAATTCACAGCTTCCCTTGCAGACCTATACTTTTACTGCCTAAACTCTTACTATAAGGGCTAACTCCCACTCTTGACTTTCTAACAGGAGCCAATTAATAAGTTCTGGCTCTTTCTTACCTTCCTACTTTATATCTTAGAGTGGATACCTTTACTACCAATAGACTAAGGGCCAAGTCACTCACCAAGTAACTACTGGACAAGTAAAGGAACAGTAACAAACCCACTTGCGCCAGGCTCTACTCTTTTCACAAATAAATACTGTTATGACTCGTTTGATAGCAATTCTTGACTTCAGTACTTAACTAATCGGATACCTTAGCTACCCCTGCTTTAAGTCTGTAACTACCCTTAGCTTCAGCATTACTAATAAGGGGACTACTTAGCTACATTCTGATCGTCTCTATCACTGTTCAATTCTTCCATTCCGTATTCCTAGTTGTTTTGTTAGTGCAATTCCGTATTCCTAGCCTGGAGTGCAATTCTGTACTTAACTACTTGATGCTATGTACCAGTCTCCTATTCTGAGGAAGTAAGTAATTGGTCGACTTAGTTTCATTCTTTCACTCCTTAGTTTGACTCTGAGGTAAGCCAGAACTTATAATAACCGGGCCTAGCTCAACCCCGTTCCATTCTTTGACTGCTTAGTTGAAGTCTGAAGTAGCTCTATTCTAGACCTTAGTTACCTGGGCAACATCCCATACTCGCCACCCTTGCTTTCAGCCCTTATAGTAAGTCTAGTTTGATTCTTTGACTCCTGAGTAACATTCTAACTAGTTTCATTCCTATATAGTGTTCCGCAGACCAGTACTTCTAATTTCTGGTACAGCAGATGAGTACAGGTGTCAGAAATAGGGAAAGGTTCGCTCTTCCCTTAACTTACAATAAGGGAACTAACTTACTAGAAAGGCCTATCTTTATTACTTTATTGCTTACCTCCTAAACTGCTTACCTTGATGGTTCCCTTGCCTACCTCTTAGTTGCATGTGAAGACTTGCACTTATAATAAGGGCTTAATGTAAGGGCAGATTTCTAATCTGGCTTATTTCTTACCCTCTACTCCTAGACTCAACTCGGTATTAAACAGATTCAACTCGGTATTAAACTATAGCACCTAACTCCCCTTCCTCAACTTACTATAAGAGCCTATCTTCTTTCTTAGTTACCGACCCACTTGGGGTTAGAGCACAATAACCTCTTTCGTCACCAACAACAGGAACAAGAACTGCTAGCTACCTCCGTTAACATCTCATACTAGCTCCCCTTGCTCTAAGTCTTACTAGCAGTGGTTGAAACCTAGCTAAGAAGCAGAGAATAGCAACCCAGTACTCCATACCTAGCAGCAGAACTTAAGGGAAAGCACTCCTTAGCAACTGATTAAATGCTGAGCCAGTGAACACTTATTCTGCCTAGACACCGCATCATCCCTTGACTCCCTAGCAACTGATTAAATACTGAGTAGTACTATAGTGCCATTCTTGGGGATTTACTGGTGGAATTCTAACTGCCCGGGAGGACTGTTCCATTCTTGAACTACCGAGCATAAGTCTTACTCACACACCGGTCGAAGTCTGGTTGTTCAATAAGAGATGTGGAGAATAGATACCGCCAAGACACGGATAGACAAGCAACGGCGCAAGCCGCTGCGCGGCAGCAACAGCATAGACAGGGTATAGCCAGTTATAAACAAGTCCTTTGTTCGGGTGTCGCGGCAGGGCCGCTCCACTACCTTACTAAACTAGCTCACCCATGAGTGGAATTCGAACTTTCCGACTGGCGACTTAATATAAGGGTGATTTATCAGCTTGACTTTCTCATCCACAGGGGAGTAAACTCAAACTTCTTCTACTACTCGTATACTAGTTGGCAACGGAAGTGACTTGGCCAGCGACTCCTACTTTAACTACTAGGTGGGGCAAGAACTATACTTTCAACTTGACTTCTGTCCTCTACCTCATTGGAAGCCTCAGCTACTGATGAAACAATACTACAACTCCTAGAAGTAACTAAAACTATGAGTACTAGAAGTAACTACAACTACCGGGATTCTACTCCAAATCTCAACAGTACTTAATACTACCGGGATGAAGACTAACACTCGAGGCAGGACTACAATTACCTGCTTAAACTCTCCCTCGCCACTTTACGAGCACTTAAACGAGTCCCAACTTACTATAGAGGCCTCTTCTCGCTTTATTTATCTACATTCAAATTCATTCTTTCTCATCTTTATTAGTAGAAGGCCAACAGCAATAGCATTCCATTCTGCGGCTTCATATCCCCGGATCCTTACTCTGATCTTTTAGACTTCCCACTTACTGCTGGCTCCTCCACCTCCGGCTACTATACCTCTGGCTAACTTGCTTGAATTCTTCCATGATACCCAGCGCATGGGGAACAAGAATGACTTTGTTTACAGTGGTTTCATTCTTTAATGAGTTAGTTCAAATTCTTAGTCGGAATTCTAATAAGGGGTGCCATTCTTGCCCTGACTAGTTTCATTCTTCCTTTTGGCTCCTGAGTTCCATAGCCAGTGTTACTTCTTTCTATTAGCCCCCTCAGGCTCTCCCACTAATGATTCTGTTTCTGGACTTTGCACTTCAACAGTCGGATATTCTTCCCCTTGGAAACAGGACTCGTTCTCTCTCTTTCTGCCCCAGCCAAGACACTAGGCAGCCAAGTAGACAAGCCACCACTAATCTATCATTTAGAGTTTACCACCCGGTGGCGGAATATATAAGTTGGCCTGCCAATACTTACTTACAGTTTCCTCTTATTGAGTCTTTTTACCACTTGCTTCATTTCCTCATTGCTTCACACAAGCACTCGAACCTCCCTCTCTTGCTTCTCTTGTAAGACCTGATTGATCTCTTGCTTCTCTTGTAAGACCTGATTGATAGTAGTTTCCGAAATACTCCACAGCTTGATATCTGGAAACAGTGGATTCTCTAGTTATCTACTTCTATTGTGAAACAAGAACTGGTAATTCGTAGACTTATAGACAAAGGCAACCTCCCTTTAAAGGCTACTCCTGTCCGATGTTTAGGGCTTACGGGCAGCTCTTTTCTCCTTATTGAATGGAAAGCACATTCTCATTCTGCTGCTGATACCTCGCTTCAAAGGCTTTACTTGACTATGCAACTGACTATAGGGGCCTAAGAGAGAAGGTATAAAACTACTAATCTCAAGTCTGGTGTTGGGTGGTAAAGAGGAAAGTTAGGGAATATCTTATTTGCATTCCCTTAGTTGGGTTGCTTAAGTATCAATATTCTGATTAGCAGTATAGGCTTATGAGTTATGCCTTGTTGCTAAGGAGTCAAATCAATACTTTCTTTCTTGCCTCTGTCCTTAAAGTAGGGTACCTGGTAGTAGTAGCACCGGTAGCAGGGCTGCTAGTCAATTGACTGAAACAAGTCAGTTAGAAAACCTGTCCTGTCCGAAACAAGTGGTTCAGGTCCTTCAAGTGTAGTTAGTAAGTAAACTGCTAACATACAAGTATTGTTCAAGTGATAGGGCTTGACTGCTCTTTTTCCTATTCCTCTTATGGTTAATATATTCTCTAAACAAACCCCAACTCTATAGGCTCACGCGAACTCACTCCAGGCCATATAAGACCAAACACTAACATACAAGTATTGTTCAAGTGATAGGGCAGGGCTATCTGAACTCAACTCTTAACTTCTAGCTTCGTCACCAACAACTTAACTCTAGGCTTCTATCTCAATACCCGGCTAAGGATTCCGTGTCTTCCCCTTAACCCTACTTCCTAACTGGGCTTTCTGTTTTTAGGTATCCGTGAACAGGGGCTGCTCTTCTCCTCTGCGAGCTTTCATTCTTAACAACTTGAAGGGGCATTTCAACTAAAAAGCACTATAGGGTCATTTCAGTAGGCAACATAGGTCATTTGCCATCAAGATGTTAGGCTAACAGGGCATCACAACTGACTCACTGGTAGTAGTGAGTGACTTAGAAGCGGTCTTAAACTCATAATCATAAGGGATCCAGAGCACCGCTCCCTTGCATCTAATTCGAATCCAGAGTAGAAGACCTGATTGAGAGCACGAGCACTTTCATTCCATCTTTATTATAGAATCACTTTAGTTTCCTTTCCTCGCACCCAACATATGAAGTAGACCTAGATCTCGCAACAAAGCCGATACTATATTTCTTTATTTCAACAGGCTCCTGCCGCGCAACGCGTGTATTAGCTCGCTACCGCGCAACATTAGTAGTTGCTTGGTGGACTTGTTTATAATAAGTAATAACTCCCTATTGTTGTTGCTGACGCCGAAAACATAGATTGCGGAATCAGGACTTGTTTATAACTGGTCATAATTACCTCTTTGTTGTGCTGCCGCACAACGCCTTTCGTCGTTGCTTGGCCGTTATGACTATTACCTGCTGCCGCTAGAACTCGCTACCGCGCAACATTAGTAGTTGCTTGGCGGACACAGGACTCCATAACAACTGACGCCGAGCACAGGACTTGGTCATAACTCGTTATCACTCGTTATTCCGGCTGCCGCGCAACGTTAGTAGTTGCTTGGCCCTAGGGTCGTAGTTGCTTGTCGACTTGGCCGGCATAAGCCGTTGCTTGTCTATCCGTTGCTTGGCCCTTCCCGCTGCCCTTGCCTACCTATAGTGAGCTTCCGAATCTAACACTGGAAACTCTCCCCCAACTTAATATAAGGCTGGCTAGGCTAATTCTGATGTTTCAGTACACCTCATTAGTACACCTCGCATCCAGGGCTCTAATCTACCTCTGGGGACTTAATATAAGGGCCAATAACAGCCCTTTGGCATTCTTCCGAACTATGAGACCAAACCACAGCAATAAGGCAACACCGAGTCCTTTGTTAATGGCGGCAGGAGCTCAATACTACTTTCTTGCTCTATTTTAGTTACTTGGCCCCTACTAAAGGATATCTTCTCCTTCCATTTCCTTTTCTGGTTTCGGAATTAATTGAATGCTTTGTTGTCGACTCGAGTCAAGTGGAAAGTGGGGTGTTAGTGGTGCCCCAGTTCCTGTGATAAAGTAATCCCTAGTTGAAGTTGCATCTGTGTTTGTTGGCGAAAGGGGTGTTTCGGGACCGGACCAATAGAAAAGAATTAGATGTCCCTCTCTAATAGTAAAGTAAGCGCGTGAAGGAATGTTCTTGTTGCGCGCAGGAAGTTGGCTTAGAGTATCTTTCTTTTCTTGTGAAATCCAAAGAACCACTTTCATTCTATCGGCACCTAGCTTCCTATTCCCACATATATTCTATCGGCACCCACACATATATTCTATTATATGATGATGATACCCGATGGATACCCGATGCCCCCTCACCTCAGGCTCTAAACAATACCCATCCTTGGGCTACCCGCACTGGATTGATTTCTTGATTTCTTTGCCTGGTATCAAATTTAGAATGAAACAAGTCAGAGTTCAATACCAGAGTAGTGGCAAAGAGGTAATTATGACTCATAATAAAAGCACTGGATTGTGGAAAGGCAGTAGCACATAAAACTTGACTGGGTTGGTTGGTTACCTTAGAGCCATAAAGGGAATTTCCACTAGTTTGGGCTGTCAACCACTAAATATAAGGGCCAACCTCAACTCTCAAATCATAATTGGATTGCCTAGGAGCAGCTTCACCCCCGGCATATAATCTCTACTACTTAGCACCTGAACTATACTTCACTCGCACAGCTTCCACTGCTGATGTTTACTCTGTAGATGCTGACTTAGCGGTTGCTGTAGTGGAGTTGTCCAGTTCTGGTTCTTTTTGAATCAGTTCTATTATATAAGAAAGATAGAATTCCAAATAAAGATAGAATTAATTGAGTAGGGAATACTTTAGTAGTGGAATGTATTAGTGGCCCGGCAAATATATCATAGTTTTTCTGTTATTTTAGTGTTTGTGATTTCATTCCACCACCCCACTAGATTGATTGGATCGGCAAGGATATGGGTCTCGATTGGACCACTACTTTCAGAAGGGTAAACGCCCATTAGACAGCAAAGGTTCTCTATCTCATACCTCGGGCAGGACAGGTAATTATCCACTCCCCGCTTCGTCACCAACAAATATGGATTCAAAAGCACTACCACTTAGCCATACATAGGTGGAGGAGCCTAATTCTGATATAAAAGAAAGTCAAGACTTTTCAGCGGGAGGGAAAGCAAGAATCAGTTGTGCGAGAGGAAACAGCCTAGTGGAATTCTTCCTTTTTTCATATTGTTCCAGTCTTAGCTTAGTTAGCTCCATTCTGAGCCCTCGGATTAGTGGTGAATTCTTTTACTTACTAGCTCCACTCTCGGTAGGCAGGAGACAAGCGTATACCAGTGAGGTTCATTCTGATCTTAGTGCTGTAGCTGCAGGGAATCAGCAGAAGTGGTTTCATTCTTCTTAGTCTTGGTTTCATTCTTGTTGTTAGTGTTTTGATTCTGTCTGAAGGGTCTATCTGATTCTTTGACTGCAGCTGGGTAGTAGTAGTCTGTGATGTTGCCCAGGTCGCTAAGGTCTCTATTCCTTGCTTCTTATATAGCTACTTCAGCCTTAACCGAGTCCATTGGTAAGCCTTTGTATAGCAACCGTTAGGGTAGGTCATGGGAGCAAGCACGTAAATAAATGATGGGTCCTACTCTCTTTCTGATCCAACCGGTAGCGAATAAGCCTAAACTCTAAGGTATTTTAGTCTAGTAAGCATCGGACTAAATGTATCCTCCCTAAACATCTGTACTCTAATCGAGCCGTGTAACCATCAACATTCTTTTCCCACAGGCAGTCAACATTTCCTTGTTCTGGTCCCTAAGCTCAATCCATGACTTTTTTCTTTCCTCCGGTCCGGATTGAAAGCATAATTGCTCTAAAGGCAGGTAATAATCAAAGGGGAGTTTCCTTTTCTTTGGATGCTACCTCGGCCTCCTCTATTTGACTTTCACAGTATTACCTCGTCCCGGCTTGACTTCTAATTGATAGGCTTACCGCTGCTATTGAAGTACCTTTTCTATCATCTGGTACCGCTGCTATTGAAGTACCTTTTCTATTATCTGGATTCTCTTGCTTGGATTGGTGTATACAGCACTCTATTAGAACTCAGCTAAAGTAGGCTCCGGCTATCAAAGGTATGGATGGGCGGTCAATTTACTCAAAGCTGTCCTGCCTGGCTATAGGTCTGACTGTCCTTGCTTTGATTCTCTCTTTCCTTATTAACTCTACTATGGCCGGTATACTCGTACAATTCTATACTTTTTTTCTCTGCTTTAGCACTTTATCTACCAGTATGCTTAGTGTTTGTCTAACCTAACAGGTTTTTGATTACCTGCTCTCAGGCTCTCGTTGACTTGATGTTTTACCCGAGTCATTATGTTGTATAGTGAAACTCTCGTTGACTTGATGTTTTACCCGAGTCATTATGTTGTATAGTGAAAAGAGTCGAGTTGCCTCTTTTGATTCGGCTATTTAGATCAGTATAGGTGCATGCTTTCGAAGCCCATCCTCTGTCTTTCGGCATGCTTTCGAAGCCCATCCTCTGTCTTTCGGCATGCTTTCGAAGCCCATCTTCTGGCTTTCTTATAAAGATCTCTCATGGATTGTGACGAAAAGAGTAGGTACCTATTCAGTAAATAGATGGAATGTTCGCAATGTGTAGCTCCTGTTAATCGAGTGAAAGCCATTTGGACCTATCGAGATATCGAATAGTTCTGGAATCGGTTATCCCGCCAATATATATAGTTGGTAAAGAATAAAGATCCCGCCAATATATATAGTTGGTAAAGAATAAAGGAAGCCCGAAAGGCGCCTAATACATAAACACTGTAGAAAATCCAATATGATCTCGCGTTTAACTGTCAACTAATTCTTTCATTCCTACTTTTGGACTACTTAGTTCAATTCTAAGTGTTCTACCAGCAATACCGAT
The DNA here is from genome assembly GCA_001649415.1 of Musa itinerans. NCBI lineage: Eukaryota > Viridiplantae > Streptophyta > Magnoliopsida > Zingiberales > Musaceae > Musa > Musa itinerans. The sequence continues at coordinate 267,374 of LVTN01000074.1, read as the reverse complement.
ATAGGAGCTAATTCTTCCATTCCCTATTCCCTGTTTTGAGTTGAACTCTTCCTTTCGGGAACAGAAACGAAAAAGTGTCATATGTCAGCAGTGTTATAGCCAGCGGTAAGCAGTAAGTTTTGTCAATATATTCTAGACGCGCATATTCCTTTCTTAAGTAGAGTGCAGGTCAAGTTTACCTATTTGAGATTTTTGGTGCGAGTTATTAAATGAAACAAGCGGGGCCTCAGTTAGTTTAGCAGTCAGGAGTAATAAATTGGTTGAGCAGAATAGGTGCTACTTTCAGGAAGAATAGATGTTCTATTACTTGTAAGGAAGAATGGAGACTCTATATAGTTACTAGATTAGCTCTATAGTTACTAGATTAGATTATATGAGGACTTGACTATTAATTTGCTCTATCAATAATTCTTTGTTTCTTTCTTGGGCTTACTAGTTCTATTCTTTGGAGTTAGTTTCTCAATTCTTTCTTTGTTTCTTTCTTACCTTTCGAGTGGAGAGGAAGTTATTACTGCTGTTGTGCGTGAGTTTTAGTTGAGTATAGTATGTGTAATGTTATGCTATTCGTAAGTTGTTTACTATATTCTATTCAGTAGTCGTGTTTGTTGCGAGAGCATGAGTGTCTCTTTGTTCTGCTTCCTTTCCTTTCGAAAGAAACCTTCCTTCTCCCACGAATGCGTTTGCTCTTAAGGGCGTGTTTTCTTGTGAGTTTGTCTGGGAGGTCGCACATTCTCCTCGTGGATATTTTGTATCTCAGATCTAATAAGGTAATGACTTTCTCTTTATCAATCGAGCGAAACTCCATGATGTTTCTCTTTCTCAATCGAGCGAAACTCCATGATGAGAAGACTGTTTACACTCCCTTGGAGCTTAACGTGAAACTCCTAATTACTGATGGCTCACCATTATCTGATCCGACGCGCTGTTTCGTTTCTCTTTTCTTTAGATCTCTCGCCCATATATTGCCTTGGCTCTTACTAAGATAGATAGATAGTAAGCCTTTCATAGCAGCGCCCTCGGTTAGTTCACCTTTCCGCAGTTTCTAGGATTCTTAGTTTCAGCTGGAATTATAAGTCCAGTACTTAAGTTCAGCGGATTCTTAGATATCTAGTCCGCTTTTCTCGAGCTTAGATATCTAGTCAGCTTTTCTCGAGTAGTAAGCTTTTGTCGAGCCGTCGTTTTTCCGTCATCGTCCTCTTTAGGGTTCCGTGATACTACTGATGCCGATTGGGCCTTAAGATGGGTGCTCAACAACAAAACAGGACATTTCTTAATATATTCTATTAATCTTATATATAGAGTTCTACTAATAGAGACTTCTTATATATATTCTAGAGTTCTTATGGAGTCTATAAATCTTCTAGAATAGAGTTTTCTTATGGAGTCTCTAAATCTTCTAGAATAGAGTTCTTCTATAGTCTATAAATCTTATCTAGTTATTCTATAAATCTTCTAGAGTTATTCTAGAGTCAAATAATGGATTCTATATTCCAAGTCAGAAGGTGCGTGCATACTTTGTCAGGTCCCCACTACTTCTTAATTCAGGGCATGGGAGCCTGATTACTTTACATCTAACTAGGCGAGAGGTTAACCTAACCCTCTTAGCAATTTCAGCATAACGGTGTTTAGTTTCAGCTGACTTGCCCATCCAAAAACCCCTTAAGTGTGTTTTTTCATTCGTCGCTGCTATATCTTTCTACTGTTGTCAACAACTCTTTTTCATGTTTGATTCTCCTCTATGTTGGAACATATCAGTTATTCCGATCTAAATCTAAGTGGTCTTATTCTGTGTCCTGTGCTAGGAAGCATAACTCCTCTTTTGATTCCTAATTCAAGAATACGACCGATACGCTGGATTGGTCTGTGCGCTTCTCTTATTACTTTTTTGTATCCCCCTGTTCTTCGGATACAATTCGATCCTTCTACGGCCAAATCTCAATTTGTGGAAAGGCTTCGATGGCTTCCTTATGAAAACATCCATTATTATATAGGTATAGACGGTCTTTCATTATTCTTCGTGATATTGACCACATTACTTATCCCTATTTGCATTTCAGTGGGTTGGTCTAGTATAAGACATTTTGGTAAAGAATATATTATAGCATTTCTAATTCGTGAATTTCTAATGATCGCCGTGTCCTGCATGCTGGATCCTCTACTATTCTATGTTCTTTCCGAAAGTGTGCTAATCCCTATGTTGTGCGGAGCTAAGCATCTTCTATTCGCTGGGATAAAGCTTTTCCTCTGCAGGGGCCTTGTGCAGTAAACCCTCTATGGGCGGTCCTCCGTCGTCGTAAAGTGGTAAAGGTCCCCGCGAAGCTTTCTGGAAGAGGGGTAGTCTTGTGCGTAAGCATAGCATTTCTGGTCGAACCTAACTTAATCAATTGCCACACATCTTTTTGGATTTCCGGGTACTCTGAATAGTTGGTAACTCGTAGGACCTCTACCCGCCTACTCTGGTCTTGTATGGATATGCAGGAAGGGGTGCTCCTAGGTGTGTTTAGGGGATGTGTTTGTTCGCGAGAATGGATTCCTCGTCAAGTCAGGGGGGTGTAAACACACTTGCGCGAATTCGGGTAACGGCTACAAGGGAGAATAAATCAAGATAGGAAACAGTATCCGACCAGGGATGGACGTAAACTCGTAAGCTCAATTATAAGTAGGGATAGGGATAATCGTTCAGGTCTTATTGCTTATGAAACACGCCCGCCACAGCAGGCAGGTTGCTTCCTCTGTCCGGGGAGCTCTTGGCGAGGATACCTTAGGATAAGTTGCTAAAACATACAGAGGGGAGCCGTAACTTATTAGTCGAATTCCGAAGAAAGACAGTTGGCAGCAGAGCAGGTGGATACATTTCTTTGGCCCACTTCATCAAACAGGTGGATACATTTCTTTGGCCCACTTCATCAAAAGAGATAATGATGGCAGGGTAGAGCTCGGCAGAGGGTTCGAGAATCTAAGGTGAAGTTAGCTAACACAGCTAGGAAATAACAATCCCTACTAATGATTCAGATCCTAAAAAGAGCGCGCATGCATCTCCATACAAGTGGAGGCCAGAAAGATCAAACCAATTTCACCCCTCAGCTCACATCACTGTAGTCGTTGTTGCGTAAAGGCTGTGGAACCATAAGGCAATGACTTTAACCTGAACTGGAATTATAAGTACTGGCCTTTATTGGAACTCTCCATAGATTTCGAGATCTGCAGCGTGAGCAACTCGACTGTGCGTTCCATGTGCTCCACAAGCAGCACTTAATCCGTCTTCCCATAAGCCAATTTCTCTTCTTTATTTGTAAGCATGATATTTCGGTTGGTTTCGAAAGGCTGGGTTTCAGGCACTTAACCTCCCCCCTCAAACTAGCACTGATACTTACAAGCTAGTGAGCGGAAATTATAAGTACTGGCGGGCGCAGGCATCTACTACTCTGCAAGCTGCCAGGCATCTACTACTCTGCAAGCTGCATTGTTCGCCATCACCCCAATAAGCAAAAGATTCTAGAGTCAAGGCAGAAAAGACAAGCATAACTACGTTTGGTCTAATGACAAGGGCCGACGACGGAAGCTCGGGACGGAGCCGTATGATGCGGAAGTATCACGTACGGTTCTCTGAGAAGGGATTGGCTACCCACAGGAGCTTCGACCAACCCGGTAAGGTCAATTCCGCTTTGGGGCCACCCCTTACTCTACTATTATTATAGGGGTCTGGGGTTCGAGACAAAGAAAGATCAAGGCAGCATATCCGTTTTTCCTATATACTTTACTTGGATCCGTTTTTATGCTATTAGCTATTCCGTTGATTCTTCTCCAAACAGGAACTACTGATGTACTTATCTTATTAACCACATCATTTAGTGAGCGGCGTCAAATTCTTCTATGGATTGCATCTTTCGCGTCTTTCGCCGTCAAAGTTCCTATGGTACCAGTTCATATTTGGTTACCCGAAGCCCATGTAGAGGCACCTACGGCTGGATCCGTAATCTTGGCAGGAATTCCTTTAAAATTGGGAACCCACGGATTTCTAAGATTTTCCATACCAATGTTTCCCGAAGCGACACTTTGTTCCACTCCTTTCATTTATACTCCTAGTGCTATTGCTATAATATATACTCCCTCGACCACTTCAAGACAGATCGATCTTAAGAAGATCATTGCCTACTCCCCTGTTGCCCATATGAATCTGGTTACTATTGGTATGTCTAGTCGGGCGGCGGCCGTTAGGTCACCTATTGGAAGTTATAGACACACAAGCAAGACAAAAACATGTGTGCCGGGCTTGCGACCCATCAACCTACTAGCAATAGGGGAGAAAACATAGCATGTCGCAACTAAAGCGTCGATTCGAGGCATCAGCATAACACTATAGTATGTGCCAAAAAGGACGGGAGGAGGGGACGGCCCTACGCGCATACAGCAACAGCACCGGCTATGTCCGAATTCATCTAATCTTTCAGTTGACTTTCCTTTTTCCCCCGGGAATAATCATTGTTGGGCACGGCGAAGCGAGCGCTTCTAGCTCTTTCACTAGCTTCCTTTTTGGGGGGAAATGAACGAAAAGCGAGGATTAACTGCATTTGGAAATCTCTTAATAGATATCAGGTTATTATACTTAAGTTCGGTTATTATAAGTTCCGGGAATTATTAAGTACTGGTAGATCGAAAGAGTAGGAATCGCTAGAGAAGAAAGAGGGCAATCCAAAGGTTCTTCCCACATTTCTATCCATTGATGAGACAATCTATCTATCTATTATGGATCTATCTTCAATAATTCGATATGTATCTTAACTTCTGGAGTCCACATCGTATGTATAGTGCCGCTGGCCAGCTCATTTCTCTTATCCATCGGTCCAATGCACTGGGCTCATCTCATGGAGGGCCAATTTCGCCGTTTGTGTTGCTCTGCCGCCTCTAAGCATTCCCCGGCATCGTCCCACACAGAAAGAAAGACTTATAATTACCGCCCCGACCCGACCAGTAGGTCCGATAACATCAAGCGAGGAGTTGAGCCTGAACTGGCAAAACCGAAGTCACTTTCGTAACCATACTTCCTACAGCTAACATGTGTCCTGCGGGAACGCGCAGCGCAAACGTGAGCTCCTCGAATCCCACGATAGCCAGCGGGGACCAAGTGGTAAGGCCATGATCCGCAGGGTAAGGGATAACTCATTCTTCTATTTGGGATAGGTGCACGAACGACAACTCCAAATGTAACACATCCGTAACCTACCTACAATTTAGGTGGCACCAGCGAGATCCAGCCCACAGAGCAGTAAGGTACTTTGTGTCGCGGCTTCTCCACTCCGCAGCGGTCTCTTTCACTTCACTTGCCTTCCCATAGTCGGGCGGCGGCCGTTAGGTCACCTATTGGAAGTTATAGACACACAAGCAAGACAAAAACATGTGTGCCGGGCTTGCGACCCATCAACCTACTAGCAATAGGGGAGAAAACATAGCATGTCGCAACTAAAGCGTCGATTCGAGGCATCAGCATAACACTATAGTATGTGCCAAAAAGGACGGGAGGAGGGGACGGCCCTACGCGCATACAGCAACAGCACCGGCTATGTCCGAATTCATCTAATCTTTCAGTTGACTTTCCTTTTTCCCCCGGGAATAATCATTGTTGGGCACGGCGAAGCGAGCGCTTCTAGCTCTTTCACTAGCTTCCTTTTTGGGGGGAAATGAACGAAAAGCGAGGATTAACTGCATTTGGAAATCTCTTAATAGATATCAGGTTATTATACTTAAGTTCGGTTATTATAAGTTCCGGGAATTATTAAGTACTGGTAGATCGAAAGAGTAGGAATCGCTAGAGAAGAAAGAGGGCAATCCAAAGGTTCTTCCCACATTTCTATCCATTGATGAGACAATCTATCTATCTATTATGGATCTATCTTCAATAATTCGATATGTATCTTAACTTCTGGAGTCCACATCGTATGTATAGTGCCGCTGGCCAGCTCATTTCTCTTATCCATCGGTCCAATGCACTGGGCTCATCTCATGGAGGGCCAATTTCGCCGTTTGTGTTGCTCTGCCGCCTCTAAGCATTCCCCGGCATCGTCCCACACAGAAAGAAAGACTTATAATTACCGCCCCGACCCGACCAGTAGGTCCGATAACATCAAGCGAGGAGTTGAGCCTGAACTGGCAAAACCGAAGTCACTTTCGTAACCATACTTCCTACAGCTAACATGTGTCCTGCGGGAACGCGCAGCGCAAACGTGAGCTCCTCGAATCCCACGATAGCCAGCGGGGACCAAGTGGTAAGGCCATGATCCGCAGGGTAAGGGATAACTCATTCTTCTATTTGGGATAGGTGCACGAACGACAACTCCAAATGTAACACATCCGTAACCTACCTACAATTTAGGTGGCACCAGCGAGATCCAGCCCACAGAGCAGTAAGGTACTTTGTGTCGCGGCTTCTCCACTCCGCAGCGGTCTCTTTCACTTCACTTGCCTTCCCACGGGCGAAGCGAATGGGCTAAAGTGTGCCGTGGGTCAGTTTCGTGGCGGGGGGACAGATAAATACCTCAATAATTCCTCTTTTCTTTACCTCAATAATTCCTCTTTTCTTGAAAAGCTACTTTCCTTGCTTCTAGAGTTCGCAGCTTTTCCCAGGCCAAACCAAAGGAAGAAGGGCTTGCTCGCCTTTGTTTGATATTTGTGTTCAATTCCTGACAATACAAACTACAACTAAACCAAAGCAACAGGGCCACTAACCATAGAAGCTAGAAGTCAACCAAGTACTATAGCCTATAGTAGGTATAATTCAAGTAGGAAAGAACTTATTAATTACCACTACATAAGCCGCTAGCTGAGAAAGCTCTTACTTCGAGCTTCCCTTCATTTGCTTCACGGGAGTCGCACACAACACAGTGCTGGAAGTCTGAGGGCCCATACTACCTGCCTAACCCTTTGCTCCGAGGGACCGTAGAACGGAAAGCGCCTTCTAATCAACTTGGCTGAAGGGAAGGGGCCTATTTATTTGAATGACCCATTCTGATTTTACACTACCTACACCCAGAGCCAATCCCCTAGTGGTCCTGCCACCACGCCGCAGAACGGGAGCTCGTGTGTCACCTTGGATTTCAGGAACTTTCCATAGTCGAGCCGAAGAAGGGCATAACTTCTTTACCATAGTATGTCATGTCGTCTCGTCCTCGCCGAATAGTACCTATGTGTTCCGGTTCACTGATAAGGAAGATAGAGTTTGGGTAGGGGTCGTCAATGTTAGACTCTATAACCTACCACACGGGGAGAAAGATGCTTAACTTAACCCTTTGCTCCCCGGGGAAAGGACTCGTTTCTAATTGGAAAAAGTAGTAGCTTGGCGGTTATAACAAGTTCTTAACTAGCAAACTCCGAAGACTTATTTACTGCCGCGCAACACGATATCTCTTATACAACTCTCGATCCCGAAGTAAGTAATTGGCGGAACGACCAGCAAAATAAGGTTGAGTTAGAAAGCCGTATGATGGGTTTTCACTTTCTTGTACGGTTCGGGGGGTAATCGGCGTACTCCAGGGGAATAATTGGCTCTATCGAACATACAGGGAATTGGAGGTAGCATTCTACCGATGTCAAGTCATGGACTGGTTCCTCCAGCCCTTTTTCTATGTGTTGGTGTTCTATATGACCGACATAAGACTCGACTTGCTAGATATTATGGAGGTTTAGTGAGCACCATGCCGAATCTCCCTACCATTTCCTTCTCTTCCACTTTGGCTAATATGAGTTCACCTGGCACTAGCAGCTTTATCGGGGAATTCTCAATCTCAGTAGGAGCTTTCCAAAGAAATAGCTTAGTTGCCACATTAGCAGCGCTTGGGATGATATTAGGCGCGGCGTATTCCCTATTTCTATATAATCGTGTGGTTTCTGGAAATTGCAAACCTGATTTCCTACATAAATTCTCCGATCCCAATGGAAGAGAAGTTTCCTTTTTTCTACCTTTTCTTGTTGGAGGGGCGACCGTACGTTGAACTACCAAAATCAATAGGGTAAACCAATGTTATCATTACATTGTAGGTGCTTGCGATGGGACGGATGCTACTTCCCTCATAAGTAATGGGTGGCATAGCCAGTTGCAGAAGTCTACTTTTTGGATCCTTACCACAGAAGAGCCCGGGTGGGACCGATAGAAAGGGAAGAAAGCACAGGGGGAAACCATGCATGGCACTTTCTCGACCCTGTCTCCGAGGGACAGTTGAATGAGCGACTCATTAATGCAGCAGGGTTGGACGAGCCAATAACTCGAACGCGTTCGGTCCGTTTTTTGAGCAAGAATCCAAGCGTTACCTTACCTTAACCTTGATATGGACTCCAAGTTCTTATGGCAGAGCACGAGAAAGTTGTCCTACATATTTCTATGGAATAGAAACCTGAAGCACGACTGGGGTCTTCGTGGTCGGGAGATATATCAGTCAAAGTAACGTAAGCATGAGACTCTTTGGTAGTACCGGTGAACCCAGATGTCCGCGGCGAGGGAATCAGGGACGGAGGACTCATAATATCTCTATAGATCCTGCAAAAGAGAATATCTCTATAGATCCTGCAAAAGCGAAAGACCAACTCCATAGATACTGCAAAAGCTAAAGACCAAATGGAGTTAGGCCCTAGGAGCAAACAAGAAAACTTACCCCGATATTGAAAGCCTTCAAGACAATAAAACTTACCCCGATATTGAAAGCCTTCAAGACAAGAAAACTTACCCCGATATTGAAAGCCTTCAAGACAATAGTAGGACACTCTCAACAGATCCTATACTGGGCATACCTATCTAGTGCGTCTTTATCGTGGCGGGAACAGAACAACTGGGAAAATAACCCGACCAGGGCTCTAGCCATAAGAGAGTGAGTTTACAGTTTTCTATTTCAGTTCTTTTTCGTATTAGGGAAGGGAGAAGGAGTCTAATTCAATATCAATTAATGAACCAGCATTGATGGACATTGCACATGACACGATCAATTACACTCTTAGGGCCTTCATTCAGAGCAGACCTTTCTTTAAGCTGCTCCCTGCAGACCGGTACTATACAAGGAAGTATAGAGATACTCGTAGGACCGGGTAGGAGATTCCACAATTTCTTGCTTGCTTACTTCAAGGTAGAAAGATCTCTAGGGTAGTTAGTCTCAATCGATCCAGCTTCCATAGGATTCCTACTCACGGCACGCACAGATATTTCTCAACTTGAGGGCTGAGGGCTACCCCGACTCCTTAACTTAAGGTTAGCTTACTCTGACTCTACTGACATAGGTTTACTTTGCCCGGAGGTTACATAGAAATAACTAAGGAGCGAGTGGCCGGAGGTTACATAGAAATAACTAAGGAGCGAGTGGTTTGCCCGGGAGGTTACATAGAAATAAGTAAGGAGCGAGTAGAACTAAAGGGTTGGTGTGGCCACAGCAACAACTACTGGCGCTTCAAAGGGCTTAGATTCGGTTGGGCGAGGTGTAAGCCCACCGCTAATATGGAATATGGGAACTCATGGCAGAATCCTTCTTTTCTTTGAAGATCTATTCATATGTAATGAACTCTTCTTTTCTTTGAAGATCTATTCATATGTAATGAACTCATGGCAGAATCCTTCCTTCTTTTCTTTGAAGATCTATTCATATGGTCATATCTTTTCTTTGAAGATCTATTAATATGGTAATAATAATAAATCATAATCTCAGTTCAGATTGATTGGTGAGCCTAGTGATAGGAGACTATCTAGCTTGGTTCGGAGAGCACTTGTTGGGGATTCGGTTTTTGCTAAATGGGAGGCCTAATTGCTTCACTATTGACTCTACTTGTTCGGATGGGTGTTCACCCCAAAGTGTTCCCGGACTGCATGCATACATCCGTAGGTAACTTAGTGCAACATGGTCAATTTCATTGATAGAAAATCAGCAAAGAAAAGAAAGAGCATTCCACTACAGTAAGTGCAAGAATTACACCAGTGCTACGAAGAATCGAACTCATAAGTCACAGAATGCAACTAAGAGGTGAGCTACTAACAACCAGAATGAAACTGGGTAGTAGAAGCCTTAACCTGGATCCGAGCCTGGAGCAAGTGGTATTAATTCCCCGAGTAAAGTAAGGGCAGATTATTAATCTGGCTCGAATGAAACTAGTTGTCTGCTTTGCTTGCCTACTTACTCTTTGTTTGTGAGCCCTGAAGCTAGTAAGAATTGAACCAAGGAATACAAGAATGAAAGCGGTGCTACTTATGCTCTGTATTGGACTGAAGCTAGTGGGCCAATTACTAGAAGTTCCTTTCCCCTATTTCTTAAGTCTGATCCCTCGATGCTAGTTGAAGAATTGACCTCCGTAGTCCAAGGCCATCCGAGACCCCCGAGTCACAGAACGAAATCGAGTAGTTCCCTTACTTCATTTCTTAAACAAGAGCTGCTAGGACTTATGCTAGGCACACTGAGAGTGGAGCTGGCCCTTATTATAATTCGTCGGACTCAAACCAGGTAGGCATAGGCTGATGCTATGTAGTATGGGACTGAAGCTGGGTAGTTTTGGGGAATGGAACCACTACTACTACCAACCAGGCTAAGAAACCTAGCAACCAGGCTGGAACTCGGTATTACTACTACTACTAGTCTTGGTTCAGAATGTCCCTTAACAGTCGAATTAAACTAGGCAGTATAAGCCTTAAGCCCCAATACAACGAATCAGAATTACCTCCAGCAGTTCAAGGATCAAACCAGTGCCTATAGCTCCTAAGATCAGAATGCAACCCGTGGTAGTAAGACTAAAACCAGTGTTACTGATTCCCTTACTTGACCCTACCTTCCCTGCTTCTGATATTGAACTACAAGACTTAAAGCAGGCGTACTAAGCCTTAACCACCTAGCAACAAGAACCGGTGCTAACTAAAATGGAGGCTGAGAGTGGAGACTCATAACTAAGAATCAAACTCACTCATCACAGAATGCAAACTAAGCCTCTATTTATTAAGTCTTCCCTGCATCTAGTAGTAGCTTGGTAACTTCTTATGCTTTATGTACCATCTTCATGTCATACGCCTAAGAGAGCTTCTAATTCAGTTGATGCCTATAAAACAGGGCTTGTCTACTTATCAGCTGAGTAAGTCAAGTATCTAGTTCTAGTATCGAGTCCATAAAGTCAGTATTGCCAGTTTCACAAGTATATTTATTGGGGGTTGTTGGGTCTTCAAGGGGCCAACGTTGCGCGCTTTCTAGTAAGTTGCCGCTCTTCTGGTGCTTTAGCTCCTAGTAGTAGAGTGAAGTTGTATAACCCATGTGTGAAGTAAGAAAACAGGGATTCTAGCTGGATGTATTGGAGCCTATACTAAGTAAGAGAACTATGGTAAGAGAACTATGAGTTGGAATAGAAATAGTGGAATAACCTATGTACTAAAGGGATAATAACCTGTAATCGAAGTGAGAGTTAAGTCAACCAGATCCGAGTGAAGGGATAATAACCTGTAGTAGTCGCTTGTTGGAGTCACAGAATGAACCTAGTTGTCGACTTGCCTATGTACTCTTCACTCTCGACAAATCGGTAGTCCAGGTAAAGTGACAGTTGCATCCCCAGTGACAGAGTAGATTACACATCTGGAATTGCCCGGTAGTCCAGGTAAAGTGACAGTTGCATCCCAAGTTAAAGTTCTTGTTAGAGTGGAATATACCTAGTTTAGTCTGAAGTTGACAAGTAAAGTAGGAGTCCTGCACTTAAGTAATTGGTGAGAATAGCGAGTTTCATTCTTTGGTTAGCTAGTACTAAGCATCTAGTACATAAGAAGTGGAATCTAAAGTAGGAGTTAACTCATAAGTAGGAGTTCCCTTACTGAATTTCTTCACTCACTTACTTGCAGAATCAAACTCAGACACCTAACTACAGGGCTCAGACACCTAATAGCAAGAATCAAATCACCAGGGCAAAGACTGAAACTCAGAGGTGAGCTACTGGTATTGGTATCAGAGGTGAGCTAAGTAAACTAAGAATACAACTAGCAAGGACAAGCCTGAAACCCCTCCTAATAAGAATCAAACAGGAGGCCGAGTAATTGAATCAAAGAATGTACCTAAGGAGTGACAGAATAGAACTAGGGCTGACCAGACTCAAACTCCCTATCGACGAAAATAGGACTGGAAGCTATAAGTACTGAAGTCAAGTAGAAAGGAACCGGAACCATAGGATTTGCCATTAGCTACCTTTACCCTCTGTTCAACGACTCGAAATCAAGGCTCAGGTCGGGTCTCTTGCACCCAAAGAGACTAAAGTATAGGATACCGCTCCGTTAAAGCAAGTGCTACCAATCAATCCATTTTCTCTTATTATATAGGCTTGGCGCCTGCTTGCCTACTTGGCTGATAGCTTCGTGGTTGGGTTGGTACCTTGTTGGATTAAGGGAACGACTTATAAATACTCTACTTTCCTCCCCACTTTCAAAACTACTTGAATAAGTTCATCATTGAATTGATTCTCTCTTTCACATGGGTAGTATAGACACTTGTCAAGTGGAACAGGGCGAAGAAACCTGTCTTCGGCGAGTAAAACAGTCAAGTAACAAACAGTAATGGAAGTTGAATCTCCTACTTTAATTGAAGTTTCATCTCCTTCTTTAATTGAAGTTTCATCTCCTTCTTTTGTTTCATCTTTATCTTGTTCATATCTTATAGGAATTGACACTCCCGGAGTAGTTGCTAATTATTATATCGGAATATTTGTAATCATTTATATCGGAATATTTGTAATCATTGAGTTCATAGTTGGAGTAGCCAGCTGCAGGGCTTGTTTAAAGAAGTATTTGTTGCGAGTTAGAAAAGAAAAATGATCTTCTGCTTGTTCAGGCGTGAAAGCAGGGTGAATGGAATAGCATAGGAGAACCTTTAGCCGACCTCTCTCTTCTAGAAGTGTATTGCCAGGTCCAGCGCATTAAGTATTACTAGAAGGCTTATACTCAATAGTTGCTTTCATGCCTATGAGTTAAGTATACTAAGTAGCTATATTCTTTCGCAACTAAGGAAGGGAAGGTATAAAACTTGATAATCAAACCGGAAGGATAGGACTGTTACTATATACACAGTAGCCAATCACATTAAAAACATCTCTAGATAAGTAAAGGAACAGGAACAGGAGCTGGATCAGAGCTGAGCCAGGATCAGAAAGTTAGGTCGGTTCGGGTGTTGGTGCCGAGAAGCATAAGCCATATCAGGTCTTTGTCTTTGTAGTAGTTACCCGAACTTAAGTACTGGCCTGGCTTGGATTACTTGTGTGCCATTGAAACCTCTTAGTTGGATTACTTGTTCCATTTCAACTCTCTATCTGGTGTGAAAGCCACAAAGCAACTACTAATGACCAAGTCGACAAGCAACTACGTAAGTAGTTGTGCTAAAGTTGTTATGGAGTCCTGTGTCCGCTGACGCGGTAGCGAGTTCCAAGCGGTAGCGCTTTTCTCTCCCTCGAAATCTGGTGTTACAAGAGAATAACTCTCAATCTGGTGTTACAAGAGAAGCAACGGCGGAATCTTAAGAATGAGCTAGGTATGATAGTTCTATTACTATACGCGCCAAGTAACGGATAGACAAGCAAGTAAGAATGGAATGAGTTGACTACGGAGCAGCCCTTCTAGTAAGTTTAAGACAATAAGTGACTTTAGAGTTTAGGTCGGAAAGGAGGATAGAGTGAGCCCCTTATTCGTTGTTCCCTTATAGTAAGTTGTGGAAGACCGGTCCCTTAGTTACAGACAGTAGTATGTGCTACTTCCTTTCCCAGTAAAGTAGTACAATACCTATAGAAATACAAATACTAAGACTAAACTAGGGATGAAACAAGAACAAGAGCTGGACTACATGAAACAAGGGTCGATGTAATTGAGCTGGGCCAAGCTACTACTGGAATTCAGTTAATAGGAGCGTTCACTGCTTACTTTAGAAAAAGGTTATAGGTAAAGAGGAAAGGGCGTACAGGAAAGAGGAAATAAGAAACGCAGAGTGAAGAAGTCCTCCTTATAGAAATCAGGGTTGACAACAGCCAGGCGGATCAATGAAACTATAGGTTTACTGGCTCTACTGCTCTCTAACTGATCTCCTACTCTAGATGGAGCATCTGATACTGCCTTCTTTACCTACTCAGGATGTAATGTAGCTACTGATATGGTTTCTTATACGAACTCAACGCTGTGCTAAGGGAGTTTGATAACCCTAGTGTTAATCAAGTAGTAAATAGAGAGAAAAGAAGCTTCAAATGGAATGATTTTAGGCTTAGAAACGGGGAAGTAAAGAAAGGGGAGCCAGAAGTCTTATATAAGAGATGAGCCATAGGTATAGGAGCAATCAATAGTTATTAAAGAAGCAAGTAAGAAGGGCAGACCAGGGAGTTTTACCTACAAAGGCAAAGAGAGCAACCAAGCAACAGTAGCAATAAATATAGGAGCCCGCAGCTTAGCTTGTTTAGGAGCTGGCAGCTTAGCTTGTTTCAATAATAATAGTTATAGGGGCCCAGCTAACCGCCGAAGACATATCTACTTTACCACAACTCTGGATTAGGTCCTCCACTCTATTAATATATCATTTGAAAGTGAAAACAGGGCTAAACCAAGGGAAGAAAGATCTTACTTAACTTAGTTCAAAGAGCCAGATCAGAGCACTTGTTGTTGGCAAAGCAGACTAAGAATGGAACTAGTAGGTATCAATTCTCCTCTCCGCACAGCGAGTAGTTAAGTAAGAATGAAACTAGAGCAACGCAGAGGCAAGCCCTTAAAGTAAGTTGGGGTAGTTGTTGAAGTCAGTTAACTAGACCTAAGCCCATTGAATTGACCTAAGGAGTCACAGAGGTAAGCTAGTAGTTAAGTGAGAATGAAACCACTAAATCCAAGAATGGAACTACTGTGAGGAGCGGAAGCCTCTAACTAACAAACTCATAATAAAGCCAGTGCATCTAAGACTCAAACAGTAAAGGCATAGGATGAAGCTGGCAAGGCAAAGACTTAAACTAGGGCTACCAAGAACTGATACTGGTGCCACTAAGCCTGATGTTAGTGAGTTACAGAATGGAGCTAAGCAGTATCGGACTCAAACAAGTACCATTGAGAATCAAGCTAGCCCTTATTAGAATTCCTCGGACTCAACCCACTACCAGCAAGACTCCAACTGGGTAGGCTCGGACTCAAACCAGGTAGGCTCGGAGGAGACACTAGGTACCAAGACTCAAACTACTCCTACTCGGAGGAATAGAGCTAGTAAGGTAAAGAATGAAACGTCGTGTCAAGGAATAAGAATTGAAGAAGCTAGTCAAAGAATGAAGATCAAATCCACTGGTGCCTAGTATGGGTTATCCACTCCATGTGTTAAGCAATGATCAAATCTCTAACCTTAGTCGGTAAGTAATAATTGCATAAGAACCCCTACTTAATTCCATCTTCTCTTCATATAGGAAAGCAGCTTTAATAAGTAAGGGTTCAACTCCTCTTGAGTACTTAATTGTGTATTCTCTTGGCAAACTTGTAGAGTAGTCCAGCCCTTAAGTAAATGGGAGTCAAGATCAGCTCTTTTAGAATGCAAAGTTCCTGTTCGAAAGTCAAGGTAGAAAGGTGTTGGCGTGGGAAGGGCAAAGCTTAGTTGTTAGACCAAGCAACGGGCAAGAGTAGAGGTAGGAAAGTCAGAATGAAATAGGGCGCAGTGAAAGAATGAACCAAATACTAGATGCTTAGTACTAGATGCAACTCGGTAGTAATAGAATTGAACTAGCAACTACAGAGGACTAAGACTTCAACCCGTGAGTAACAGCCTTAAGAAGTGAACAGCAGAGCAAGAATCAAATCAGTAACTCCAAGACCGAGGCTAGGCACACTCAAAACCAAACCCATAAGTCCAAGGATCAAACTAGATCCGACTTACTATAAGGGCTGACACCAGTGCTGGCAAGACTTAATTCAGTGCCGGGCAGACTGATACCACCGCTACTGAGGCTACAACTAGCAACTACAGGACCAATTACTATCATTTCACCCAACTAACAGTAAGTATCAGTTGGAGCAAAGGACAAGAATGAAACTACAGGGGGAATTATTACTTGCAACGGCAAAAAAGCTACATCCAGTCACTCACTACTACGTCCTGTATCGCTACATCCAGTAACTCACTACTACGTCCTCTATCTTAGAACGGGCAAAGTTACCACTAGAGTCGAAAGAGAAGTGGTTTTTCAGTGGGCCAAGCAACTAAGCAAGACGTTGTACGGCAGCCTAGTTAGAGCCAAGTCCTGTATTTGGAAACTCGAAAGTAAGAAAGTTAGAATTCCACTCAGTAGTCATGGTTTTTCAGTGGCGAGCTTTAGATGGGAATAAAAGAAAGCAAGAGAATCCTAAAGACTAATACCAGTGCATCTAGAAGAGGAGATCTTAATTCAACTCATTGGTGAGCTTGTAGGGAAGTTAGAATTGAACTCGGGAGTCACATAATAGAGCTAGTCCACTGAGCTACTAAGCTAAGAATTGCACTCATTAGTGAGCTATAGAGGATTTAACAGGGAGTTACAGAACCAATCGATTGGGGCAAGGACTAATACCGGATAGGCTCGGAATGGAACAGTAGAGGTAGGAAGTAAGAATAGAGCTAGCCAGAACTTATAATAACCGGGAACGAAACAAGGTAGTTTAAGAATACAACTTCTGCCAAGTCCTGTGTTCGGGATCCGCGTATTTCTTAAGTTGCAAGTGGTAGTCCTGTCTTAGTTCCGAGTTTGCTTCTTCCCTGGATTGAAGTAGAGAGTTGAATTACTATAAGGTCCTGTTGTTGTTAGAGACTAGCTATTCGCTAGGTATAAGAATTAAGCAAGTAAGCATGGAACTAAGAGTTGAGTCAGTAGGCGAGGTGAGCTAGGCAGACCAACTCATCAGACCAGAGAGCCAAACACCTAGCAACCAGAGCCAGTGCACCAACTACTAGAATGCAACACTGCACTATCAGTCCGATGCTATGTAGCAAAGGTCCTAGTACCAGTGCTAACAAACCTGAAACCACTACTCGACAGAATGAAACTGAGAGCCAAGCAACTAAGTAAGACTCGGGTCGGCTAGAACTTAAGTATCTGGGGAACTATAAGTAAAGAATTACGGAATGAAACTCGGGTGTCTAAGAATGAAACCCATGCTTCCGAGCCTGATACTGGTACCCTCTTTCTTAAGTCTTCCCTGCAGCTCTGGGGTCAAAGCCTGATGTTGGTGAGTTACAGAACCAAACGAGGGAATCAAAGGATGGAACTAGTACTAATAAGAATGAAACCGGTACCACAACTGACTATAAGGGCTGATGTAAGGCACACTGAGACTGAAGCTGGAGCTGGGTAGTTAAAGATTGCTGCTAGGGATACTCAGACTTCAGCTAGGGAGTTGGGGAATGCCCGAAATTGACTAGCTGCCCTGCCGTTCCTATAGCTCGCTACCTCGCCTAACGAGGCTTGGTCAAGTGTCTTGGCGGCTCGGGTAGTTGACTTACTTTTTAGGCTCGGGTAGTTGACTTCAAGTGTCATCCCTAGTTCCATCTTCTAAAGAAGCAAACAAAGCAGGGCCCTTACTTTACTTGCTCGAGCAGGAACTCTACTTTCTCAATGGAACAAGACTGGAATTGCTATGAGCCAAGTAACTGCTATGTGTTTGTGAGCCAGAGTTAGAGGATAGAGGTCAAGTTTCAAGTGTAGTTTCGAGGTCAGTTCTTCTTATTGGAATACCAATACCAGGTAGTTCTGCACTTAAGTTAATGGTGGGAGTGGAATGAATTAGAATAAGGGGTTTCATCAGTGCTCTAACTGCTTCCCTTGTCCACCGATTCCCTGTCGTTAGGGGTTGGCAACCAGACTTCACCCAGGTAGTTACACAGGCTTCAACCAATGCTTCCAAGCCTGCTACTAGTTCCACTGAGACTACAACCGCTACCAGCAAGGATGAAACAGGTAAATAAAAGAACGGAACTCGGGGGTAGAGGAATGGAGCTAACCAACTAAAGAATAACACTAGCAACTAGCAGAATGGAGCTAAGAGGTGAGCGAGTATTTAGCCAGTACTTATAATTTCTGCCAGTATTGGTAGCTAAGGAACTAACACCTAACAAGAGGACTAAGACTGAAACACAGCAGTCAAAGAATGGAACGAGCCTCTGGTAAAGAAGTCAAGAATGTAACTAAGGAGTCAAAGGTTATCCGGTCCGAGTGTAAGGCTTGAACCAGTGTTGTTCGGTATGGGCATGTAGCTAGTAAGACTGCAGCTATGTCGCTAAGGTATCTGTTCCTCGCTTTGGTATTGGTCGCTAAGGTCTCTAACCACTGTAAACCAGGCTTTGTTTTAGGTGTTACAGACTTAAACAGTCCATAGTAAGACTGATAAGCAGGAAAGCGAGAATGAACCCAGTGAGAAACTGGCTTCAACTCATCAGCGACAGAGTGAAACCGGGCCAGAACTTATTAATTGGGAATTGACCTCAGGCTTTCAGCACCTTTACTTCATTTCTTTAAGTAGTCCCTATTTCTTAAGTCTTCCCTGCAGGCGGGGAACTAGATCAGAATGAAACCCGGTATTGGAATTAAGCAAGTAAGAATGAAGCCTGATAAGATAGAGACCAACTCATAGGTAGTAATTAAGGAATTGAACTCGAGTCGAGCCAGTACTTATAATTTCTGGCGAGTCCAGAGTGGAGGCTCTCTTATAGTAAGGCAAGGAGGAATTACATAATTCAACCCCTTATTATAATTCGGTGAGCGAGTAAGAAAGGAAGAATTCCACTAGTATTTAGAAGGCTATGAAGCAATTGAAAGTCAAAGACGAGCAGCCAAGCGTATACTAAGTACTTTGTTCGAGTCGTGGTGCTAGTTATTACTTATGTGTTTCATTCAGTATTCTTTGTTTTCCTTGGTCCTGTCCTCTAAGCCAAGACCTAAACTCATTAGTCAAGTTTTACATTGGTTAGTGAAATACCAGAGTTGTAGTTGTAGTAGTAGCCAGAGAGGAGAAAGAGTTAGAGTAGTAGCTTAGACCAGTTAGGCTTTCAGCACCTTATGATTATTAGTAGTGACTCGAGAGGTGAGCTAGCAAGGCAAAGAATCTAACCACTAAAATAAAGACTTCAACAACTGCTACTTAGACTGCTACGTGCCCCTACTTGCTCTGTATTGGTAGACACGGAGAATGGAGCTGGGGAGTCCAATTAATACTTGCTGAAGCTAGTTAGACTCGGAATGAAACCGGTACCACCCAGAATTACTTAAGGTAGTTGCAGACTTAAGCTAGCTAGTATGGGATGCTGAGCTAGGTACTAAGACCTAAACCGGTGAATACAAGAATGAAACTGGCCCTTATTCTAATTCGATAGAATGAAAGATAGAATGAAACTTGATCCGAGTATTTATAAGTAAGTTCGCAAGTGGCAAATTACTAGAAGTCCTGAAGCACCGAGTAGTAGCTTGTATCTTGCTCCTGTACTGTAGCTTCAGGGTAGTGGTCCTGTTTCATCAGTAGGAGTGAGTCGAATCCATTGAATGGAATTAGTTGACTACGGATAAGTAGATGAGATTCCAGTGCCAGTTGAGGCCGGGTCGGGTAGGTACGAAATACTTGTTATGATGGTTTACTTACTTGCTCGTTAGGGTTGTGACCTCCACTACTCATTCTATTACTAGGCTAGGTTAGTTGTAGAATTCCTATACAAGCGGTTGGCAAGTAAGCTACTGTACAGTTCTAGTTTAGGTTGTAAATTCCAGTGTAGTTTTGGGTGCCAGTACTTTTATTGTAAGTAGTGAGTCCAAGAATGAAACAGTGCCTAACAAGACTTCAACCAGTGGTAGCTAGTATGGGTAGCCCCTCTCCCCAAGTAGATAGACTGAACCAAGGTAGATACAGGCTATAGTTACAACTACTAAGAATGAAATCAGTAAATAAAAGAATAAGACACCCATGATCAGAACAAGGAATGGGACTACTTGAGGTCATATCGGTAAAGCATTGCCTATTATACTTATCTCTGGAATTGGGCAATACTCTTAATAAGGGCCTTATAGTCATTTGGGAGCTAAACACAGAGCACTACTAATAATTCCACTCAAAAGTAAGGATTGAACTGGTGTCAGCAAGGCTTTGGTACTAGAACTACTAAGACGGAAACTAAGGTTGGAAAGCCCTTATTATAATTCGACAAACTCATAAGCTAGGAATCAGAGACAAACTCATAAGCTAGGAAGAAGCTAGGAAGTGATAGAACGAAACAAGTGATTCAAAGAATTACCCTCGGTAGTTACAGACTTCAACCAGAGATATGCAACTGGGGATGAAGCAGGGGAGTCTAAGAATCCAACTAAGCAGACTCGGAATTGACCTTAACAATCCAAGAATCAAACTCGGGAGGGAGTCCCTATTTATGAAGTCTTCCCTGTATTCCTCCCGACTGCCCGCATCTTATATAGGTATGTAAACAACCAGAACCAGACTAAAACAACTGACTAACAAGCCTGAAACAAGTAACAACCAGGGCTAGTAACAACAAGTACACCTAACTATCAGAACTAGACTAGTGCTAACAAGAATTCCACCAGTACCTCTATTTATTAAGTCTCCCCCGCATGCCGGGTAGTAGATAAGAATGAAACTCGGGAGTAGAGGAATGGTTATTATAAGTTCTGGGCACAATCAGGCTATAACTACTGCTACTAAGGCTTAAAACCGGTGTTACTCAGACCCATGCTTAGGTTACTCGGACTGGAGCTAGTAGGTATCGGAATGCAGCTAAGTAGTTTGAAGAATGGAGCTGACAGTTGTAAGACTTAAGCTAGGTAGTTAAGGTCTAGTAGCTGGTATCAGGTATCTATTTTCCGAAGCTAGGGTAGGAACTAAGAATTCCACCATCCCTTATTCGAATTCGACAACTATACCTATGGAGCTAATCAATCAAAGAATGAAAGCGGTGGCTGCTAAGTAAGTATCAGTTGCTAGTGCTGCTAGGTATGGTAGTCAGTAAGTATCAGTTGCTAGTGTGCTAGCAAGACCGATACACTGGGGTACTATGCTAGGCCAATAGGCTACTACTTAAGACTGAAACCTAGCCCTTATTCTAATTCCACAGAACGAACCTCTTGTAAGCAGTCTAAGAGTACTAAAGCAGGTAACAGCCTTGACCCCTTTATTATAAGTTCAACCAGTCTACCCGACCCAAGTCACAGAATTCACCTTGGCAGTCGCAGAACCAAGCAATGCACTATCAGACTGAAAGCAGTGAGTAAAGGGGGTTAATTATTAGTCTGGGGTGGATGAGAAAGAGGTTAGCTAGTAGGCCAGTAAGAGTGCCTTATAGTAAGTTGGTGAGCTAGGCATCTAGTACTAATATCAGAATTAAGCTGGAGAACCGTATTTATAAGTTGTTGTAGAGTAGAATCCCCTGTTCCTGTTCTGGAGTTAGGTTCGGAACCAGTTGCATCAAACCCAGTGCTAGTAAGAATGAGAGGGGGTTTAAAGACTTAACCCAGGACTCCAACCAGTGCATCAACCAGGGCATCTAGTAATGGAAAGTTAGAATGCAACGGCGTAGTCAAAGAAGTAGAGTTGTCCTGTTTTATCAGTAGTGGTATTCCAGTTTACAGGTCAGGTAGTAGGAATTACGAGACCAACCTCATAAGTAGGAATGCAAGAATCAAGCTCAGCAGTCCAAGCCCTTATATGAAGTTGAAGAAGTGAACTCAGTCCACAAAGAATGAAAGGGAGAGCTAGTAGGCTCGGAATACTACATCAGTAGCAGAATGGAACTAGTAGGTACAAGCCTTAAAGCAAGGACTAAGAGGTGAGCAAGGAAGTAAGGAATAGAACTACTGCCACTAAGGCTTCAACTCTATCAAATCAGTAAGTATCAGTGCCCAAGCAGTGAAAGAATGGAACTAAGTAGTCCAAAGACTGAAACTAGTCCCAGACGACAAAGAATACTTAACAAACAAGGGGAAGAATAAAACCATAAGCTTAAAGGGAGTGGAGCTAGTCTTTAGAGTGGAGCTGGGTAGCGGCGGTCTTAAACAAGTGCTGGGCGGACTGAAGCTTAGGTGTATTGAGAATCGAGCTAGGTAGTTTAAGAATGGGGCTTTCGGTGTGTAAGGCTTCAACTCAGTAGTTAGAGACTTAACTCAGTGCTAGTAAGCCTGCTGCTATGGAGTTACTGGCTGAAGCGGACATGGCTCAGAAGAAAACTAAGTAGTTACAGAACCAAACCAGAGTACCACGGAGAATAGAGCTAAGGAGTCCAAGCCTGAACCCACTGTTGCTAGGTCTGATGCCGGGTAGTATGGGTATGGTACTTCTGCTAGTGGGCCAATTACTATAAGTGCCTTTCCCCTATTTCTTAAGTCTTCCTCGATGCTAGTTTCAGAATTGAACTCACTCGTCTCAGATTTAACCCAGCGAATCAAAGGCTTCAACGAGGGAGTGACGGAATAGAGCTAGTTAAACTCAGAACCAAACCAGGAACAACCAGGCTATAAACCTAGCAACCAGAACCAGTGAAACAACTCACAGAACCAAAGCAGTACCAGCAAGCCTGAAACAAAGCAGTAAAGGAATGGAATTAAGTAGTATAAGTAAGTACCCTTACTAGAATTCGGCAAGTAGGAAAGCGAGTAGTGAATTACAGAATGAAACCGTAGCCTCACCTGGAGTGATAGCTTTGATGCGCGGGTAGTTAAGGTCTAGTACCGATGCCACTGCTTCCAAGCCTGATACTCACCCACTTATTGATAGGCTTACTCTAAGGGCTGATACTAGTGCCTTCCAAGCCTGATACCAACAACTAAAAGCAAGAATCAGTGCCAGTACCAACAAGAACAGGACAACCAGAGCTACTACCAGAATGCAACTAGTCAGCATAAGAGTTCAATCAGTGCTAACCAGGCTATCTGGCCCGAGTCCAAGACTGAAGCTGGGTAGACCGAGAGTGGAGTAGTAACGAGAAAGATAAGAATGAAACCCATAAGTCTAAGGCTTTGGAGGTAGACTCAGAATGGGACTAGTAAGTAATAGAATTGAACAACTACCCCAACTTACTATAAGGGTTGGACTAGTAGAATAATTGATTGCTACTGGACTTGATACGGCTGAAGACCCACTTGCAACTTATAAATACTCTGCTCTAACTGAAACCCGAGGCCTCATATGACCCAAAGAATTCCTTGTTTACCCTGAAACTCGTAGCCAACCCTTCCGTCAAGAACTGGACTAGTAGTTGGGGCTGGAAACATTGACAAAGTGGAATCCTAACTTAATGGACTGGAGGTATAGTTGCCGGAGGTGTAGTAGAGTAGTTGGCTCTGTGAACTGTAGTTGCCTGGCTCCTACTCCTAGTTTTGAGTGTGAGTTTAAGACCGGTTAGTATCATATGAAGAATTGAACTAGTATGTATGAGAATAGAGCTAGTCGGAATCAAACCGGGGAGTGAAGTTCAAGAGTGGAGCTCTGGAGATAAAGAACGAACCCAGGTAGTCAAAGGCTTAATGCACCGCTAGCTATTATTGAATAGTCCCCAACCGAGATCAGAAACAAACCAGGGAGTTTAAGGCTGATGCTATGTATGTAGCTAAGGTCTCGATTCCCTGTCATTGGACTTGGTATTAAGAATCAAACTACTGAGAATGGAGCTATTCCTACTTATTCTTCAACACTGCCCCTAACGACTCAAACTCACTTGACTCAGACTTAACCCTTGCCTACCGATTCCCTGCCATGAGGTGGACTCAGACTTCAACCCGGTAAGTCACATAATGGAACTAGTACTACTCGGAATGCAACCACTGAATCCAAGGCTTAAACCCATAAGTTCCAGTAATGAAGTTCTAGGGAGCTAGTAGTTAAGTAAGCAAGTAAGAATCCAGTTCTTCCCTTTATCAACCACTACCAAAAAGAAGCAAAGTGCACCTAAAGACCCAAGAATGAAACTGGAGACCAGCCAGGAGTAGTATTGGGAGGTGAGCTAGTAGTTAAGGTCTAGGACCGGTGCTAACTAGAATGAAACAGGGTAGTTAAGGAGTGGAGCCAGGTATACTCAGACTGATCTGTTAGCTACCACTTACTATAAGGGCTGAAGCTAGTGAGTTACAGAACCAAACCACTGACTACAGGAATTGAACCACTGCAAGTTGCAGGCTATCCAACTAGTAGTTTCGTAGCACTTCAGAATTTCCCCTTGCCCAATCAGTAGTAGTAGTCCTGTTGAATAAGTAGTGCAGTTTCATCTGGAGTAGTTGACTACGGTAGAGGAGCAATAGGTATGCATAGTAGCCGAATGAAGCAAGCCCTTATTATAATTCATGGACCTAAGAGGTATAAGCCTTACCTTCACTTACCAGCTTGTCTCTTTCCCCTATTTCTATTAAGTCTTCCCCATCAGAATTCCACGAGTCAGTATACGCCTTAAAGCCAGTAGCTACATCTTCTCAGAATTGACCTCACTCGGCTCAGGCTGAAACTAGCTACTAGCAGGCTTGACTACTTCACGCTCAGGCTTTCAACCAGTGCCAACAAGAATACAACAACTAACCCGCAAGACTTAACCCAGTAGCGACCAGGCTATAACACCCAACTAACAGAACCAGACCAGTGCTAGTAACAACCAGTCTTCACTCACTAACTACCAGTAAGTATCAGTTGCAGTTCATACAGCTACTAAGATAAGAATGTAACCAATGACAATCAAGGCTGAACCGAGGGAATGCTTTACTTAATTTCTACAACCACTGCTACTAGGACTACAACTACTAACTACTGCTAACAGGCCTGATACTGGCGCTACTTATTCTTCAACCACTGTCCCCAGTCTTAACTCACTTACTACAAGACTCTAACCAGTGCATCCAGGGTAGTAGATCGGAATGTAGCTAAGGAGTCACCGAATTCACCCAGGTAGTGTTGAGGTGAGCGAGTAGGAAAGTAAGATCCGTAGTTATAGAATGGAGCTATTTCAACTCAGAGGTCAGCTAGTAGTGGAGCTGCTAAGTTTGTTTTAAGAGCTACAACTTATAATAACCGGGGAAGTCCGATACTAAGTATTCCCTATGTATGACCAGAAGTCTACACAGCTATGCATTAGTGAAACCAGAGAATGTAACTCAGGAGTCACAGAAAGGAACTGGAATTACAGAACCAAACACCTAACTACCAGAATCAAACCCCTTATTCTAATTCGCAAGAGGGAGAGGTTGTCAAGTAGGAATTTGAAGAATTGAGCTCTGTTTACTAGCCCCAATTTCTTAAGTCTTCCCTGTTGTTAGGTTGACTACCAGAATGCAACTAAGCAATCCAAGGCTTCAACTAAGACAGCTAACTCTCAGACTCAAACCTCTGCTTCCAAGGCTGCTGCGGGTGTTGTTAGGAATGGAGCTAAGAGGTATAAGCCTTACCTTGCCCACCTCGACTCTGGCTACGTGGGAGTAATTATACTGTCACTAAGGGAGTTAATGCACTCTTTCTTATCAGAGTTAAAGAATGAAGGTAAAAGGGTGGAGAATGGTGCCTATAGATAACCTGTCCTGTCCGAGAAACTAGTAGTAGTCCAGTGGAATCCGTATTAGTTGACATAGGTAGATGAGCCGGGAGCTCTTGTTTTAAGTAAGAATGCACTGTATTTGTTTACATCGGAGAGAGAGGCAAGAAAGAGGAGTGCAAGTAATTATCAGTGGAGTTCCAGAGGTATGTATTAGTATCAGAAGAAAGATGTATGAGTATCAAAAGAAAGAGTTAAGAAAGAGGAAAGAAAGGGTAGAAAGAGTTAAGAAAGAGGAAAGAAAGGGTACTAAATACAACTACTATCCATAACTTACTATAAGAGCTGCTTCTCTGTATCTATCTATCTGGTCTGCTTCTCCGTATCTAGTAGCAGGCTGCTGCCCCAGTTCCAGTTCTTGTAGGAATGGACCTAAGTAGTTAAAGACTGATACTAACACCGATCAGAGACTCTAACCTGGGAATAAGTCATTTAAGAATGCAAACTCGGTAGTGAAAGAACCGAACCTGTAACTACAAGAATCCAACTAGCTACTAGAAACTACTGGCAAAGAACGAAACAAAGCAGACTCAGAATGAAATCAGAACAGGACTTATAGTAATTTAGAAGGATCGGCTCTGTTAACTATTAACTGCATTCGCCTCTCTATCCTCTTGCTACTAGCTAATCTCTATCCTCTCCTCTGGCTCATCTACTTCTTGCTCCTCATTAAGTTCATAGTTGCCAGCTTTCAGTTTCATCCCTTGTTGAAGGCTGTGACTCCCTAGTTTGATCTGGAATCCTTTAATAAGATATATAAGAATTAAGTACATCCTATAGAAGGAGACATACTGAATTTCTTAGGTGCAAAGTAGACAAATATTCTAGATTTTAGATGAACAAAAGCAAAAAAACATACTTCTTTTGGTTGAGCAAACTTACAATTCAGTAGTTTAAGAAGTCCACTCATATGCCCAAGTGCTGTTTCGAGCCTCAGGATGGGAGTAATAAAGCTATTTTATGCCCCGAAGTGGAGATGAATCTGTACTGGCTCACTGCTTCCCGAACCCATCCATGTGCTAGCCTACCCATCTATGTGCTAGCTCAATAGTTCAATCCGTTTTCCTCCCTAGTGAAATCAGTTCTCCTATATTAAGAAGAGAGATTTGTAGTTCCAATTCTCCTCTATTTTCTCCTTCTTAACATCCACTTAGTTGGTACATGATAAATTCTACTTTTCTTTCGCTTTTTTGCATCTTTTCTAATTGTCTCTTTCTAACTGCTGAAGTGCTTTTTACCGGATGCTCTTCTTTCTCTTTCTATATGAGCTCTTCTTTCTATTTCCCTACTATTTCTATATCCTCGATTTCCCTACTATTTCTATATGATAATAATTCTTCTTTTCTTCTTCTACTTCTTCTAGATGATATTCTAATTATTCTGCTTTGATTCTTCCTATGTCACTTCTTCTTTTCTTCTTCGTATATTCTATCTTTTCTTCTTTTCTTCTTCGATTTTCGTGGTGACTTGCCCCTATTTCTTAAGTCTCTACCGTATCAAGACTTCAACAAGTACTACTGATTCCCACCAATTGCCCGTATCTAGGGTAAGGGTGAGTCCACCAATTCCCCGTATCTAGTTAAAGAATGAAAGCAGTAAGGCATAGAACCGACCCACTAACAACCTGAGTGAACCCTGGGGGTGGGAAGAATGGAACGAGCGAGGCATAGGATGAAGCTAGCAAGGCATAGAATGCAGCTACCTAAACTGAGACTCAAACTACTCCTATTCTTATTCTCTAACCGATTTAATCTAAGGGCAAACAGAACGAAAGCGAGGGTACTCGGACTGGAGCTATTCGGTGGGGCCAAGCAACATAGTAAGTAGTTGGGCGCTTTATAGTAAGTTCATGAAAGAGTAAGTATAGTTAGAAACAAGTCCTGTGTTCGGGCGCTGGTGGGTATCGGAATGCAGCTACGTAAACTAAGACTGGAACTAGCAACTATCGGACTGAAACAAGTAGTACCAAGGCTCCAACCGCTGCTAGCAAGAATGGATCTAGTGAGTGACAGGCTTGAAACTGGTGTTGCGCCTTATATGAAGTTCTCAAACACTTCCCTACTAGGCTATAACTACTGCTTCGGCTGATACGGTGTCTACTGATGCTAGGTAGGTAGGGTACTACTATAGGTATTGGTAGCTAAGGTATCTATTCCTCGCTACTGACGCTAGTGGTCTTGTCTCTTGCCTAATTTATGAAGTCTTGACCGATAGACTCTAGAGTAAGCCCTCAGTCTGTTACTAGGCTCGGGTAGGCGCACCTTACTTTCTTGCTTGTTCGGATAGGTATTCTAGAGGAGAATTTCAGACTTCAACCACTACTCGACATAATGTAACTGCTAAGTAAGCAAAAGAGAATCTGTTAAGGAGGTGGGTCAGAGTTAGAGTTAGCTCGGGTAGGCAAGGAGAGAGATAGGTAGGCTCGGGAAGCAGTTAAGTAAGAAGGAAGGAGAGGCTAGAGTTACTATAGTTAGATGAGCCAGAGTTCAATGATCCTGTTCTTATTAGAGTGGAATACCAAACTAGTAGTAGTCCATTTGAATCTGTATTTGTTTATACGAGGCAGAGGATAAGTAGAGGAGCAAGAGATGTAGGATAAGAGGTATTGAAGCCCTAAAGCTTGTTTTAATTCTTTGTTGACTACTTGGTAAGGGATATCCAGAGTAGAAGATCTGTATTTGTAGTCTTAGTTTCCCTTCTATTAAGTCGGCCAGGAAGCTAAGCTAATGGTAAGGAAGTGAAGAATGAACTCAGGTCTAGGAATTAAGTCATTAAATCATGAAACTAGAGCAGCTCGTTGTCAAGCAAGTAGTGGAGTAGTTGGCTCTTTTCACTTACGTTGCTTGGTGCCTTCAACCACTGCTAACCAGGTAGTCACAGCCAGAAAGGGATAGAATTTACCTCCGGAGCCGATCCAGGAGTAGTAGAGAGGGGAGCAAGAGTTAGATGAGCCAGGAGTTATTGTTTGAATTTGAAGTAAGAGACAACCTCATAAGTAGGAAAGTATGAATTCAACCACTTCTAATAAGAATCAACCAGGAGGCCCCGAGCCAGTAGTTGATGAGTTTCCTCCCCTGAAAGTAGTGGTCCAGTTCTGGTTCTTGGTTAATACCAGTAGTTTGAGTACTTTTCAGAGGTGAGCTAGTGGTGTAAGGCTGAAATCGCAGCTAACAAGCCTTAACCTGGATCCGAGCCTATCGTTGGTGGGTCTTTTATGCTTACTTTTAGAATTCCACTAGCGGTACTAAGACTTCACCCGGGTGGTAAAAGAGTTTCCGCTAGTAGTTAAGAGAGGTGAGCAAGTAGGCGAGGGAGCTAGTATAGGCATGCGTAGGAGCAAGTCAGAATTCACCTTCAGTATATAAGAATTAGACCTGGGATATGCAACTGGGGATGAAACAAGGGAGTGCCTCTTATTAAGTTCTGAGACCGGGGAGTGCCTTTACTTACTTTCTGCAGTTACTCCTACCGAGAATTGAACTAACTCATTACAGCCAGTACTTCTAATTTCCAGTGCATCTGAGTAAGTATCAGTTGCTAGCAAGGACAAGAACCAAACCACTAATGACAGGACTAAGACAACAGCTACTCGGACTTAAACCGGTGCTAGTGAGACTGGCTCTGGGTAGTGTAAGGCTTCAACAAGTACTAATTAGAATGAAACCATGAAGTCAAAGCTCCCCTAGAAACTCAGAAGCAAACTCAGCTGTTGGGCTGCTAAGGCATAGAATTGAGCTAGTAGGTGTAAGGCTTGAACCACTGCTAACCATAATGAAAACAGGGTAAAGAGTGGAACTCGCCTCCCTCGCCTCTAGCCTATTCAAACAATGAAACCACTAAAGAAAAGCAGAAAACTAAGGAGTGAAAGCTATCAACTGGAATTACAGGCCAAGCAACGGACACTACTAAGAATGGAACGAGGTTGAGCTAGGCCCGGTTATTAGAAGTTCTGGCTAAACTAAGAATTCCACTCACTTACTATAAGGGCAAAGAGTGAAACCGGGGAGTCCAAGCCTGAAACTCACAAATAGGAATATGGAATGGAAGAATTTACCCCAGGAGCCTGGTGTTGAAGAAGTAGTAGTAGTGGTATGGTCCTGTTTCATCAGTAGTTGTAGCCAGGGGATGGGTTCTACTACTATGAAAGCTGTCTGCTTGGTTGCTCCTTCCTTTAAGAATTGAGTGAACTTACTGAAACTCGGTATGCAACAACTCAGTAGGCAAGTAGTAAGTATCGGAATTACACTAGTCAGACTAAGAATTGAACTAGGGATGGAACTACTAAGTATAAGAATTAACCTAGTACTCCCGGGATGGGATTCAACTAATTCAACCATTAGTGGCTTGGCTCTTCTCTTTATATAGGAGAAAGGATTCAACCCTTACACACCAAGTAGGATAACATAAGAGAGAAATTAGATCTATTGAACTAGTCAGTATAAGAACCAAGTCCTGTGTTCGGAACCTACTACTGGGCTAGTTGAAATAAGTAGGCTAGTATGAAGAAGTAGGCTAGTAGGAAAGAGGTGAGCTAGCGATACTAACAACAAGAATACAACCACTGCTCGACAGAATCAAACTAGTTAGTAAAGGGCCAAGCAACGGGCAAGAGGAGAGGTATGATAGTTTCCAGCAGCAATCGGGTCTTCTTAGTTCGGGCACTTATTGTAAGTTCTGGTAAGAAAGGGGAGTTTTGTGTTCAAGTATGGTTAAGGGTGTTGGTGCTGCCGAATTACTAGAAGGTAAAGTTCTCAAGTCAGCTGCTGTTAGAGTGGAATACCTTCCTATTGAAAGGGAAGAAAGAGTGGACTTTATTAGAATTTCCCTTATTAGAATCCGAAGACTAGAGCTCAGTAGTCGCAGGAGAGGTGGTCAAGTAGCAAAGTTAGAATCAAACTCAGCTGTTGGGCTGCTAAGGCATAGAATGGAGCCTCATGGTAGGTAATCAGAAGAAAACTCGGTAGTTTGCCAGTAAGTAAAGGAATGCAACTAAGTAGTAGCAGGCCAAGTAGTGCTTACAACTACCAGAATCAAACTAGTACTACTAAGAATTGAACTAGCTCATTAAAGAATTCAACCAGTGAGTCAAAGAGTAGAGCTAGTAGACTAACAACAAGAGTGAAACCAGGTAAGCCAAGGAATGGAACTGGCTAGCAAGGGCAAGACTTCAACTAGTTAAACTCGGAGGTGAGCTAGAGAGGATTGAACCAGGGAGTGAAAGAATAGACCTAGGGTGAGCAGGGCATTGAACTAACTAAACTAAGAACCAACCCACGACCAGCAAGAATCAACCCGCTAACTATCAGAATGCACTTAAGGAATGAGAGAATGGAACTGGGTAGTTAGAGACTTCAACCGGTACCAATCAGAATGAGAGCGGAGTCGGTATCAGCCTTCAAGCACTGCATCTCAGCCTTCAACTCATAAGTACCAGAACTTATAATAACTGTCCTTAACTTACTATAAGAGCTTCAATTAACAACCAGAATACAACTACTAACTACCAGGCTTAAAAGTCAATCAAAGAATTGAGCTAGTGCTAGTAAGACTTGAACCAGTGCTAACAGGAATGGAGGCTGCGAGTGGAGACTCATAATTAAGAATTGACCTAAGTGGTTACAGGCTTAAACACTGCCCCAACCAGGCTGGCTTTGTGCTTAGGTGTTCCAGTAATTAAGTTCTTAAACTACTCCCCCTATTTCTTAAGTATTCCCTGCAGTTAGAGGAGTTAAACCAGACTTCAGCTCTATCAACCCCTTATTATAATTAGTCAAAGAATAGAGCTAGTGAGTTCCTCTTATTAAGTTCGGATGCTAGGTATTTGTACTACTACTGCTACTGATCCTACTGGGATAAGACTTCAACAAGGTAGTTCAATACTTTTCAACCGGTGGGAAGGTCTCTAACAAGCGCATCATCTCAGCCTTAAAGCAGTGGATCTAAGCCTTCAACCCGTGAGTCAAAGAGTAGAGCTAGTACCCCCGAGACAGGAGCTAGTGAGTTAAAGAACCAAACAACAGAGGGAAGTCAAAGACCAAAACAAGTACCACTTAGAATGTGCCATGAGTTACCCAGATACTTAAGTTCTAGCCAACCCGAGTTACAGAACCAAATCAGTGAGTTCCAGTAATTAAGTTCTAACCAACCAGTGCATCAAAGAATGGATGGACTAAGTCGACTCAGGCTTGAACTTGGTAGTGCTTATATTAAGTTCTGATGTGGTGTAGCTAGGGTCTCTAACAACTAACTCCGGGTAATTATCAGTTAACCAAGGGTAGCTAGGCATTTAATCAGTACTGAAACCAGTGCACCCGAGTCACTGAATACCAACACAAGACCCAAACCCATACGGCAAAGAATCAAATCAGTAGTAGCTTGTCTCTTGCCCACCTATAGCTACTAAGAGATCAGAATGAAACTCGTAAGTGGAAGAATGAAAGCCAGGACTAAGAGGTGAGCTAGAACTTACTAGAAAGGCTCGGAATCAACCTAGGTAGTTTAAGAATGAGACTCACTTATAGTAATTGGAGCTAGTAGTCGAGTAGTAGAATCAGTAGTTTAAGACTGAGTAGAGCCCCTTATTCTAAGTTCCCTTATTGTAAGTTAACCCTGTTTTGAATCTGTATTTGTTGTATGAGGTGGAGGAGAAAGAGAGGAGGCGAGAGCACTAGGTGAAGTTGCTTGGCCTGTAGTTTATGAGTTGAAGAAAATGACTATAAGTCCTGTTATAGTTCCTGTTTCATCCCGAGTTTCATCTTATAAGGAAGCTGGGTTATAGGTCTACTCAAGAATCAGCAGTGCCAGGAATATAGTATTGTAGCCAGAGAGGAGTAATAGGTATTCCATCCGATAGTAGCAAGAGAAGAGGTAGATTCTGAAGCTACATACCTAGCAGCACGGGTTTGGTTCTTTGATTCGCTGGTTTCAGTAAGTTAAGTTGTGGTACCGGTTTCATTCTTTGTCGAGTGTGAGCTCTATCCTTTTCTTGGTCAGCTCCATTCTTAGTAGACATAGGAGAGGTGGATGAGATTCCAGTTCCAGATGGTTATGAGAGGCCCTTATTTGAAGTTTGAAGCGAGGTCTACTTCAGTATCTACTCTTTCTTTGAGAGTTTAATCCCTACCCTAGTTGAGTCTTCTCCGCAGTTGACAAGTAGTGGTCTGGTTCTAAAGTAGGAGTCCTGTTTCATCTGTATTTGTTGACTACTTGGTCGTTAGTATACGCTTGCCCGGGTGCAGGTAAGAAAAGAAGAAAGTACTGTTGAGCTAGTTGAGATAGTAGTTAAGTAAGAATCAAAGTGGTGACTTGGCCAGCATCTAGTGAGTCAAGAGTTCCGGTATTCAATAGTTACTCCTGTTCCAGCCCTATAGTAAGTTGTGCACTCAAAGCTAAGAATTCTACTAGTCATTAAAGGTACTGGTGCCTAGGAAGGGAGTGGTGACCTAAGTAATTGCAGAATGAAACTGCTGCTAAGCCTTGAGTTACAGGCTGATACTAGTGGTACTCGGACTTAAAGCAGGTAAGAAAAGAATGAAACCGATACCACTAAGATGTGAGCTAGTAGGCGAGGTGAGCGAGTAGTTAAGGAAGAATTGAACTTGAACTCATAAGTCGGAATGACAGAATGGAACTGCTAAGGGCGAGAATTCACCTAGTTGTCTGCGAGAACTCATTTCTTACACTAGCTGGGGAGTTTACAGAGGATAGGTTGAAGTTCATGTGTTAAGTAAAGAAGAAATCTATCTCCTAAATGAGCTTTGACCCTACTAAATGCCTACTAAATTCTAGATTCTCTTTCTATAGGAGAACTGAATGAGATCTTCTCTGAGGTGGGCAAGTAGGCAAGTAAGAATGAAACTACTAAATCAAAGAATGGAACAGTAGTATGATGACATCAGAATTGAACTAGTGGGTAGAAGCCTGAAGCAGTAAACTCGTAGCTAAGAATCAAATAAGTAAAGAAAAGAATCAAACTCACTCGTCTAAGAACGAAACAAGGTAGTTAAAGCCTTCAACTCCCTAATTAATTAAAGTAAGACTCAAGTCAGCGAATGAAACTAAGCAGTCAAAGCTAGAAACTGGAATTACAGAAGGAAACGGACACTACTAAGAATGCAATTATGGAGTAACAGCCTTAACAGTTGTTAGGGCGGAGTGTAAGAATGAAACCACTACCAGCAAGAATGGAGCTAACTGGTATTGTTATTGGTAGCGGCGGTCTCTAACCACTATTGCTAGGTTTGATGCCGGGTAGCTAAGTATAAGGTTAAGAACGCACCTCTGTAGTTACAGAATTGCTCCCCTGGATCCGAACCAGTAGTTGTAGAGTTTCATCCCGGCCAAGGAACGAATAGACAAGTAAAGGACCTTCTAGTAATTTGCCAAGCAACTCGAGAAGGCAAGTTAGAATGGAACTCAGTAGTGACAGGGTACTTACAATAAGGGCACCCGAGGCAAAGACTGAAACATAAGGTCAGAAGTTGGAATGCCACCGGGGAGTCCAAGACTTAAGCCAGCAACAACAAGCCTGAGGCGGTGCCCTAGTAAGACTCAAACTAGTGGGTAGCAAGAACCAAACCACTAAGAACCGGTCTTCACTCACTTACTTTTCGATTTGAAACCACTGCCAACTTACTAGAAGGGCTGATGCTGGTAGGTTACATTACAGGCTGCTTCTAGGTAGTTAGAGATTGTCTCTGGGTAGTTACAGGCTTCCACTGGTGACTGGATAGCCTGATGTTATGTAGTTAAGGTCTAGAACCAGTGCACTAACAACTAGGCTTTAAACCGGGTACCACCGAGAATGAAGCTAACCAATCATAGAACCAAACTCAGGAGTCCAACTCAGGGTAGTAGATCAGAATAAACCAAGGTAGTTTAAGACTGCAGCCAGGGAGTCAAAGAGGGGAGCTAGGGCGAGCAAGGCTAAGCAACTGACCAGAAGCTACCGATCAGTAGTTAAAGAATGAAACTCATATTACTAAGAGTGGAACTATTCAACAGTAAGCCTACCAATCAGGCTTTCAGCACCTTTACTTAATTTCTTTAAGTAGTCTCTATTTATTAAGTTAGCTACCAAGATCAGAATTCCACTAAGGTTGGAAAGTGGGAATGAAAGAATGAAACGAGTAAAGGCAAGAATGGAACCAACTTACTAGAAGGGCCCTGAATCAAGGAATGGAGCGAGCAACTCTAAGACTTCAAACCATGCTTCTGAGCCTGATCCTGGTGCTGCTTAAGCTGCTGCTGGGTGGCTCGGGTCTATAACTACTCCTACTCGTTCTGCTACTACTGTTGCTAAGGCTGAAACTGGAGCTGGGTAGAATAGAGCTCATGTATTAGTTCACCAATTACTTACTTCCTTCAAACCGGTAGTTAAAGAACCAAACCAGTGTCACCAATTACTTACTTTATGATGTAAAGGAGTTACAGAATAGAACTACTACTAGCAAGACTATAACCAGAGGAGTTGTCACCAATTACTTGCTTCCTTCAACCTGGGAGTTC
This sequence comes from Musa itinerans, assembly GCA_001649415.1. NCBI lineage: Eukaryota > Viridiplantae > Streptophyta > Magnoliopsida > Zingiberales > Musaceae > Musa > Musa itinerans. The sequence continues at coordinate 232,347 of LVTN01000074.1, read as the reverse complement.
AAGAATGAAAGTAAGGGTAGCGAGACTAAGGCACCTGGACAACCAGACTTAAAGCGAGGGTATTGATTCCCTGCAGCTCGTAGGGTAGATCAGAATCCAACTAACTAGTCCAAGCCTGAAAGCAGTAAATCCAAGAATTGAAAGCAGTCAATCCAAGCCTTAATAAGTGCCCAACCGGACTGAGGCTAGTGGTACTAAGACTGGAGCTAACCAATCCAAGAATGCAATCACTGCCAATGAAACTAACTAGTCTGAGAATTCTACCACTCCCTATTTCTTAAGTCTTCCCAGAAGCTCCAGCTACTAAGATCAGAATAAAACACCCCCTCCTACTACTTAAACTCATTCTTGCACTCCTAAGTTCCATTCTTTAATTCCACTAGTAGTTGAATGAACTTAATTACTGGCGTTGCTTGGCCCCGAACCTACCTAAACTCTGGCTCTGGCTCTTTCAACTCACTACTCCAGTTCTATACCTTTCTCCCTTAATTCTTACTTGCTTGTCCAGTAGTTCCTTGTTTGCTCGTCTCTTACTTTCAATTCTTTCGTAGCTTCACACAAGCCCAATTACTTAAGGGCCAGTATCTTTGAAAAGTACTCCCAGGACTTGGCATAGGATTCAATTTAGGATTCCACTCGGGATATTCCACTAAGTCAGATCTTTCTTCCCTTGCCTCTCTATACTCAGGCTACAGATTCAATCTCTCCTCTGGCTACTACTACTGGTATTCACCAACAACAAGAACCAGAACCAAACCACTACCAATCAGACTAAAACCACTGAAAGCAAGCCTGAAACCACTACTAGCAAGCCTTCAACTCGCTCCAATCAGACTCAAACAAGTGTCCGGGCAGGCTGCTACTGATGTTGCGCCTTATATTAAGTTCTGTAGCTAGGTAGTTCAATAATGGAGCTAGTGAGGGTCGAAATGGAGTTGGATAGTATCGGAATGGAGCTGATGCTGCTAAGCCTGTTGCTCTATAGCTAGGGTCTAAAAGCACTGTTGCTCAGTCTTGGTATGTAGTTAGTAAGAATTGAACTGTTGCCCCTATTTCTTAAGTCTTCTCTGTATTTGTATTGGTCGCTAAGGTCTAGTAGCTGGTATGCCTCTATTTATTAAGTCTTCACTGCTTCTTATATAGCTACCTCAGACTGAAAACAAGGGTAGTAAGCCTGATGTTGCTATGTAGCTAAGGTCTAGTAGCTAGTATTGGTAAGAGACCAACTCATAAGTCGTAATTAAAGAATTGACCTCTAACACTAGAAACTTGAATTACGGAATTGTGACCTCAGTAGTTTTTAGAACGCAACCGGTGAGTTACAGAATGAAACTAAGGAGTCAAAGAGTGAGTCAGTTAGACACCCACTAAGGTTAAGAAGAGCCCCAACAGGGATAGAATTGAGCTAGTTAGTGGTAAGCCTACCGAAGCTACTAAGTTAGATAAGAAATCCGTATTAGTGGTACAAGTAGTAGTGACTTTGGGATAGTCAAGTTCTGGTTCTCAAGCCCTTATTGTAAGTTTCGGCAAAGAGGGAGTAGTTAATTACTACAAGTAGCCAGCAGCAAGTAATAAGTCTACCAGATCTGAGTAAGGATCCAATGAAGCAAGTAAGAATTCCACCGGTAAATCAAAGAATTGAGCTAGTATAGGTGGAAGAATGGACACCGGATCCAAGAATCAGAATTCGCTCCTGTAGCTCTAGTTCGAAAGAAAGTAAGAAATCAACTAGTAAGTATAAGACTTAAAGCCAGGAAAGTAAGAACCAAACCCGGGAGTCCAAGACTGAAATAAGGCAGTCAAAGAATCAAACTAGCTGTTTACTGGCTAAGAATGAGACCGGGTAGTTAAGGAGTGGAGCATGCAGGGTAGGAAGTAAGAGTACTAAGTGGTAAAAGAATGGAACTGATAGGTGAGCTAGAGAGTGGAAGCTAGGTATACTTGGAACGGAGCTAGTAAGGGATAGAATTGACCTAAGGAGTAAAGGAATGGGACCAAGCAAGTAAGGGAATGGAACCGGTGAGTGACAGAACGAAACTACTACCACTCAGAATGGAGCTGGGGAGTCAGAGAACGGAGCTAGTTAGACACACAGGCTTCAACCCGGGAGTGACAGGCTTTAAGCAGTCCACCGAAGCTACTAAGGTAAGAATTGAACTCATAAGTAGGAAAGGTAATAATGATACTAAGAAGTAGGAGCCAAGCAGATGCAAGCTTAGAAGCTGGAAGTAGAGAATTGTAGTCAGTTGCCAGAGTCGATGAACTCAGTATTTGTAGCCAGAGGTATAGATAGGTATTGTAGCCTGCAGCTGGGCTAGTTTCAAGAAGTAGGCGTAGAGGGCTAGTTTCAAGAAGTAGGTGTAGTGGTCCAGTTCTGGTTCTTGCTGAATTACTTGTTTACTTACTTTGTGGAGTGGTAGGTTCAGGAAAGAAAGAAAGTAGAGATCGGGCCAAGTCACTAAGGTATTAATTCCCCTTTTCCGAGGTAAGAATGGAACCAACTAGTTCAAGAGTGGAGCTAGGGCGAGCAAGGCTAAGCACCTAGTAGGGGATGATCTAACTCAGAATGCAACTCATAAGTCGAAGAATGAAAGTAGTGTGCCACCGATTGAGTTCAAGAATTCCACTCATTTAAGTCAGAATTCAGTGATAGGAGCCCTAGGTATAGTAGCAGGTATAGTAGAGGGAGTTCAAGGAGCATATAAGTGTAAGTCGAGTGATAAAGTTAGGCACGGGAAGCAGTTAAGCCTCTATAATAAGTAGAGAGCTCAGGTGTTCAAACTCAAGTCCTGTGTTCGGGAGCTACTAGGGGAAAGACTACAACCAGTGTTACTGAGACTTACCCCAGTGCTAGGCGGAATAAAACCAATACCAACTCAGAACGAAACCACTGAGACAAGGGAGTGGCAGGCTAAGACAAGCTACCAACCAGACCGAAACGTGCTAGCAAGCCTGCTACTGGTACCACTCAGACTTAAGTTAGGCACACTCAGGATGCAGCTGGTTAGCTAGGTTCTAGTACCACTGCTTCTGGGGCTGCTACTGGTGTTGCTGGGACTGCAGCTAAGTAGTTCAAGACTTCAGTTAAGAGGTGAGCTAGTGGGCTAGTAAGACTGATCTGTTAGGTACTCAGAATTGACCTCACTCGACTCAGAACTGCACTCAGAGTAGTTCAAGAATGCAACTCGGTAGTATAAGCCTTAACCAATAGCTACATTTAGTTAGGAAGTCCCCCGATTGCCCGATGCTCTAGTACTAAGATAAGAATTGAACTCGGTTGAACCAGGCATCTAGTCAAGAACTATAGCTACTAAGATCAGAATCAAACCACTACTGTTACCAACCAGGCTATTTGACCCGAGTGACAGAACCAAACCAGTAGCAACAGGACTCGGACTCCCTAGCAGCCACTATCAGACTTCAACAGGCACAGATCAGACTGAAACTACTAACAACAGGACTACACCCACTACTGGCAAAGAATGAAAGAGTGAAGGGATCGAACAGAACTGGTGAGGGTAAGAATGGAAACCCCAGCTACCAAGCCTGAAACTAAGATGTGAGCGAATATTTAGTAAGGCAACCAGAACAAGACACCTCTAACAACAAGAACCAGTGCTAGCTGACCAAAGAATGAAACTCTTTAGGGGGAAACAGAATGAGGAGAATTAGGTAAGTTACTAGCGGCAGTACTTATCTGTGTTGGTAGAGTGGAAAGAACCAGAGAGGATCTGTGTTGGTAGAGTGGAAAGAACCAGAGAGGAGCAAGAGGAGAAGTAGATATGAGATTCCAGTTGTGAAAGTTCTAAAGTAAGGTCTACTAGGCCCTTATAGTAAATCAATTCTCTACTCTAAGTAAGGCAATCCGGGGATAAAACCAGTAAGGCGGAAAGCTAGAATGAAACAGGGTAGTCGAAGAGTAGAGCTAGTGAGTGGTAAGGCATTGGAGGTAGACTCATAATTGAACTTGGAATTACTATAAGTGACTTATTAATTGGGAATGGACCAGTGGAGCAAGAAGTAAGAATAAAGTGACTAGTTGCCAGCTGCTTGTTTCAATTCATTAAGTAGTTGTTGCAATAGGGGCTTCGAGAACTGGAGATCAATAAATCCACTTAAGGACTGACCGATGAAGAGGTTTCATTCTTTCTTATATAAGTGATGAAACGAGGGGTGATTCAATGCGGGGCGCCAGACAAGACGACAATGAGCAAATAGAGGTTTACAGCCCCAAACCCAAGTAGTGGTGCTTTTGAATATGAGAGGTGGGCAAGGGAAGCTGTTAGAGCAGAGTATTTATAAGTTGACACCATCTTCTACTTACTTTTCTTTTTAGACTTTCACTTACACTCCAGCCACTGAGTCTCGACCGAGAAGTCAAACCGGAATTGATTCTATCTCTTGCTAAGAGGAACGAGTCAAACAGACAAGTAACTACTGGACAAGTAAAGGAAGAGGACCTTCTAGTAATTGGTACTACTAATAATTCCACTCAAAAGTAAGACTGGAACCAGTACTATACCAAAACCAAACCTGGAACCAGTACTATACTAAAACCAAACCAGTGTCACTCAGAATTCACCTAGGGAGTTACAGAATTCGCTCCTGTATCCGAGTATTTAGAAGTTGCAAGTAGTAGTCCTGTTGGATCCGAGCCAGTAGTTGGCAAGTAGTTCATTCAAGTTAGAATTCCACCGGGTATACTCAGACTTAACCTCTTACTTACCAGCCTTCACTCACTTATCGCAATGCCGATGCCCTAGAGGTACTAGATAAGAATTCCACTAGTATGTATGAGACTTAAACAAGTACCAACCAGAACCAGTACTTGCTCTACCTTCCCTGCTTGTTAGCTTGGTACTTAAGACTAAAACAAAGTTGTCAAAGAATAGAACTACTCCTACCCAGAATGAAGCCAGTGAGGGAAAGAATAGAGTTAACTAAACTTAGACTTAAACAAGTGTGAGTAACAGTCTAAAAGCGAGGGCATATAGGTACTTTGATCAGAAACCACTAACAACGAGAGTTCAACCACTAACCTTAAGAATGGAACCGCTGCTAACCAGTCTTAACTCACTCGTCTAAGAATTCAACCAGTAAGTGTAAGGCTATAACTCCTGGTGCCGTAGTCAAACTATTCCAAGGTTCGGGTAGGCTGATTTCATTACTTGCTTGTGTGATGGGTATGCTAGTTGCAAGAGTCCTGGGTTACAGTTAAGTAAATTCAGAATCCCGAGTTGAACAGTAGTAGCGGTATTCCACTAACTACTATAGTGCTAGTTGCCAGAGAGGGGCAAGAAGCTCAATTATCACTTTCTTTTGTTGCCAGAGGGAAACTATATGCTTAGGAGTTAAGGTAAGCCAGAAGAGAGTTAGGCAAGGGAAGCTATTCATAGTAGCAAGAGTTGAGCTCGGGGTTAACACTTATTAGAGTTCGGGTCGGGAAGCAGTTATAAGAGGTCGGGGCCCCTCTAGTAAGTCGGGGAGTTCTTGTTGAAAGTCAGAGACAAAGCTAGGTCAGTTACTAAGATCAGAATAGAACTACTAACTAAAAGACTGATGTGGTGGCTGCTAAGCCTGATGTTGGGTAGTATCGGACTGGAGCTATGTAGTTGGGGAATTGAACTGCTGCTGGGTAGAATATAGCTAGGTAGCTTCGGAATTGAACTAATCAGTCTAAGAATGAAGGCAAGTAGAGGCAGTTGGAACCCAGTGTATCTCGGACGGATGCTAGGGAGTATGGGACTGAAGCTAAGGAGTCCAAGGCTAAAACAAGTACCAAACCAGGCTGAAACAAGTGCTACTCCGAATGCAACTAAGGAGTAAGCATCTAGTACTAGGCTAAGAATCAAACTCAGCAATATAAGAATCAAACCGGTACCACAACTTACTAGAAGGGCTGAAGCTAGAGTACCACCGAGACAGGAGCTAGTTGGTAACAGCCTTAAAGCAGTGCTAACAGGACTACAACACCCAGCAACAAGGCTTAAAGCAAGGGCAGTGGGAATGAAACCTGGCAGCTAGGGTCACTAACAACAGCTAACAAGACTGATACTGATGCTTCCGAGCCTTATACTGGTGCCACTCAGCCTGAAAGTGGGTAGTATGAGACTGAAAGCAGTAAGTCAAGGAATGGAACTCAGATATGAGAATTTACCTAAGTATTATAAGACTGATGCGATGTCTACTGATGCTCTGTATTGGTACTCGGACTTATGTTGGTTGGGCAGCTAAGGTCTCTAATCACTGCACCTAAGCCTGAAAACAGGGGATACTCAGACGGCAGCTAAGTAGGGATAGAATGAAGCTAACTAAGATCAGACTGAAAACACAGGTAGTTACGGAGTTCAACCATTGATAACAAGGCCAATGGGATGGGGGGAGGTTTACAGAATCAACCTAGGCAGCATAGGACTGAAAACCTGTACCAAGAAATAGAATGTAAGAATGGAACCCAGAACTTATAATAACGGGCAATTACTTACTTCCTCATCATTCAACCAACTACCTGTAACTAAGGGCCCGGTCTGCTTCTCAGCATCTAGGGTAGTAAGATCAGAATGAAACAACTACTATAAATCGACTCGGAAAAGAATAAGAATAGAACTAAGCATCTAGGCCTTAAAGCCAGGGCAGGTGCTCTTTCTCTCAAGTAGTACTAAGATTAGAATTCCACTCATATGACTTGGAATGGGGCTAGTAAGTAAAAGAATGAAAGTAGTAGGTCAAAGAGTGAGGAATGCACCAACTAAGACTAAGACTGGAGCTAAGAGGTGAGCTAATCGTGGGGCTAAGGGATAGAATAGAGCTATACTCCTACTCGGAATTGACCTCGCAACTAGGAATGCAACCAGTAAATCCACTACTATAGCTACTAAGTACTATAGCTACTAAGATCAGAATCAACCTAGTTCGACATCAGAATCAAACAGGTGAGTAACAGCCTTAAAGCTAGGGAAGTGGGAATACAAGTAGTAAGAAGGAGAGCTCAGGTGCTCAAACTATAGAAGTAGGGTCGTAAGCCTTAAACCATTGAGTATAAGCCTGAAATCGGTAAGTATAAGCCTGAAACTAACAAATATACATTTCAGAATGTCCCTGAGCTGTGGCAAGGGATAGAATTGCACTGGTGGGTAACAACCTTAAAGCCAGGGGGCATCTAGAGTGCAACCACTCTCAGCAAGAATGAAATCACTACTAACAGGAATGGAACCGGGTAGCTATAGGATGGAGCTAACCGATCAAAGAATCAAACCACTAATAACAAGCCTGAAGCTCTGGTATAAGAATTGCCAAGCAACTAAGTAAGACTCGGATCGGGTAGGCAGGTCAGATGGAGTTAGTTCGGGTTGGGCTTTACCTAGGTAGGGCATTGTCTCTTGCTCGCTCGGACAAGTCCCCTTGCTTGTAATTCCTATCTATTGTCAATCGTAGCTAAGGTCTAGAACCACAACTAGTAAATCCCAGAATCAACTCACTAAATATCGGAATGTAACTAAGGAGTATCGGAATGGAGCTTATCTGAACTCAGGCTTAAACCCATCAGACAGAGACTCAAACTAGCTACTAGCAGACTAAAACCAGTGCATCCAATTACTTACTTCCTGATCTAAGGTAGTTACAGTATGGCTGATCTACAAGGTATACTCAGAGTCAAACTCACTCCAATCAGGCTGAAACAGTCCGGAATTATAAGTACTGGGATGCTAACAACCAGAATGCAACCGAGGTACTATAGCTACGGCGATCAGAATTAACCTCAGTAGACTCGGCCAGTAAGGAGGCAAGTTAGAATGCAACCACTATTAACAAGACTTAACCAAGTACCAATCAGAACCAAACACATACGCCTCAGACTCAAACTCGGGAGTGCAAGAATGAAAGAGAGAAGCTGCGACTCAGCATGAAACCAGGGAAGTGAGAATGAAGCCAGTAAATCCAAGAATTCCACTCGGGAGTAGAGGAACGGAGCTAGTCCATAGGCAGGAGCAGGGGATGAACTTATTGGACTGATACCGGGTAGGCTCGGGTTGATGCTAGTGATATTGGGAATCGAGCTGAGTATACTGAGGCTGGCTCTTGGGTGTTACAGTATGGGACTGCTGCTATGTAGTTAGGGAATGGAGCTGCTAAGGGATAGAATACAACCACTAACAACCAGTCTTAACTCACTTACTTTCAGGCTTAACCCAGTGCTTTATAGTAAGGGGAGAATGAAACCGATACTACTCAGAATTGACTGATTTCTAGTAGTTTAAGAACGAGACAAGGGAGTGGTAAGACTACAACCAGTGCCTAACAAGACTTAAGAAAGTAACAACAAGATTCAAAGTAGTGAATCCAAGACTTAACCCTGAGCTAGGCATACTGAAACCGCTGCCAGCAAGACTTGAACTAGTGCTAGCCAGAATGAAACAACGAACAAAGAGACTAAGACAACGGCTACTCGGACTTAAACCGGTGCTAGCAAGAATGCAGCAGGGACACAGCAAGAATAGAACGACTCCTACTAAGAATGGAACTAAGAGGTATAATCCTTAAAGCCAGGTAGCTACCCCCGACTTCCTGCATCTCTGCTAACAGAATGAAGCTAATTGTCTCCAAAGCTCCCTGCCGCGCCTGAACACATCTTAAGGCATAGCTCATAATAAATATACTTGATGTTGTTGATTATTGTAGTTGTCTCCTAGTGTCTTGGCCACTCCTACTGTTGCTCAAAAGAACTGGAGCACTTCAACTAGAGCAGAGCACTGAAACTACACTTAAATAACGGACCTCGAATAGCAAATAGAGAAACAGAATTCCACTACTATGGAAGGTAGAAAACGTAGAGTCTATGCTTGCTATATAGAATAAAGTTTCATCAATAAGATCTTCTGGTTCTGCGATGGATTCCATTACTGTTTGACTCGTCCTCGGCGCATTAGGGAGTTCTTATTCTTAGTCCGGTGAGTTCCTGTCTTCATCGTCTGAAAGGATAGTTTTGGGAAGATTATGAAAGGATAGTTTTGGGAAGATTATCTTACAGGAAGGGATGGTGTACCTTTACTCAAATATATACCTTGTGCAAGTGCAAGAGATATTCAATGATGAACTTCAAGTATAGAGTGAAAGGAAGAATAATTAAGTACAGACTTTGCAGTTAAGGGAAGAAGATAGTACTCGCGCCCTAAGTAGTAGAGACAGGTTTGATTCGAGTGTTTCAGTTGAAGGAGGTGATTGGCCAAAGTCTACATCCGCAAGAGAGGAAGCCGAATCCATCTATACACTAGCGGTTAAGGCTCAAGTCCCCTTCTTGTAGAGTTAGGGGCGGAGTCAAGTGTTCGACTCATCATGTTTGTTAGTACTGATTAATTGGCCCTTACCTAGTCCTGTATTCTTAGTTGCTTGCCCGTTGCTTGCCGCCTTGTCGACTTGGCCCATACTCCATTCAGTAGCTCTTCTTAATTAGATTCTATTATAGGAGACTATCTGATTGCCCCAGCTCTACTACTCGGTGAAGCCTTTCACTCCAGTAATCATTCTTTCGAAGGGGGATGTTAGTTAATACAACATTGACAGTGGATCCGAAGTCAATAAACCAAGTTATTGCTCTGGACTCTTTACTACTCGACTACTTGTGTTAGGGTAAACCAGAGCTACTCCACTACTAGACTACTTTTAGGGGCTGTCCTTATATGGAGTTGGGCTCAACAAAGACTTTCCTTCCATCAGTAGCTGATGATTCTGTTTCCTCTGATGCTGACCTTTGAGTTGAATTCTGTTTCTTCTATTCCTATCCTAATGTGCTCGCAAGTTATGTATTCTGGCCACTGGTAGTTTCGAGTTGATAGTGAAATTCTTAGTTTGAATAGATAGCCCTAAGGTTGGTTCAGAGCAATAGACCTATAGCTAGGAATAGGTCAATAGAAGAGGGCAAAGATTACATGTAACAAGTGACAAGCATAAGAGCAGAGAGTTTCCACCAAGTCAAGTTTTCGTCTTTCTCGCCTACCAGGTGCTCCTTTCATAATTGAGGTTCTGGCTTTAGGGTTTAAGTCAGAGCCAAGCTTATACTATATTATTAGTATAGAATAAAGAATGAATGACTAGTCAAGTAGTTCAAGAGGAAAGAGTCAATCAAAGAGTTCTTTCTTCTTAGAGGATCGGCCTCTACTCTGTTGAAAGATCATCCGCTGGATCGGGAGGGAAAGTAGTGGACAGTTCCAGTTAGAACAAGCTTAGGCGTAAGAGAAGAGGTTGTTGCTCTAGCTAGAATAATTCTCTAGGAAAGTTGTACTTAGAAGCTGCTCGAGGCAGTACACGTGTTACTTCCTTTAAGAAGAGAGTTGTAATTAAGTACGAGCCGCTACCCGTAGCTTCTCCTTAATTAAGTATTGATTGTTTCATCTGTATTTGGCTTTCAGCATCTGTTTCATCTGTATTAGTAGTGGTATGGTCCAGTTGATGATCTCGTAGACCTAACTCGCACAACTTCTATTCCCTCTACTCTTGTGCAACAAACTAATCTGGTCCAGTTTCATCTTACATCTTATTAGAAAGATAAAGAAAGCATATCAGTGTTTCAATAGAGTCTCTAGCATATCAGTGTTTCAATAGAGTCTCTTGGGGGTGCTCCTACGTCTGCAAGTTGATAATCTCTTTGCGGGGGGTGCTCTTACTTTTGAGGTCGAGGAAGACCTTTGCACCCTAAGCTTGTTGTGGTACAAAGAATGGAGCATAATTCAGTTAAGTTATAAGAAGGGGTCTTGTCTTCTACTCAGGTATTCCTACTTTGACTTATACTAATCCGACGAATACTCTTTTACTTAATGTTAGCAATTTTAGATTAATTCGAAACTCAGGTGGAAAGCTAAGTAGAAGGTATCTTACAGCGAAAGCAAGGGAGCAAGAAAGTGGGAAAGTAGTGACTCAGTGCAAGGAAAGTAAACCAGATCAGATGACGCAAGCAGGTCTGCTCCTCTTCTTTGGCAAGGGTCAAACTAAACCTATCCATCTAATAGCTACCTCAGGCTAAAAATACGGAGAAACCAGGCCTTATAGTAATTCACCACTACTAGTTGAAGGATAAACAAGGCCAGTACTTATAATTCCAGGCGCACAACTTATACTAGTGCTTGTAAGAACTCATTATAGAATGTATTTCCATTAGTCTATTACTTGCTTTGCGTTACAACCTACTAGAAGAGCGAAATTCCATTCAATCTTATAATAATCAAATCCACTCAAGTTTACAGGTGTTTGCTTAGAAGCGGGAAGGAGAGGCCCTTCTAGTAAGTCGGGAAGAAAGATCTGAGAAGTAACATTCAGGTAGAAAACGAGCAGTTATCAAGTCATCTGCAATCGGGGAAGAAAGGGAAGCAGTGAAATTAGAAGCAAAAAGTAGGTTTGTTCCTGTTCTTGTTTAATATCTAGTCTTGTGCCCTTAAGTAATTGCACTTATTATATTCTTATATTCTATTAGAAAGAAGAAAGTGAGCTATATTCTTATATTCTATTAGAAAGAAGAAAGTGAGCTTAGAAGCGGAGAAAGGCTTCTCACTCTAAATCTGGTCTTCAACTCCAGGGTCTTACTAGTGTCCTGATCTCACTCTGACAACAAACACTTCCGAATCCACCTCTGGCTCTCATCTCATCTAAAAGAATTAGGCTCCCGAGCACATAGCACGTAATAAATCATCAAGTAGTATACGCTTGGCCGTTGCTTGTCGGACAGGAATCTTGTGCCGGCCTTCGATTCATCTTTTCTTTTGAGCGCCCTGTTGCATTGGAATTTTTGACTGTTACCGATGTGCCATATCTAATAGGAATTGCAACTATTTCTTCCTCGAATTCCCTAATTACAATATTTTCGATACAAGACTTGAACGCACAATTGGCGAACTGAGCTCAACTCCTGAAAAAGGGCCTCTGGGATCGTACACTTGTTCTTGCTTAAAAGACAGATTCGCTTTTCTACTCGGTTAAGGCTTGAACAACGGATTGATAGGCGGGCTCAACACAATCACATTAGGAAGGGGCTCTCTTCCATTCCGATTTTGATAGCATGCAGTGACAGATTCCAATGAATGATTTGTTTACAGTGCAGTGGCATCAGTTCAATCAAGTCCTATCTTTGCACTCTAATCTATTCCTGGCCTTGGCCCTACACATAAGTCCAGTGCTGTGGTATCTAAACTCGGCTCTAGTCGCGGGAAACTCATCTTATGTGGAATCTTACATGTAAACTCCAGGAATTGACACTCTAAACTCCCCCTTAGCCTTAGCCCGGATCAATCCTATAAAGGTGAAGGTGCATTCCTAAGATATTGAGTTTCCGTTCCATTTCTTTCTGCGCATGAGGGTAAGTGAGCCGCTAACAGAGTTTATGCTTGATGACATTCTCATGGTATATATGCAAAAGATAGATATTCAATTACTGTTCTCCTCGGGGCAAGAGAGTAGAAAGATGGAAATAGAGTATTTGTTGACTTTACTCACCACTATGCTTACGGTGTTTCAATTGAAATTGAATTCAAGCGTAGCGTTAAGAGTTTACAATCGAAAGAATCCTTAGAAACACTAGCACCTGGTCCATTCTTAAGAAACACTAGCAAACTGACTATAAGGGCAGATTCTTAATATGGCTCTAAGGGCCTCCACTCGAAAGTGACTTATTGTATACCTTGCCTACCCGACCTCCATACTTATGGATAAGAATGAAGGTATCAAACCAAACTACATACTGAATTTAAGGAGTGGTTAGTTGACTGAACACTTTGACAATTGCTTGAATCAAATGATAAACGACTTCTCTTTCCACTATACAGACACAGTATCAGAAAAGCCATCTCACTTAATATAGGATAACTGATGCAACAAGAACAAGAACAGCCTATCGTAAGCAGGCTTAATAATAGGGCAGAAGGAGAGTATTTATTGTAAGTTCCAGTGAGAAAGTACGGTGAGTAGAGGTGGGCAAGGGGTAATCCAACTGAGGTGGGCAAAGGAATACAATTAGATACAAGGTCCAAGGTCCAGTGCCAGTAGAAAGTGAGTTAGCAAACGATTCCTCGCAGTAAGTGCCAGTACTTATAATTCCAGTTCCAGTTCTTCATAGAGTTTAGCAGAGTCGAGTTCGGGATGCGCTTACGGGAGCAATAGGCGAGGCAGTATAAAGTGGGGAAGCTGCCTCTACGGCCTCTAAATCTTATCTATCTCCTCTTCCGATAAGCCTTTCACTCCGGAAGTCAACAAAGAATTCTACTCTAACTCGACAAACTAGACCTTATAGTCATTTCCCGATTGCAGCTGGCAACTATGAACTTCATGAGGTTCCTAGGCGTAAAATACTTCTTTCAAGAGGGTTCCCTTGCCTACCCAAAGTTAGCCAAATTCATAATCTGCCCTTATTATAATCCGTAACAGAATAAGAATATAACTCACTTATTGTTTACTTAACTCATTAACTCACTTAGCTACCTCTTAACTCACTTAGCGCAATGCCACATCTATACCTCTGGCAGAGAAGTAGTGGTTTGAGTTTCTATGCTTGTCTATTAGTTCCTTGGCTGATAGCAAATATAGAATGGAATGGCTCCTCTAACTCTTAACTCGGGCTCATCTTCATCTACTTTTTCATAACTCTTGCTTGTTTGATAGTATATGCCCTAGTTTTGGAAGAGAAGCCCTGACGCTTACTATGTTCCTTGGCCCCGCTTCACTTCTGATCGAGTCGACTTAACGGATGACTTTAGAACAGAGCTTTCTGGTTCCCTTGCCTTAAGATCTTTGTCCTGTGTGAACCTGTTTACTTGTTCGTATCTGGTACTGTTGAAGCATAAGTCAACTAATTCCATTCTCCTCTTACTTGCCTACCTCTCCTCTGGTTCTTTAGTGAAACTTTCCTAGACGTGTATTAGTATAGTCTCCTTTTGAACTAACTCCTACAGTTGCTACTATCCTCTTGACCCAACTCGTATACTCTTGAGAAGCCTTATTGTCTCCCCTACCTGCCTACCTCTCATTGTGCACCCTTTCTTATTGATCAATCAAAGAAGAGCTCTCATCATACACAGAAGGAAATTCTTATGAGTAACCTTAAGCAGGGCAGACAACACACCTGAGAGGATAAGCTTAGATAAGGAATCAGCAAAGGAATCAGCAAGTGAAGAAGCGGTTAGGTAACAACATTATCTCAGTGGTGCTCCATAGAGAAATAAGTATTTGGTTCCTCTGCGCAAAGTACTAAAGAGTAAATAGATGCTTCACACACCGCGTAGTCCACATGGGCATTCTCTTAGGCTTCCGACTTCTTTCCTTTATTGATACAACAAAACAAACGACCAAGCTTAGGCGCAAGACTGCCAGACAAGCACAAGCAGACATGTCGGTTCTTCAAGTATTGTTTCGGTTGCGAGTGTTTAATCTGTGTTACAGTTTCATTCTTTGTTGACTACTTGGTAAGGGATATCAGGTCTTAGACTACATCTACAGTACGTACCTCAGGCTGTATCTCCTGCACCAACATTTGCATTTTTGCTTTTTGATCTATCTATTCAAGCAGTCTACTTCAGTAGCTCAATTCTCGTACTATGTTTTTTCATTCCCAGTTAGTGCATAAGTCCATTAGCATAGTAATCGAGCTTTGTTGTCAGTAGTGCTAGTCTAGTAGTTCCTTGGCTCTATGTCTTTGTAGTAGTGACTTGTTGAGTAAACAAAGAATGAAACAACTGCCACTTTACCTGTTCGGGAACTTCATATAGAAACAGGGTAACAAAAGGGATTGGTAGCTTACGAACTAGTCATAGTGCAATAACTTGTAATGATGCAAGAACAAGTAAGTAACAACCCGTCTCAGATACAAGCACTGGCGCAATAACTTGTAATGATGCACGAACAGGCTAGTAATCCGTATCAGATATAAACACTGAAGCAAGAACACAAGTGGTAGATCGAAAGCAAGGGTAGCTAGATGAAGGTATCTCAACTAAGAAAGAAACTCGTTGACTATTTTATTGGTATTTGTCATCTTACTATGTTTCTATAATAGATGGGTGCATTAGCAGCTCCAAATTCCAGTCTTTAGAGTCAGAGCGCAGACGACGATATTCTACCGACAATACAAGTAACAGAACAAGTAACAAAACAAACATGTGGTAGAGAACAAAAGCAACGAGTAGTAGAGTTCCAGAAGCAACAAGCAACAACTATAAGAAAGCTAATGTTTCATAATGGAGCTTACATGGAAGAGAACTGCTCCCTATATCACCGATACCTACATCACCTAGAAACCTATACCTAATAACCTCTCAAATATATTGAAGGAAGCAATGAAGTAAGGAGTTAGCGGGCTGTCAACTAATCTTTCTCATTGTTGGCTTTCACTTCATCTTTCTTTTTGCATACCTATGTTCAACGTAGCCCACGTAGCGGTAAAGAACATAGCCCACTTCAATGGTAAAGAATGTAGGTAGCCAGGGTTTTGTTGACTCTTAGCACTTTCTCCGTATATTCTTTGTTACATTCCTATATCATATATAGATATGCAATGCAAGAGAGATAGAATTCCATTGTCCGACTTAACTGCTTAACCGTACTAATTGAATACTTGTTCTAGAACAAAACACACATGGCCACCAAGAATAGAGAGAATCAATCGTGAACGCAAAGGTAAAGGTCGGTAATACTCCTTTAGGGCGGGCGTGTACGAGTTCCAGAAGCCGTTGGTTGAAATTCTCTTCTTTGTTGATTCCATTGCTTATCATCAAGTGCTCTCTGCCCTGCCCAACACCGAGAAAGAATAGTTTTGATTAGCCTTAAGCGAGAAAGATGCCTTCTTGCCTGACTTATAGAATTCTATCCACTACAATAGCGAATATGCCCTATCTTATTCTTTCACTAGCGCCCGACTGATTGACTTACGAGCTCCGTTAGCGAGTTACCTAAACTTGGAATAAGCATTAGAAGAGTTTTCAACATAGAGGCATATAGGTTAGACTAGACTCGCATTGCCTTCTTTTCTTGCCCTTATTGAGAATAGACTCGTTTTTATGCCATAAGCACTGAAGTAATGTTCCATTCCAGCTGTCCAGTTGAACTAGCAGCCTGAACTTATAAGTACTGGGTAGTGAAACAAGTCTTGTTGTTTACTTCCTGGGGGTACGAAAGTTGTCGACGAGCTTCAAGTTGAGTTCGAAAGAATTGGAATTGAAGAATAGAATCTTACTTAGCGTTCATTGGGTTAGTATGGAACCTCGTAACCAAACACCGTTACTAAAGGGTAAGGCGGGAAAGGTGGACTCGGAAAAATCCAATCATTGGCCATGGTTGAAAGAGCTGAGCTCCCCGTGACGTGTTAGAGAGTTAACTGTATAGCGTTAGAGAAGAGCTATATATCCCGCCCGAGGTGTCAGATTCAAGTAAACCAACACCCCAGTAATGGATTCTGACCGGAACCAAACAAGTAACCAATAGAGCAAGAAAGAAGAATTGAAAAGAATTGAATGCCCTATTGCAGCACCTTCTTCCTTCTTACTACTTGTATTTCTTCCTGTAGATGCGCAAGAGGTATAAGATAAGATAACAGTGGAATCCTAAGTTTCGTAGCTGTTAAGGTTTCACTGGTAAAGAAAGACAGAAAGAAAGTGACGTTAGAGTAGAAAGAGCAGAAGCCAGAAGTCAAGAATGCGAAAGGGGAGTTCTTGTGCTCTTAAGTCGGAGACAATGAAATACTGGATCTTAAACTACTGACTAATTCTTATAGGAGCGGTACCTATTCTATATTTATATTAATTCTTAAAGGAAGGCGGATATTCTGTCCCTGCCCCGGAGAAGACTTACTAGAAGGGCAGATTCTTAATCTGGGAACTCAGGTATGCCGTTGCTTGGTTAGTAGTGACTTGGCCGGTTGACAGGAAAGTAGTATAGAAAGGAAGCCGAGCCGAGAGGAACTCCGTGGCGGGTGCTTGTGTGACGCAATTCAAGTTGAGTTCTTGTTTCAGCAGGCAAATGCATCTGTACTTTACCAAGTCCTTTCTTGGGGCGTCCGTAAGCAATAACATAAGTGAATAAAAACAAGTTATAAACGAGGAAGATGGAAGAGCACTGGTTTCATTAGTTTAGAGATGAGCCGCTCCATTCCTATGCTTATGGGTAGATGGGTAAGAGGGATTCCATTCTTTGAGGCGAGTAAGCAGGTAGAGCAGAGCCAGCAGTCACCAGAGAATCAGTAGTTACAAGAGAAGTACACCTGGTTGAATTCAAATAGAGGCCCTTATTGCCAGATTCATAATCTGCCCTTATTGTAAGTTGTGTCAATTCAATCCTTCTGTTATTGTTGAATACCTAGGGGGTTTAATCAATAGTAGTTAACAGAGGTATTAATTCTCATCCCTAGCTAGTTTCATTCTTTCTATTTATAGTTTCATTCGTTGTCGATTCAGAAAGGGGAGTGAAAAGAACAATAGGGATAGGAGCCTGAGTTTACTTACCGCAATTAGTACACTGGTTAGTAAGGAGTTCCACTTGTCTAGTAGTAGCTTGGTGGACTCGTTAATAACTCTTTCTAATGTATTATGTAGTCGATGTTCTTTGTTCTTCTTGCGTTTGTAGTTGGACTCGTCGCTAACGGATCGTAGACTCCACATCTTACTTGTTCAAAGCCACTCTATGCTCTGGGACAGGATGTTCAATAAGTTCCTCTGCTCGCTCTGACCTGACACCGTACCTTTAGTCTCGGTCAGAAAGAAGTCAACTAGTAAGTAAACTTGTTAATGCACTATTAAGTAAATTAGTATTTCTAACATTAGGAGTAGAGTAGAGGTATGGGCAGACTATCTTACTTGCTTTGATGCGAGGGCAGCTCCAGCTGCCTGCGATGGCTACTTCCGTTACCAGATTGGATATATAACTCATAACTCTAAACTCCTATTGAACTCCTAATAAGTCAACTATCTCTTTCCTCTGCCAGATTGACTTACTAGTTTGTTCCGGGTACGCTTCTTCCAAACAGAAACAAGTAAACTCGAACTACACTTAACCTTTCTTCTGAATAATAAGTACATTCTCCACTCAACCGAGCCAGTAAGAGATCCTTTTTTCTTGTACTGCAGATTCTCGGCTTAAATTCTATTAATCTTCTTTCTTCTCGAGTCGCAAAGACAGATTACTTGAGAACTTATCCGTCTCCTGATCCTGTTTGAGATCCTGTAGTGGGTGTTCCGTTACCCAATCTAATAGAATCATTGACTTGTGTTAGTCGAGTGAGAAGAGTGCAAGGCAAGAAAGACGGGCAGGTAATTAATATCCCCCAACCCAACAAGAAAAACCACTAATGGGAGCAGCTTTGGAGAGTTCATTCACTCGTCTACAGACCCATGTTCCTCTTATGGAAAATGACCTATTAAGCTTAAACCAACCGATTTAGTGCTCTTCATCTCCAGATCCTGATTGAACTTTCAGCTCTCTATGTTAGGTAGGAATACACCTGCTAACAACACTGAGTCTGTCTTTACTGCTAGGGAGGGTAATTAGAGAAAAAGAGTAATAGTATAAAGCAGAAGATGGATTAGGGGCAAGAGAAGATTAAGCAGAGGGCCTTATAGTCTTAAGAAGTAAAAAGGTAAACAGATGTCGAACTGAGCTCCTTTAACTCCCGTAAGCGCAACTGAAGGACTAACGTGCTGAAGAACCCATCTACCCGGGTCCCATCTTTCTGTACCGCTGCGCTGGCTTTCATTTAAGTCACTATGAGGACAGGATTCCATTCATAAATTCAATTAACAGATTAGATTGCCAGATTGACAGCTGCACCTTTGCGTAGAGTTCGGGTGCGAGTCTTGTCGTATCAAGAAGAATAGGCTTAGCTCCCGATGAAAAAACTAGACTATAACTATAAGTAGAACTCCCACTTACGTACTTAGTCTTTCCGAACTAAAGTTAGCACAACGAAACTAAGCTTATTCCCCTGCTAGCAGATTATGATCTAACCCTTCTTCTTTGTTTTTATCCTTTTGCCTTAAGAGCCAATTAACTCACTGACGCTAGAAACTTGAAATGTTAGAAAAGTCTGAAGTTACTTCTTATACTATCTTGGCTTATTCCTATTCTGATACTTACTTGTTCCATTCTGAACCTCCTCTGTTACGTAACCCTTGCGCGTCAGTAGTTCAGTGAAGTCTCTTTTTTGTTCGAGTTGAATCTATAAGAGCAGTTTCCGTTATCAAGTCAGCAGAAGCTAGATCAGGATCCGGGTTAAGGTAAGAATCAATTCCATGCTTTTAAGCGGGGCCAAGCGTATACTAGTGGAATCAGTTTCATCCCTTGTTGCCAGAGAAGAGAGCTTGAAATTATAAGTACTGGTGAATCAGTTATCCTAAACTCTGGTACTATAGCGGGTTTTACTGGTTCTCATTCTCGCTACCTCGACTTTCACTCATCCAGAACTTATAATAACCTGGCTCTTATTCTTTAACTAATAGCTCCGGGCCTGCCTCCCCT
Organism: Musa itinerans; assembly: GCA_001649415.1. Classification (NCBI taxonomy): domain Eukaryota; kingdom Viridiplantae; phylum Streptophyta; class Magnoliopsida; order Zingiberales; family Musaceae; genus Musa; species Musa itinerans. Next base: position 212,868 of record LVTN01000074.1, on the reverse strand, counting down.
TAATTAAGGTAAGTAGTTTCCTTACTTCTTATAGTCTTCCTTTCCTGTCTATTGGTCCAACACCCCTGCCGATAATACTTTCACTGCTATGTACCCAAAGCTGTCTACCCTAACACCTATTCTCACTTTTAGACTTGTTAGTGGAATTCTTACAATCGAGCTAGTAGTTGCTTGGCTCTGTTTCTTCACTAGCTTCTTGACTTTCTTTACTTGTCGACTTGCCCGTTACTTGTATGGTCTACTACTAGGAGCTAAAGCACCAAACTCAACTTACCTTGAAAACCCAACAAACACCAAGAAATATACTTGTGAAACTCGGGATGAAACAAGTGGCTACTTAACCGACACAAGAACGGAAAGAGACTTGACTTTAGTACACCTCGCATCACTGCTTCCCTTAGAGTAGTGGCTTGTTACCTAGTGCTCTTAGTAGAGGAATGGAAAGTCAGAATGAAACTCGAAAGTCGTAAACCTAATAAGAGGATGGAGCCATGTGTAATAGAAATAAGTAACCAAGTCAAAGAGGTAGGACTTATTTATACTTGTTGCTCTTAGCCCACAGCAAGGTAAGCTGTGTATTATAGTATTCATGTAAAAACTACCTATTTGCATCCCGGCAAGCAACTACAAGGGGATTGAGCTGGGTCTCATAGAAGCAGTTAACATACCTCTGGAACTCCCTGAATAACTCCGATACTAATACAAGAATACATCTAATTTCCCGTAATACTCTTCTTGGACACAGAACCTAGATTGAAGTTGAACTAGACTAGATTCTTCTGCCTTGATCGAGTAAACAAGCGACTAGGCAAGTAACTAAGAGAGCTTGCTCGAAAGATGACCTGGAAAGCAGGGCCCTTACTCTAAATTGCAGGGAATCATAAAGTCCAGTACTTATAATTTCTTTGAGGCGAGGTAAAGTACTGGCGGCGAGGTAGACTTTGGAGTTGTTTGTTGGCGCAAGGAAAGGTGCTTGCTTGCCCTATTCTTAGTTGCTATAAGAGGCGTTTACCCCATTGTTAGTTGCTAGATATATATATGTTGTTGAAATACACTAGATCATACCTGCACTGGAAAGTATCTCGGACTAGACTTACAATAAGGGCAGATTATTAATATGGCTAGAAGGGCTGGATTGATTGTATCTCTCGTTGCCACCGGACTTTAGCATCACATTTGTAGTTACTTGGCCCGATAACTACTAGGGATTTATACCACTTTCTTTCTTTCTTATAACAGATATATAACTGATTTCACAAGCTCAGCAGAGCCAGCAGGGTTCTCTGTCAGCTAACCTCTATCCCAGTAGATACGCTCATGTGAGAGATATCGATGCTGCTCCAAGATACGATAAACAACCACGGGAATCTTCAGTTCTTCAGAAACTTTGAGAAAGCCGGAATCAACCTGTGAAATAGTATTTTCCAAAAGGCTGCCAGCTTAGAGAAGCTGCTCGGGCCCTTAAGTTGTGCCTCGTTGATTGTAATCTTATTATATCATTCTAGTTGTCAGGAGAAAGTTCGGTGGGGAAGAGGTGGATCTCCGTTTTCAAATCATTCTATTTGAGAGGAATTGATTTGGCAGTGAAAGCAGACCTCTAAGGAGTGGCATCGGCTCTTTACAGTGTCAGGAGAATTGACCTTTTGTAGTTCTAATGCTGCTTTGGATAACTTATAGACGAACTTGTATTCATGGTAAGGACACGGACAAAACCAACTCCCCGCTTGCAGTTAATAACGCTTTGTATTATAGTAAGATAGAAAAGAAACGAACAAAAACTCAGAGAAACTTAGAAATATATATTGCACGGCGCGCTGAAAGGGGGATGACACCGAAGAAAACCAACTGAGATGAGAAGAAAAGAAAGGCAACTATTTGAGGGGAAAAAACCGAGAGGAAGCTCGTAACTGAGTACTGAGGAAGCTCGTAACTGAGAGAAAGAGTTTATGAACAATCTTACGCATCAGTAGTGAATTGTGGTGAGGCCGAGCAACTACTAGAGTGGAAAGAGACAAGCGTATACTACTGGCACTTAATAATTCCACCCAACCTATACATTACTTCTTCTAAGCCTTAACCTTACTTTCGAACGCATCAGTCCTTTTGTTACCCCTGTTTTATAGGCAAAATGCTTTCTTTCTACTCTTACTTGCTTCATTCGGCTTCTCTACCTCATTGGCAGCCTCAGCTACTGATGAACCAGTACTTATAATTTCAAGCTCTCTCCGACTTAATCTAAGGGAAACTCATTTAACAGCTAATCTCTCTCCGACTTAATCTAAGGGAAACTCAGGATTACTTGATCACTGCCTCCCTTATCTCCATTAAGTTAGCGCCTCCCTTATCTCAATTAAGTTAGCAGATAGGAGCCTCATGAAGGTATCAAACACATTGAGACGGACAAACACAAGACTAAAACACCAGGTCTTCAATCCAACAACTCTCCCTTTCTACTCTAACCTAGACTACCGGTATTAAACAACAACAGGAGCGTAACCCATCTTCTTCCCCATTAAGTAGTAACCCACAAGTAGAACCCTATTCTATAGTTCCATTCTATTCTAAAGTAGTGACTTTGGCGGATGGGTGAAAGAAGAAAAGTAAGTAGATCCATACAAATCCTTAGTAGTTATAGTCTGTTTTCCAGCAGTCAATGCCTTATAGCTGCGCGCGGTATCCTGTTTCGATGACTCAGAGCTATGCCCGGTATCCTTACCTTATAGTATCATTCCCTATTAGCACTTTTGTTCTTCCTCAACTGAGTTTCATTACGTGCCTGCGGGTGATTTACTTGTTTCTCTTTTCAATCTGATAGCTATCAGTTCTTTCTTTTCTTTTCCTTTATTAGATTAAACCTTAACAGTCTTAGATGTATTCTTAGAAACAGTAGTACTCGGGACAACTACAGAGATGGGATCAGCAGCGAGGGAATTAAAGACACCTTGGAAGCAGTGGTTCCATATTCGTTTTCTAGTATCAATACGATAAGTCAGTGTTTTCATTCCAATATAGTATGGGACTGATCTAACCTAATTGGGTAGTTATAGTGCTTGATAGCCAGGATAGTGTGAGTTGCAGCAGGAAAGGGCAGCTTTAAACGGCTCGACAGAAGGAGAGGAAGGGCAGTCTCATAGGTTAAATAAAGAAAGAAAGTCAACAATGTCAGGCTAAGACATAGGCAAGTAAGAATAGGGTGTCGGAGTGGATTGGCAAGTAAGAATAGGGTGTCGGAGTGGATTTCCCACTTATGGTTGGTAGTTAGAGATTCTATTAAGTAGTGTGGTTTCGGTCTTCTAGTATAAGATTCGAACTTATAAGTAAGATGTGAACCCGCGCAGCGATGATGGGCTAACAGTAAGGGCAGTGAGACTTATAGTTTGGATATAGAATACAAGTGGAGTCGTTCGAGTTGAAGCAAGGGTGAGATCCTAGGGTAGCTAGATAGCCTTAAAGGCACTGGTTGAAGTCCTGTGTAGTCGGCGCTGTTACCTACTTTGAGTTAAGGTATTGGTTTCCCTGGTTCGATTCCATCAAGCAGTGTTTTTCAGTCTATTATGGGTGGGCAGTTCTCTCCATAAGTGTAGTCTGAATGGCAGTTATGAAAGGCATACTATGCTAACAACATAGGAGGTCAGTAACTACAGAACCAAAGGAAGGATAGTCAGAATCATATTAAGTGGAGCAAAGACCTGGATCGGATCAGTGGTTAACGACTGAATGAAAACAATAGAGAGTTAAGAGACTTTCCGCGAATAAGGGAAGAGCAGATATAATAAATATGGGTATAGGTCTATTAGGAGTAGAGACAGCTTTGCAAGGGTCGATGTAATTGAGTGTCCCGTAGCGGCAGTAGATAAGTAATAAGATAAGTAAGGACATTGGCTGAGAGTGCCCCGTTATGGAAGTAGTAATTCCAAGTTTCCAGTTAAGGTATTGCTAGCAGCGACTCAATTCTTTGACTTACTTGCTCGATTCTTACTTATAACCTATATGCCTTTTCTTCTCGATGTGCTAGCGTACTTAGTTCAACTCTTTCTGTTGGTCTTAATGGTCTCAAGCACATGGGTGGTGATAAAGAATGGAATGAGAAATAAAGAACTCCACAAATACTAGAAGACCTTCGCTCTAAACTCAGGCTTGCTACACTGTTTCCTAGTCTTTATCTACTTACGGATCCTAGGAATCCAAAACTACCTATACAAAGCTTTAAGTATTACTTTCCTTACTATTAGGCTGACTCTCCTGTCTCTATTTCTTATAGATTGCAGTTTGACTCTTTGACTTGACTTATGGGTCTGTTGTACTGGGGTCACTATACTTTATCTTATGGCTGCCTCACAGGCTTACTAACCTATCTTTCATTCTTTTCCTACTGATAAAGATCTTTACTGCCAAACGAACATAACTTATTTGTATTTTGTAGCTTGATTGTTAGGCTCACTTTACTGCCCCCATGAGTATGCAATGCGCCCCTCCCTTACCTGACTTCAGTCTACGGTTTGCTTTATCTCATTCTCCAACTTACTGACTATTGGGCTTAACTATACTACCCAATGGAATGGAACTGGTGCTTATTAGAATGAAACCAACAAAAGAAAGAGTTGAACTATAGAGTAAGGCTACCATCGGATAGGAATAGAAAGAAGGCTACCATACAAATACTAATATACAAATATCGGAATGAAAACACTGCAAGCAAGAAGTCAACTGCTGTTCCCTAACTCTCAAGTAGGAAAGTCATAATCCAAAAGCCATTCTTTATCTCCTCGATTTGGGGCTTACTCTCTTTGTTTATAAACCTTACTTTCCTTGCTATTGGCCTGTTACTTGCTCTTTTCATTCTCCAATTTCAGTATTCAATTACCATATGTTAATTTAGATTAGATTTTGGAGTAGTTCAAGGCCTTGGTGGTATGATCTAAGGCATCTACTAATAAGAATGGACCTGCTACTCGGAAATCGACCGGGGCATATGAAGCCCGCCCTACTTATTACTTCTCCTAGTAGAGGCACCTCAACCCCTTTGGATCTTACAAATAAGGAATCCCGCTACTCGCTATTAGCCTGGCATTACTTCCCTAATTACTGTAGTTCACCTACGATCCTATATGTTCGATTGTTAGCCTGAGGTATCAATTCCCCTCCGCTCTGTTCTTTATCCATTGATCCGGGTCCTTACTATACTGTCTAATAACCTTGCTGCTTAGTTGGATTTGATGAATCTATCTGTCCTGTCTTTGATCGTTGTACTTAGGAGCTCGGGCTTACACTTCTACTGCTAGGGCTTACTTCACTAACTGGTAATTAACTACAAACATGGGAACCTTGCCTTACTGGCATCCCTTCCGTATTACCTTACGCAGCTTCACTCTTACCTTCTTTGCCTTTAGTCCCACTTGACTCTCCTTTAGCCTTAGTTTCCCGGCTAATTGCTTTGATTTCTATCTTTTTTCATGATATCATATTATGAAATGCACTATTCAGTTAACTTACATAAGATTGATTCGTATGCAGCTCGGTTCCGTTCAATTCTCCCTTCACCAATAAGGAAAGGAGAGATTTGTGTAAATGGTAACCATATAGCCTCTCGAGCAGATGAATAAGAATCAGAATAATAGTAATAGGCGTAATTCGTATAACATGCCGATGTATGGATCCTATGTCCTATTGTTAGTCCGCCCCCACAGCTTTAAGTCGCGTTGAAGCCCGTGTCTCGTTAGTAGCATTCCTTATCGCCCCCTTGATCCTTTGACTACTCAGTGGAATTCCTCATTCCACCTTTTTTCTAATACGATTAGCTATCAAGCCCATAAGTGATGTTCTAGTTACATTTGCCTTATTGGTAAAGCCATAATGCAACCAGGCAGTAATTGGCACGATACACCTTTCTTTACTTGAGAGCACTTACTATAAGTGCCCGACACTCCCACCTTATATTCCTTAGTGAATAGTTAGAGCCTTCTACTTGCCCCTTCCATTCCTATTCTCTTATTGAAGTATTCTGCCACTGCTCTCAATCCTATAGTTAGAGGTTGAGTACGCCCCACTTCCGTCTCTAACTCAGCTAATCCTAAAACACTAATCGGAGTTAATGAACATGGAACTAATGGCAAACAGGCTAGAACATTGCCTAACGAATCAAGCGTGAGATTGAAAAACACCGATCCGGGGGTCCTTGTAAAGCTTGGTTCTTATTGATATTATGGTAGTAGCAGTCCTGTCAGCATTGATGGAATCTGTATTTGTTAGTTCCATTCCATTACTCATTGGTGGAATTCCTTGTTTCCTTATATCAATATGATAAGTAAGGATTTCATGCCGTAGAAATATGAGAAGTCGTGGTTTCACTCTAGGGCCGGCAGCTTAGTTCAATTAACTAACGAGTAAGGTTTGAGGGCTGTAGGCAGATATCCCTAGTAGTAGCATTGGTATCCCAGTTTCGATTCTTTTTCTTACTGGTTCAATCCTTTTTCTACTAATAAAGATGTGAGATCAGGAGCGAAAGACTAGATTCTTGACTGAATTATACAAATTCGTAGTTCTAGCATGAAAACAAGCAATGGGAGACTAAACCCAAGCAAAGGCATTTAGGTGTTCAAGCAAGCAGGAACCCCCGGGAATACAGAATATAGAAATCCAACTCTACACTATGGTTACCGAGACCTTAACTCGAAACCGGGAATCTATACTCAAATAAGGAATGGAACTTCGAGAAAAGAAGGCCGCCTTTACTTATACTTTGATTCTGTAATTACCCATTGGGAACCCTGCTCTACTCTATCTCAGCCTATACCCCTTGACTCGAGGTCTCCCGCTTCTACTTGACATTCTATAGCTGTGCTGGTTTTGATTCTCTAGTTACTTGCCGTCTTGGCGTATAATTGCTTTACCTAAGAAAATGCTCTCAAATACAAATGAATCTTCCATATATGAACTGAATACCATAGGATGGTGAGGGAATGCCGGGCGGGAGTCTCAGAACGAAGCTAACGAGCGCTACTCTAACTCTAAACTAGCTTAGGTCCAAATAGAAGAATAAGATAAAGGAGTTTCGGACTGATGCTAAGCATTTCAAGTAAGTAGTTACAGGGTAGTCGCTTTGAGGCTTTGCTTGGCTCTTACTTATAAGTTAGATTCTTCTAGTTTGTAATTGCATTCTCATGTAATAGACACTGGTTTTCTCCTTGTTTGGGTTACTGTCGGATTTCCTAGCTATGAGTTATAGCCTGGTTGTCAATGGCTCTATTCTAGTGGAGTAGTAAAGTGAAGCCTGGTTGCCACTACACTAGTTCCATTATTAGAAGTACCGGTTTCTTTCTTGATTCTAATAAGATAGAACATGAAAAGCGCCTAGGTGTCAAATGAAAAGGAAGGGAGATAGTTAGACTTAGATGAAGGAAGGTCACAGGCTCATTGGCGGGAATGGTAGTTTGCAAGTAAGTAGTGAGTATTGTAAGGAAAGCAAGCCCAAATAAGTCAAGTAATGCGAGCAAGGGGAGGTATGCGTGAACTACTGATATGAGATCGGGAAAGGCATAGTGCAAGGTATGAGTAGGGCTTGGCATGTGGAGTAGATCAGTAAGATTGATTACCCGTCAGTGAATTCTTACATTCATCCGTTCCATTCCCTTAAGTCATAGTTCAATTCCTGTTAGTGCTAGCTCCATTCCGGTCAACACCAATTCTCTTCTCATAAGGGTCCGGGTAGGGTTGCCTCCCAGTTAAAAGTTGTTGTAAGTCAGTGAAGTTAGGATGCCCTGACAAAGCCAATTGCTACTATAATGAGAATTCATTCGAACAATCGGAATTCTACCAAGTAGTATAGGGATATGGAATGCAAGTAAGGAGATCCATACTAAGAATACGGTAAGTCAAAGAATTCAAAAAAGTAAGTGGAAAGCCAAGAAGGTACACTAGTTCCTTAGGGGGGAATATTCAACAAGTAAGGCTAAGCTAATGGGTTAATCAAGAATAACAGTACGGAGTCTAAGAGTGAAGGGCATTAGTTTCCGTTTTTGAGCAAGCAGTTGGGAAATGAGAAACAGTAAGTTTGAGGTTAAAGTCGAGGTAGTTGGAGTTGGCGCAAAGAGAGGTAGACTAGCTTATGTGGTTAGGCCAGTGACTTATGTGCTTAGGTCTACTACTTCTCACTATGAGTCTTATAGGGCTACTATTCATATTGGTTTCCTTAGAAAGGTATCCTGACTTTCGAGTGGAAAGTAAGAAGAAGAGTCAAACTCCACCAAGTATAAGAAGAAGAAAAAGGGGAGAGTCAAAAAACACTATTGGGATCACCTACCAAGAGCAGAATCAAACCAATGTAAACAAGGTAGATTAATAGGGCTTTCCCCATCTTCAAACTGAGACTCCTGCCTTACTTTCTTAGGTGAATTATGTAGTTACCGAACCTTTCCTAGTTGTGACTCCTTTCATTCTTAGAAGTTGTTCCACCATTCTTTCTTTCTAACTACCATTCCTTGCTCCGGGTACGAGCTATAAGAGTAGAGCCGTGCTAAGTGCTCCGGGTACGAGCTATAAGAGTAGAGCCGTGCTAAGTGGACTAATACTAATGTCATAATCAAACACTGCACTATAGACTTAAACAAGAACAACTGCACTATAGACTCGAACTGCTGCTTTGAATACTTTCGCTGCAGGAGCTAACTAATGCCTATGGGCCTTACACAGCTTGCTTTCCTACTTATCTCACTACTAACAAGAAGGCTGACAAGACCTAATACTATACTGGAAAGAATAGAACCAATACCAATTGCATTGACTTTATGTAAGGCTTAGGCTACTGACTTTCTTGCTTCCATTCCGTATCTCCTGTATGATTCTTATGATTCTGATTTCTACCACTAGTTACTGCCCATGAGTCTGACACTGCTTTATCTGGTTCTTAAGATCCATACTTGTTTTATTGATCCCCCCACCCCACTAGTGAGTCTGCCTCCGCTCGGCTTAAGTCTGTATTGCCTTGTCTTTAATTACATCCCTGAACTTATAAGTACTGGACAGGTTCTTACTTGTTAGTTAAGGAACCAACCTCATGATAGGAGAATTAGAATATGATGATGTAGTAGCACATCGTATAATAGGAAGTTCGAATTGATCAAGTAAGGCAAAGAATCTCACTGGTGATAACAAGACCTATGCCCTTAACGAGGACTACTAAATAGAACTACTGCTAATAGGAATGTGGACTACTTACTTTCATTCTGAAAACCCACCTTACCGACTTCTCCTTTCAAGGATCAAACTAGAATATGCGAGGTAGCTTTACTTTAGTCAAGTAATCCAGGTAGTGGAGCTAAAGAATATAAGTAAGCATCAAGGAAATTCAATAAACAAGTCAAGATCAAAGCCAGGATAGTCGGAGTTGGAGTCAATGGAGGGGGGCTCATACAAACAGGTAAGACTCGGAGGTGAACGTAGGCATTTTGTAGGGAGGTTGGTTTAGGGCTATTACTACTTGGGTTTCTTCTTTATCTCATGGATTCCTTAAGACAGGAGTTTCACTCTTGTTTACCGCCTCCACTGTCTTAGAGCTAGAGCTCGTCATCAAAGAAAGCAAATACCTAGTAAGGGTTTGGAAGCGAGTAGGGGCGGATTAGGAGAAAGTAAGGGCAAGTAATTAAGTTCTAGGGGAGCACCCATTCCATTTGAATTAGAAGAGCAAATATTGTGAGCCCGGGCTCGAGTCCTTATATTGGTACTCTCATTTAAGTCTTAGATGTAGTAAGTAGCTCCAATAGAGTGCTTTGGGTGTATAATATAATAGGAAGTAGCTACAGGTTTAGGGACATACTCAACTTATTGATACGCGCGTAAGGGCAGAGTTCAAGAAGAGCAGAGCAAAGGTTAGTCTGTTAGTTGTAATAAGGGATCAAAGGAGCAACACCGAGACTTATATAAAATAGAGTAAGAATGTAAGTAACGAGTAAGGTGCTTTGTATTGTAAGTAGGGCTTGGACTCACGAGTTTGATTATGATAAGTAGTATGCATATTCCTTATTCTTAGGTGGGTTCCGAGAAGCAGTAGCCGGATCCATCCCTATAGTTAGTACTCCCTATAGAATGAATGGGTGCCAACACTTAGCTTATCCGTTGAATAGTCAATATCGTAGTTGTCAATCGTAGTGAAGTTTGAAGGAAGGTATGTAAAGGCAAAGAGCCTATGTTCTTAATAATAAATGTACTTGAGCAGCACTTATTTCGTGTTGATAGCAAATACTACATGTCATATGCCTGAGAGAACTTCTTTTTCATTTGATGCCTATAACACAGTAAGTTTGTAAAGGTAGTGGGTTCGGACTCTTATCTGTATAAGAGAGAGGGAAGAAATACTTTAGCTAGAACTACTGAATGAACTTCGAACAGCAGAACTCACAGGGTGGTTGGGGAATACCGATTGAAACGCGCATAATAAAGAATTCCAAAGGGTTGGTATTAATGAGCTCCCCTATTAATGCTTACTAAGTAGTAGTTGCCCGGTGGAGTTCCAAGTTCTCGTATTAGAAGTCGTAGTGTCAGACTCTAAGGCAGTAAAGTGGTAGTTGTTACTCATATCTTCTAGTTGCTTGCCTGTGGATTAGGACTTGCCCTTTGAGTATGAAAGTGAAGCTTGAGTGTCTTGGTGCGTAAACTGTCTGCTGTTCTTCTACAAACTAGAAAGATAAATAGAATACCTAGTGGTATGGTCTCGTGCATCTACGAATAAAAGAAAGACAACTTCGATACAGGAATAGAATGAACTAAGTGCTTCTCATACAAAAACAGGAAATAGGGAACCAAAGCACTACTACGAGAAAGGATGAGTAACACAAAACAGAGAATGGAAACAGCGTTTCTTAGAATTGAATACCGCCCCAGGGGAACAGGAACAAGGTACTGCCGATAAGACTTTGACTCATGGGGAATAATCTACTACTTGGCTCTCCTACTTTGACTTACTCTAATCAAGATTTACGCTACCACTTTGAAGGTTGCCACTACTTACTTTGGGTTTGAGCCTACTACTAACGTCTATCAGATTACCGGGGCGGTTAGAACCCTACTTGCCAGCTATAGCCTTACTTATCTTGCCTCAGCCTTGCTTCTAGACTAAAGTATGACATCCCGCGCTACAAGCCAATACTGACCACACCTTTTTCATTTTGTAAATACAGCTTATGAGACGAAACCTGGGAACCTAGGATTCCACTAGTACTAGCGAGGCTTAACTCTCCACAAAATCAATTCCTTGCAACTACAGAATTTGGCTAGGGCGTCCCAGAATACATCTAGTGCTGAAGAATGAACTAGTCTTTTAAGGCAGTAAGACCCTAACATGTAACTCAGACCTTAACTACTGTTTCTAAGAATCAAACCCCAGAGTCAAAGATTGGAACTAGGAATACAGGATGCCGTTCTGGGTGCTATAAGACATTTAGTAGTGGATATAAGAATGGAAATGGGAGATAGAATAATGGAACCCCAAACAGTCAGTTAGCCTTAAATAAATGAGAGTCAAAGCCCTAAAAAGAGGAAAGATAGGTGGAAAGCATAGATAAGGAATAAGTGCCCGAGTAGGGAGAGTTGGAGTCGAGCTTTGAGAAGAGGCAATAAGGCTTGGAAATACTAGTTCCAATCTGATTGTTAGTTATCCCTTTCCTTTCTTGTTATCGGTAGAGTTGTTCGGTTCTCCCGTATGTGCTGGATCATCCCTAATAATTCCATTCTATATTGTAAGGTCAAGCATGAAAAGCATTAAGCGCCAGTTTGAGGGTAAGGAAGCGCCAGGACGAGAGAAGATATAGTAAGACTTCTTATTTTGTGGGTAAAGTCAGGCAACCTGTAATGCGCTAAAGTAAGCCTGAGATCAAGTAATGCGCTAAAGTAAGCCTGCTCCCACTTTGAGCTAAGAGAAAGTCATGTTAGCACTCACCGTTAGCACTCATCTAAGAAGCAAAGAAGCAGGTCCGGGAATGGAAGCAAGGAGCCTAAATCCTTAGAGGTGCAATACAAACTTCGAGCAGGGAGTTTTAGGTTTAGTGATGCAGATTTGATCTAAGAGTGAAAGCGGAGATAGTAAGATGTGAGGTCAGTAGCGCGAGAGGCTCAGAGAGATATGGGAAAGAGAGATCCGGTGCTCAAGGATGTAGGCTGGGTTACTACTCCAGTAAATTATGATAGGCACTGGGTTCGTTCTCATAGTAGTGCTTGGTGGTTTAAAGCAAGGGGAGGCCTTTCACTTATTAGTAGCAAAAGCAAACAGGATGGATGTACTAACAAACAGAACAAACACAGGATAGATTGACTAACAAACAGGAGTCGAAATCAATTCATCAATGCCCTTCAAAGAAGAATGCAGGGTGAAAGGTATAGGTTTGATGAACTACTACAGGGAATAGCGCAGGGAATGCCAGTTCGGAGCTACTAGTAGAAGTTTGATATCATAATAATGAATATAAGCTAATAGAATAGGGAATCGTAAACACAGAAAGAAGAAAGTGCAGTAAGTAGATAAAGAATATAAGTAAGGGTAATAAGCCTGTTTTTGGCACTAGTCATGTTAGCAGCTATTTTGTTCTTCATCGCGCCACTATGATATTGTAGTTCCACCAAGTCAATCACTCCTAGAGTTGTAAGTTTGCAAGTAGACCAAGGTAGGCTCATATGCTGTAAAGTAAGATTGAGTCTAAGGAAGGGCAGGGTCAAACGAATTAGAATAGGTATTCAAGTCAGAGTGAAATTATTACTTTCCATCCTGAGGCTTAGCTGTTAGATTCCCCCCGATCGGTATACTTTTCATAAGGATAGGCGGGCTAGCTTCTTTGTTTAGTAGGTCTTCTCTTATCTATACTATTTAGTTTCACTACTCGGGCACTTATTCCTTTTCCCTTTCTTCTGTGGGCTATGTTGGATTCCCCGCTATGAGAACAAGCCCAGTTGGCATTAGACCAGTTTGTAAACAAGTAAAGTAAGCTTTCAAGCCAGTAGCGGTGGGCTAGCGAGTAAGGTTTGGTTCGCGGAGTCAGTTTCATAAGTGGTAGCTGGGTTCCCTATTTCTATTTAAAGTATGCGAGGGTACCGCTGGGGATTCGCTGTTGTTAGTTAGAGTATGCGAGGTGCTAGTATAAGTTTGATAGAAATAAGAGTCAGCCTAATAGGGGAAATATAGCTTTCAATAAAGTATGAGTAAGAATAATTGGCAGGGAAGTAGGTCTCGGTAGCGCTAGTTCAAAGTTGAAAACAAGTAAGGTAAAACTAAAAGGAAGTCAAGCTAGGTTCGAGGCAAAGAGAGGTGGACTAGGGGAATAGAGTCAAGTATGGAACTCGGTGATCCTAAGTTAAGATACTATATGCTTTTCTATAGAAACTTAGTAACATGAATATCTTATATGTGAGATAGATGAACTTCATTCTGAAGCGTTAAGTCATGTGAGAGTAAATATCATAAATAGAATATACAGTAGCTGGGGAGCAAGTGAGTTTATTTAGGTTTGCCTATGAAAGTAGCCTAGTTTAGGTATTGGTACTAGTTTTGTCGTATATCAATGAATGCTTAACTTAACCCACGTAGCGCTCAAGGGAAGCAAAAAGGTAAAGGCTATTAGAAACTGTATATGAAGCAGGATTTGGATAAGATGTTGGATCAGTAGTGGTATCAATGTCATAAGCGGTGATAAAGTCTGCAGTAAGGCAAAAGTCCAGTTTCATTTGAAGGTAGCGTTCGGGTGCGAGTCAAGTATACCATAGAATCATAAGTAGAAAGTCAGGGTAGGTAGCCAAGATAACAAGTAGATCTCGGCAGGTAAGTGAATCAGTATCATCCTATCAGGAAGCGTCGAGTCGATTACGGCTATAGGAAAGAAAAGCTAATGTTACATAATGTGCCAGTAAGTAGGCTTACATGAAATTGAACTGCTGAACTCACTCGACTCACTAATTACTGCTGAACTCACTTGACTCACTAATGCTTGTTGGGCTCAGTAGAGAAAAGAAATAGAATACTTGTGCTCATCATATGGAACACTGGAAACAAAAGGAAGACGAAAATGCATTGAATTCCCCCACTAGCTGTATTAGTATTGGTTAGGCGAGAAATGCTTAAAACAAGCAAAGATACTTAAAGAAGTTAGGCTTGGGTACCATCAGTTCATTCTGTATTTGCTATTCCTTATTTCTATGTTCTAGTTGTTGTATTAGAAGCGCGAGTTTCATTCTGTATTGAGTGCTTTTAATACCCTTCTTACAATAAAGAAACCAACTAGTGTGCTCACAAGACCAGACAAATAACTACGGAGCCACTCCATTATCCAATTCTGACTATCCTGTCCTTTAGTGTTTATTTCTCCTTTGCATGCTAGTACTTAAGTTCTTGGCTTTATGTTAAGGGTAGTATTGTTTAGGAGCAGGAACTCATTAAGTGAAGACAAACCTCTGTACTGGGCTAGATATGGAACTTCTTGTCCAAGCCTATTGTCGTCAACATCTTGTCCCGCTGTAGCTCCTTCTCCTTGTAATATAAGATAAGTAGGGGTTTACTTAGTTCTATATTGTACATTTGCAATTGCATTCTTCTATGCCCCTAGCGATTATTGTAAATAGTAGTTCCATTCCGGCTAGTATTGGTCTAAAGAATAAGGGCCAATTAAGAAGTTCTTTGTTGAAGAGTGAGAGTCAAAGAATAAAGGTAAGCAGTTGAAGAGCGAGAGTCAAGGTAGTAGGCCCGATCTAGTGTCATTTCATATTTATATGTCAGCGCGTCAGCCTTGTTATTGGCGTTTCAATTGCGAGTTCCGAGTTGTTTTCTGCTTGCACTAGCGTACTCCCATCAGTAGCAGCTGAGTTCCCTGTCATTAGTGAAAGTATCGTTAGTAGCAGTGTAAGTTTGGTAGTCAGAATACCGGACAAGATAGTCAACCTGAGATCAAGGAATGACAGAGAGTAGCAGGCTATGAGTAAGCAGCAAAAGTCTTAGCAGTAGCTGTGTGAGGATAAGAGCCGGTAAAGCAAGCTTTCAAGTCAGTAGTGGCAAGGCGGAGTTCCTCGCTGTTGTCTTAGATAGAGTAGTGGAATTCCTGTGTGAGAGCTATGAGTGTACTTCTGACTTATAGGGGGCTTACTACTTATATTCTTGATTCCTATATTGATTCTTTTTCTCATTAGTATGAAGCATTGGCTCCTACCTGATCCTTTCCTTACTTTTTTCCACTTTTCTCGTTATGGGTAGCTTAGCCTACCTTTCCTTTATCTTATTCTTGAATTAGGTAGTATTCCATTTATTAATTAGGTAGTATTCCATTCACTTATCTGTATTAATTATTCTTTTCATATACATTAATGATTCTGTTAACTTCTACGGATATGTATTGAGATTTGTTTTACTCAACTAAAGGTAGATGAAGCCTAAGGGAAAGTAAAGGAAGTTCGAGAAGCGAAAGAGAAAATAGCCAGATTCATAATCTTCCCTTATTTCCTGTTCGATTCTAGTAGTTGTAGGCGCTTGGCTAGTTCTGCATCATTACCCTACTACATCGGAGTAGGTCCCTGCTCTAACATTACTTAGTTCAAAAGTGGGCCTGCCCCGCCTTGATCCGAGCCTGCCTATCTTTACGTGAAAACGATCTCTCTGCTTTCGTTCTCTGTGGTGCGTGCACCTTTCAGTAGGGAAATACTAGAGTGTTGACAAGACCTTTAACCGCTACCGTCTATGAAGCTGCCCTGCCTTACTTCATTTTGGTATATAAACTAGAAGTCTGTCGTTACTAACCAGAAAACAGATTAGTTCATATCGATGCCCTGCTTGGTAGTTAGAGTATGCCTCTCCTGCCTTAAAGTGTACCTCTCCTTTCTTCGATTCTACAACTAAATACTTGCATTCCTTATTCTACGCTCCGATCTCGGATCCAAGTCTCACTACCTTTGGGGACTCTCCCAATAGGCCTGCCCCGCAGCTGACAAGACCACCAAGGCCCGGAACTCAACTTACAGACAAAAAAGGGAATTCCATCATCGATAACTGGACTGCCGCTACTGCCATTAAGTCAACGACTACTGATGATACTTGAACTACGAAACTTGAACTACTAATGAGAAGGATGCAAATACGAACACTTTAGACTAAATGAAAGAAATCCAGAGTATAGGTAGCGGGCATCGGCCTTGAACTTAAGTTGGAGGGCCAGGATAGAATACCGCCCCATAAACTAAAGCAGAGAAATAGGTAATTACTACCACTTGAAAAACAGCAATTCCACTATGAACTACAGAACTAAACGGAGCAAAACCGGGAATTGCGCTATTAGCTATAGAACTCAACTAGCAAAAGCGAGACTTATACCCTTGCTTCTACTAGTTTAAGGGAAGCCAACTACCAATAATAAGAACTCGGCTACCAAGGGCACCTGTAAGAGTCAAACCCAAGAAATCGATTTTTGTAGTTTGTTATTGCCGCTTATGTCTTTGCAGATTGAAACACTACCCTATTAGAATCGGGATCCTGCTGGGAAGAATGGACTACTCCCAGGAACCACTGCCTAGCCGGGGCTTTATCTCCTCTTATCTCATAATAAAGAATCCAACTAGCCCTTATTAGAATTCGCAGACCTAACTAAAGTATCCTAATAAGTAGCAGACCTAAACACATAAGCTAGCCTGCCTTCTCCACCTTGGGGTGACTCTTAGGCTCCGCGCTTTCATGCTAGGGGTGTACTTATACAAGTCTGAAGCTACTTCTATTCATTCTGAACCTCCCTTATTTCACTATGCCGCTACCTACTAGAAACTAGACTCCTTACTCGCATTCTCTGAGCTTCAAACTAGAACGAACTGCTTACTTTCTTCTTAGTCAATGGTCGGACTATTGATGATATATCGTAAAAAAGGGAGATAATCTAACTAGCGCTAACAAGGCTGATATCGCTACTAACACAATAATTGATGAAAAGAGAAGAGACTTGATAAGAATAAGAAAAGAGTACTGACTTAATGCTATACCGGAAAGAGTGTAAACACAACTAACAGGAATGCAAATGCTAAGTAAGAGAATGAACTATTGGACTAGAATAATAGAAGAAGAATCATAAGAAGAAGAGGTTGGTACTTCAGCTCAAGGTATGGTTCGGGAAGGTGAGTTTGAATAATGAAACTAGAAAGATAGGGCCCCTACACTACAAGGCGCCTATAAGACACCGAAAGAAAGAATTGAGTCACTGAAAACACTGCCAACAAGGCCGGTACTTATACTATAAAGAGTGGAACTGCTGCTAACGAGGGCATACTAAAAACACAGGAATGGAAGGCAGCACACGGTTTAGGGCCGAGATCGCCCTTTATTATAGGACTCTTATCTTGTACCTGAGGAGTTGGATTATGACTTAGGCCCCTAATTCTTACAAAAACTCCA
The DNA here is from genome assembly GCA_001649415.1 of Musa itinerans. Lineage (NCBI taxonomy): Eukaryota > Viridiplantae > Streptophyta > Magnoliopsida > Zingiberales > Musaceae > Musa > Musa itinerans. The sequence continues at coordinate 195,473 of LVTN01000074.1, read as the reverse complement.
AACTAGTAAGCATCTATTAATGAAAGAAAGGAAACTCAGTTTGAAACCTAGGAGCGGAAGACCTTAAATGTAACTATAGAAAGAAAGTTGGGTGATTAGGATGTAACTAGAAAAAGAAAGTTGGGTGATTAGGGCTTAGAGAAGGTTTAGTAAGAACGCTAGCTAGTAAAGTGAGAATCGAAGACAGAGTACATGGACTGATAGTGAGTGGGAAAAGCAGACTAAACCATAGAAGTTGTGAGGCTAAAACTGCAGACCTAAACCAAGGAGTTTAACAACAATATACGAAATAAAGACTTAAGTGAGCAAAAGGAGTATTAGAGTCGAGCTCCTGCGCTTTCAACCTATTACTACTGGGAGCAAAAGCGGAACTACAACTTATAGAATCAAATAAGAAAGAATTAACGAACCCACTACATTGCTTGCATCAATAGCATGGGTAGCAATTCACTCGACCTTGACATTGGATGAAACTAGAGCACCTAGAGCACCGAACTATTACTTTACTTACATTGGATGAAACTACTTACATTGGATGAAACTAGAGCAATGAAGCTTTGGGGCGTGAACTCTGAATTGTCTTCGGAAGAAATCGATAGGGTTTACGAGTGTCTCTTGTCTGGTCGTTTGTAGTTGCTTGGCGTGTCTTGGCGCTTGCCCCCGTGCTGTCAATAAGATTTCAATGACTTATTCTATTATGATATAGTCAACTTCCTCTTATTTGCTTTTGTAAATCCGGTGAAAAACATAGACTTATGGCGATGCGTAACACATGCCTATTATTGATTGAAACCAATGAAGGAAAGAAAACACACGCTACTATTAGAAGATATCAAGAGAAAATCCAAGAATTAGGGTAGATATCCCTTTTCGAAGGATGCTAGCAGTAAGTCAAAGAACGAGATAAAGTAGTAACAGAGTGGAACCAAGGGATGGTAGGGTATAGTTGCTTCGTGGCTACTAGTTTCAATGTGGAATTTCAGAAGGGGTAGTAAGCCTGCTATTTTATTGTCATATAAAAACACCATAAATGAAGGATGCCAGGTAAGTCGCGATCCAATGCATTGGTTAAAGAAAAAAAGTAAGAAAAGTAAGCCTATAAGACGAGGTTGGCAGAGCGAGATAAGTAAGTCAAAGAAGAAACAATAGGATAGGTAGACTAACAACCAACTAGATACTGCACTAAGGAATAGAGTTAGGGAGGTGAGACTAAAAGTAAGGAAGGGTAAGCTTGAGTAAAGGGTAGTAGAGTGAGATCGAGTAAGGGCCAGACTCATCATTAGTAGAGTGAAGTTTGTAGCTCCATTATGATGTAGCGCCCTAGGAGCCCATTATGATTAAGAGTAGGTAGATTACCGCTAGGAGACTCAGTCTCATAAGTACCAATATCATTCTTATGGTTAGTATAGGCAGGCTCACTTCTTTGTTTAGGTCTGCTACTTGTGTGCCAGGCTCACTTCTTTGTTGAAGTACTTTGAGTCTTGTTTTTGCCCATAGTTCATAGTGCTATTGCCGGGTTCGAGTTTCGTTTTCATGCTAGTAAGTAAAAGAATCGGACTCTTTCTATCTTAATCGCTGTCCAAGCCTTATTGTATCTGTTACATGCCAAGCCTTGCTTCTCTTTCCTTAGCCTTGCTTCTAAGCTTTAGTATACCATATCCCCATCCATGTCTACAAGCCACTAAGGAACTCAATGCCTAGTGTGTCTCCGCCTCTCCCTCTTGATTAAGGATTCTACCTTGACTACCTCTACGACTTAATAGAAGGGCAGATTATTCTGGTCTAGGATTCTTTCTGTCTTTCCTTCCCTAGAACTTAATTACTTGCCCTGACTTGAGAACCATAACTGGACGTCTAGTAATTTGATTCCACTTGAGATATTCTTCAAGGGATGAAACAAGGGAATCAACAGCAAACCCACCCGGCGTGCTAGTGCTCTCAAGTAGTATAACTAAAGAACTCAATCTATTAGGTACAGAATAGATAGTGGGCGTGCTTGCTTGGTCTGCTTCTCGTGATCTCACATCTTTGCTTGTTGGTTTTAATCCGACTTTCCCTTTTTGAATGCTGGTAGTTACTTGTCTGTTTGTTTGCCATTGCTTGTTTGTTAGTTGGTATTTCTCCACTTGTTGATACTTGCTTTTGAGCAGAAAGAATGGAATGATTGACTTTTGGCGCTTCTTTTCAAGTCGAATTGAATCAGTTGTTGACGTCGTTCTTCTATTCTATAATAAGCAGGTGCTTCTTAAATGGGGTTTCCGGGCGCAGGCGCTTTCGAGTTAAGGTAATCATCTATTCCTTTCTGAAATGCTAATTAAGTTGATGTTCGAGTTAAGCCGACGATAAAGAAGTATTCTTTAGCCAATACCGATAAGTACTCTCAATCAGGTGTGAAAGCTGGATCATGAGAGTATACTAGTGGTGAAGAAAGTGTAGTTGAAGTATCCAGATAGAGGGGTCTCATAAAGAATGAGGTAAATCCTGCGAGATGAGAAGCTGTTCAATAGTCAGTTGAAAACAGAAAGGGAGTCAGTAAGATAAGTCAGCTCGAAAAAAGAAATTCAAATCATTTACTTAGCGAAAGAGCAAGTAAGGGAACAAGGAAGGTATCCAATTCTATGAAACTGGAAAAGGGTGCCTCCGCCTTAGAAAATAGAGTGTTGGGAACTGGTTGATGGTTATTTCTACGTTGAAATCCGTTCTTTCCCTAGTAATGCTATATAACGCAACCACTTTAGACCCTAAACGAGAACCTATTATTGCAGACTTTCGAAACTCTAACCTATTAAAGCAGACTTTTTCGAATAGACGGCATAGCTTACTTGAATAATACGAATATAATAGCGGACACTTTCATAACTGTATAAGAACAAACACGAATATCATAGGCGCACGACACAATAAAACAATCCGCCTTATAACACATATAAATAATATAGTAACAATAGAGCATCGCTTACTCCTTACTCACTTAAAAGAAGGCGAACTCCACTCTACTCTAATTAGCTGCACTCACAACTAACGAAGAACTCCCATTAGCCAATACAACATATGGACTTGCTCCGGGATGGGGGCAGTTGACCTTTCTTGTCGATGAAAGAGAGAATCCACTGGTTCGGGAGAAATATCATCTGCTGCAGAATAGCCAGTTCTTGCTCAAGTTATTGTATCCTAAGTCAGCAAGAGAGGTGACTGGTTCTTGTGTGTTGAAGCAGACGAAGGAGCAGGTGAGGAATTAGGACCATAAGATGGATCTTAAGCTTATGAATTGCCTGTTTGCAAGTCAGCTACAAGACCTGAAAAAGTAGAGTTATTGTAGAAGTCGAGGAAGAAGAAGAAAGATGAAAAGCTGGATTATAGGAATCAGCAGTGCCATGCCTGTATTGTATAGTTAGGGTAAGCTTCCTATATACTTGCATAAAGGTAATATTCCTATATACTTTAGCTCGATAGACTACAATAATTATTCGTTTACTGAGGTCCAGTTGAGTTGAGCTCAGAAGGATGTTGTGCGCTTACGGGAAGGAAAGGAAGTGGAAAATCACCTATTATATACTAGGCGAGAAAGAAAGTGATTTTGTGCAATTCATGAGTTTAGAGATGAGCTCCTCGCGTTAGTTTACTGTTAGGGTAAGTGAGCTCCTCAGTTCATGATTCATAGGCTGGGGTGAGTTCCATTTTGTATTTTCCGTATTTGTTGACTCGGCTAAAAGAAAGGGAGTTGTTGAAAAATCCTACCTTAGATACTCGGCGCAAGAAAGATGAAATGAAGCTGTTAATCGGTTGAAGCAAGATAGGGAATTTGACATAAGAGGAGTTGAACATGGGTGTTACGACGAGAATGGCCATCATATTAGCTTTCTGTTCGAGGGAAGTCCTAGAGATCAGAATCCGAAGCTACTCACGCGCTTGTTAAAGATGCAAATGATAGATAGTATAGGTATAGATATCGGTAAGATTGAATTGAAATATACTTTAAGCAAGAAAGATGGTGTTCAAGTCGAGGTCGATAAGTTCATAAGTATAGTTTTCTTCGGGTGCTTGTCGAGTTCCACTGCTTTAAGAGAAGGAGAAGAGTCCGGAGCAAGTGCAAATAGAGATGCGCCTGTTCTTAAGTTGGAAGGAATGGGTGCTAGGCCTATAGAGCTAATTCAGCAGCATCAGTTGGTGGTGCGGTTAGGCCTTTTTTTGCTAGCTTAGGTTCATTTGACCGAAGAAAAGACGGAAATTGGGATTACCCAGCTCGAAAGGAAGCCGGGGAGTGAGTATAGAGTACAAAAGAATAGGAATCGATTGAATCACAAGCATATTAACATATTTGATTATCTTATTATATTCTCTTATAGAAGAAGCTTATTATATTCTCTTATAGAAGAAGATCCAATCACGAATGCTTGCAGCTCCTGGTGATAGAAAGTTGCATGATTCAAATAGACGGCTATTAGTTTAATATTAAGTAAAAATACCTACTTTATTCCTCGTTCAAATCAGGGAGTGAGTCTAGCTAGGGCGCCCTCGTAAGGCCTACTTTATGGTTCCAAAAGTGAGGTGAGGGAAAATGAATAGTAAGTCTTGCCAGAGGGGCTTTCCGTGCAATAGCCTTTCTTTATCTCATAGCCAATGACCGGGTGAGTAAGAATGAATGGAATTGGAAGACATAGTGATAGTTGCTAGCTGCAGGGCTTGTTGAAAGAAGCTACTATGGGCCCTTCTAGTAAGTTGGAGTTGGACTATACAAGTAACGAAGCAGGAAGGAAAGAAAGAAAGTGGGGAGCTCCATTCTCATTCCCATATGAGTGCCCTATTACTTAAGGAACATAACTTCCCGGTTCTGCGCTAAGGGAGTTGTAAGCTAAAGAATGAGTTTTTTACCCTTCAACTAGTATAATAGTAGTATCGTGGTCGTGGTCTAGTTTCATCAGTAGCTGAGGAATCCAAGTATGAACAGTAAGTCTGATCTAAGGTAGTAGAAGCCTAAGGAATTAGGCGATAATACACAAGTCTTGAGTAAGGTGTTGAGTGCTGGGAGTCATGCTCTGAAGCGGGGGAATAAGAATAGAAGAATCCAAGTAAGTAGATAAAGAATAAGAAATAGAGGTGATAGTTTGAAAACCAAGAGAGGTAGGTTGGTGCTCTAGCTCTAAATAGAGTTCGGGTCGCGTGTGTGTGGGTGCGGTTCTTGAATCAGATCCTCTGAACCATCAACTTCAGATGCAATGCCAGTTAAGTCTCGTGGCGAAGGGAGTTCCTCGTTTTATCAACACACACCGGATTGAGAGTTGAAGATAGGGTTGGGGAGCCTCATTCTGTTAATAGTAGCCGGCAGTATTCTGTATTTCTTGTTGTTTCAATAAGTATTTGTTGACAGAGGGGTATATTAGCCAAGAGGGGTGTATAATAGATATGGGTAACTACCAGATACAGGTATTAGAGCTAGCTTATATAGTAATATAGTAGGAAGAGTCCATAGCGGGATTTCAGAACCTATGCTAAGGGAGTATAAGAACCTATCCGAGCCTATGCTAAGGGAGTACCCATGCTAAGGGAGTAGAAGAACCTATGTGAGCCTATGCTAAGAGGGGAGAAGATTCCATCGGGGGTTGATTAGCTCCGTATGCTACATCAGAGAGCCTATGCTAAAGGGAGTAGTAGTATAAGCTATCTATTGAGTTGGGGAGTTGTAGTTACACCTATCTATGGAGATGGAGTTGAGTGTATATTGAGTTGGCCAAGTCACTTCTACAAAAGCCAAGAATCGGACAGAACTCTTGGGGGGCGAGGGGAAGACTTAAGAAATAGGGACTGGTTTCATTCCTTTGAAGTATAAGTGCTTGTGCTCGTTAAGTCTAGTAGTAGCTTGGCTCTGACTTTCAACAAGAACTCCCGGCTGGGGGCTTGTTTATTCCCTGAGTTTCCTTCCTAGTATTAGTATATGTGTTCATATTGAATTCTCACTTGAGTTCTTGCACAAACTAGTAGTAGTAAAGTTTCATCAGTGCACAGAGAAAAGTCATAATAGCGTAGAGGCCCCACTGATTATAGGCAGAAATGCATTACAAGAGCCGGGGCAGGGGAAGAAGCTAGTAGTCCAGTTATGGTTCTTGTTCCAGTCCAGTCAGAAAGTAGAGTTCCTGTTTGAGTGTGAGTTTAAGACCATATTGAGAGTTTAATCCCGAGGCAGATCTGAAGTTTACAAATATGGGTCCTGTTCTGGTTTCATCTGTATGAGTTGGGTCCTAAAGGGAAGTTTCGGGTCCCAGTAGTAGTAGCTTGGTTAGTAGTTGGCGCCTATTTGCTATGTGTTTTAAGAATTAAGGTATAAGAGCCTGAGGTAAGTAGATGAGCCTCATTCAGTTAAGTTCATAGTTGCCAGCTGCTTGTTGAATCCCGGTGTCTGAGAGTTATTACCAAGGCCTAAGGTTAATTACCAAGTCCAGTATTCAGGGCGGTAACGGCTTGGTCGTTAGTAGTGTATTGTATAGTCGTTACTTGGTCCGGTCTTAAACTAATAAGAATAAGGTGCTGAAAGCCTCAGAAGATACTAAGAATAAGGGCAATTAATAAGTTCTGAAACTCTGCTTCTAGTTCCAGTTTCATCCCTAATTGAATCCTAGTCTCCCAGAGAAGAGTCATCGGCAGGGGAAACAGGCAATTACTAGTGCAGTTAGGAGTTGGCAAAGGTAAAGAGCCGTAAAGAACAAATAGAATATGGTTAGTTGTAATTATTATGAAGTCCAGTGCCACTTATATATCTGCTCCGGGAGTGAATTACTAGAAGGTCTTGTGAGAGTTGAATACCAATCAAGTTTTCGTCGCCCTTAAGTAATTGGTCGCTAAAGGGCCGCTCATCTGTCCCCCGTTTTATGGGAAATCTCATTCCCAAATGTGTACTTATTTGAAAGAATGAATTTAAAACTAGATCAATTAGGGTCTAAAGTGTCATTGTAAGCGGGAAGTAAGAGAGGTGTTTCCTCAGTGCCAGTAGAATTCTTTAATGCCAGTTTCATAAGAGGTGGAGGAGCCCTCACAGTATGAGTAGCCTGAGTATAGGTATTGTATCCATAGGTATAGTAGCCTTATGGGTCTCATAGAAAAAGTGAACACTTCGGCTCTTAACCAACCAGCCGGTTATTATAAGTTCTGGCAGTTCTCTTTCCTGCCCTCCAGTATGTTAATTAGTTCTACTACAAGGTAAATCAACCCTTTTTTCTGGTTGTTTAGGGTATAACTCATCAGTGGTGGCTTGGCTCTGTCCGCTTGTCTAGTAGTGACTTGCCTAGTGCCTTGGCGGTCTAACAACTAAGCTTGGCCGTTATAACGAGACACTTGAATAACTGTTTGCATTAGCTTCCGATGGAATAGATTCTTCCCTTTACTTTACCCAGCCCCTGTTTCCCTTTACCCAGCTCCCGTATCTTCTCTTGCAATAGGACCCTTATGCACAAAAAGTGAAATTATTGATTAGTGAAGCACTAGGAGTGATAATGAATTCTAAGATCTTAGCTTCAAATGCGCTATAACAGCCTGTGTATACCAACATAGTAATTTGGATGTTTGAGAAGTTTACCCCGGCTTAAACAACCATAAAGAAGCCTTATTTCTTGCCTTCACAGAGTAGAGTTGTGGTAGGTTCGGTAAAACCTGCGCTTTGCCTTAGTAACTCAACTTCTTGTCTTGCTGTTCGAGGTGAAGAGTAGAGATCAATCGACTCTGTACAATAAACTAGTCCTGTTTGTTGTCAGCGATAGGTAGCTGCCCGGAACAAGTCCTGTTGTCGGCGATAGGTAGCTGCCAGGAGTAAGTCCTGATTGTCTTTCTATAGTAGCAGGATTAGATGCAAGATCATCAACTTATGAATTGCCAGTTACAGAAGAATAAGGATATAGACCAGAAGCCCAAGATCATACCCACCAGAGCGCTTAAGCTGTTCGAGTGTTGTCCACAAGATCCGGACCAGAAGATAGAGCTGGTGAGGAAACTGGAGAAGTTCGGGCATTGTCTGCAAGATCCTTTTTTGCAGAGCGGTTATTTAGCTTTATTGTCGTGTGGAATGTGCTTCTTGTCCTTCTGCTCTTGTTGAATCATAAAAAGAATAAGTCTATTAGGCAGGGAATATTACTTCTTTATATATAGGTGTTCCATAGATTTGATTGATTTCTTAACTTCCACAGAAAGGAGAGGTGGGCTTTGGGGAAGCTGGAAGGAAAGTAGACCACTGAATTTGCAGTACATTTGGTCAGGAGAATGCCCTGTTACTGTTCTCAAGTAAGCTAAATTATACTCCTTTTGTAGCCCGGAAAGAAAAAGAATAGAAGATTGGCACCCACCCGATACTCGCTACTATAGTCATAATTAGCACTTATATGAACAATGGCAAATGGAACAAGTAACGGCGCTAACGTTTATTGATCCACTAGCGGCGTGCCATAACTAGTTGTATAAGTAGGAGTGTCAACGAATGCCCTAGATCGTACCAATACTAATACCAATACTAGTGATCAAAGTTTGAAGTCACTAACTACCTGTTTCAGAGAGAGATCCTAAAAGTGCCCCTTCAGGTTCAGGCTTTGTAGTAGTATAGCTTGCATGATAGCAAATAGTTTGCGCTTACTCCTAGACTTTCCCTCTTGCCAAAACTAGTTGTAGAGTCGTCCTGTTTCACCAGTAGAGTAGTCGCGTACAGAATCCATATTACTTGTAGAGTAGTCCAGCTGACTGACTTGCTATGTGTTTGTGAGTTAAGGTCTATAGTACACTGTTTCTTTCTTTCTTTCCTTGTAGCTAGAGATATCCTACTTCCTGTTCAAGAGGTAGCTTGCCTGGTCACTTTCCTATACACGGGTACTATCTATAGAGCATAACCAGAAGCCGAAGATAGATCTTGATCTGAAGCATCAATTGGTTATTCGAGTTCGGGTGCAGATAGCCCATGTAGCGGTAAAGTAGAAAGTAGGAGACTCAATTCATCTTTGACAAGGCGCTAACAGAAAGGGAATGGCCCTTATATTAAGTCGGTTGTCGGTTCATTTAGGGTGCCTCCGCCTTTGTCCTTATTGTAGTTAAGGGTGAAGGGTAACCAAACGAAACTGCTAGTAGTTAAGGCTTACGCTTATTCTCGGGTTTTCGTGTTGCGCGACTTACAGTATATATATTTTATGTAAAGTCCTGCCTTTGAGGCGAGCTTTCACCTGTGTTTATGTTTGACTTGTTGTTGCCCCCTCGGCTAATTCTCTAGTGAGTTACCTGGTATCAGAATTAGGCTCCTATCTTTGTAAGTATTAGATAGTATATATAGGAAGTGGGATAGATCTAGCGCATTCTATTCTAACTTATCTCTGCTAACTGAATGAGGCTAATCCAACTCCATTTCTTTGATACCTGAATTAGTATACGTTTGTCTCTTACTCTCTAATCCATACGCTTGTCTCTGATTCTCTAATCCATACAGCTGTAAACCTGGGCTGTAAACGGGCGCGAATAGCTTCCCTTTCTTTGGGGGTAAACTCTCCTGTTACTCAAATCTAGACTATCTATCTAAATTCTATCTTATTATAGGAGACTCTCTGATTTCCCCAACTAACTCGTATATCCTTAACATAAAGTACGCCCGATTCAACAACTAATGAAGGGGATGTCACTCTGGATTCACAGAACAGATTGAGTTCGCCCTTGCTTCTGAGAAAGAAGGCTTTGATGCGGCAATCCGGGCAATGAGTCAATAGAGAACCTAGAGAAATGGAATCGGCTAATGAAATTCCATTCTGTTTCTTGTCGAATGGGGATAGCACTGAGTAGGCGAGAGGGAGTATAGAGCAGTACCGAAGTCAATCCTTTACGGGAGAGTATAGAGCTTAACAGTAGAGGCAAGAGCAGTTCTTGTTGTTGGCGAAAGAAAAGAAAGGAAGCTTCAATTTCAAGTAATTAAGTTCAAGCGAAGGAAAGTCTATTGTTGTTGGCGCCCTTCTAGTAAGTTCCAGCTCCACAGCACAGTTGCGACGAGACAGCTCCACAGTGAAAAGGTTAAGTGAAAGGTCAAGTGAAAGTCTTGTTTCGGGTGTTGGCTTAGAGAAGATACGTTCTTCCTGTTTGGCCCTAAATGTAATCCTATATAAATAGACATACTGAATTTAGCCAGATTAATAATCTGCCCTGCATTTAGTAACAGTTGTTACCAAGTCCTTTATTGTTAGCTCTAAGTCTGGTTTCGGGTTTAGGGTTCCAGGTATGATGGATTTTGGTAACCAACCATGTATGTGCTCTTTCTCGAAAGTAGTAAAGTAAGAAATGAACTTCAAGTCTTGTAAATAAAAAGAAACTGACTCATTAGCCCCTCTGGCTCTCCCGCTCTTAGTAGTATTAGTACCCTTTTCTTAGTTGCTATATAGGGAAAAGTAATAGACCTACTCGCTCCTATATCAGCTCTTTCAAACTTCCACTAAAAAGCAAAGAAAGGAGAATTCACTGAGTTTTATGGAAATCCCTCTTTGAATACCCCTAATGGAGCTTAGAAGAAATTGATTCCTAGAATCCTTATGGTCTAACAGATCATCTGCTGGAGTAGGATAAGAAACTAGATCTTTATCAGAAGGCCGAAGAATAGCCTGTATCAGATGCTTTTCCATTTCCATTGAATTCCGCAATTAGATGAGATCCTCCGGCAACTAATACTTATTGAAACAAGCCGAGCACCTATATAGGAGACAAAACCTGAACAGGAATAGACCCGCTTGCAACTTATTTACCCGCTGACTTACCAGATCAGATCCGCCTTATGCTTTAGATGAGTAGTTTATTGTTGACTTATGCTTTAATTCATTGAACCCTGCTCTGCTGGCAACTATCATACCCATTCTCTGGCTCATCTCTGCTTAACTTCATTAGACTTATCTACTTACCTATGGTAACTAAACCCTCAGCAGAAGCCACTGGTGGATCAGCAACTCCAAGTCCCAAGTCCAGTGAAGGAATCCGACCTGCTTGTTCGGGAAGGGCCAAGCAGACAAGACGGCAAGCAACTACGACATTAGGGCCAAGCAACTACTAACGTTGCGCGGCAGCCGGAATAACGAGTGATAACGAGTTATGACCAAGTCCTGTGCTCAGCGGCAGTTGGTGGAGTCCTGTGTTCGCTGTCGCGTCAGTGAGTTCCAGTTGCGCGGCAGGAGCCTGTTGAAAGAAAGAAAGTACATCTAAAGTACATCTACTAGTTTCAGGGAACCCTCAAGGCCGAGACTGACGCGTTGAAGCCTTGTATGCCGATACTTGCCTCTCCTTGCCTTTGCTAAAGAACTCCCAGCCGCCCTTAAGACCGGTTAACTCTATAAGCTGGCCTGGAATCAACAGCAGCTGGCGAGGAAAGTAAACTAGACTCTAACTGCAGATTACTTATTGACCTCCTTTTGAAAGGTCACTGGGTAGGTTTCGTAGTTCTGGGTAGTAGTAGTTATATAATCCATTCTACGCATTAGGTATAAGACTGAGTAGTAGTTCTGGGTAGGTGGTAGATAAAGAAGCTGGGTTAGTTAGGTCTACGAGAGAATAAGCATAAGTAATAATAAGTTAAGAAGCAAGGGCGAACTCAACAAGTAGTGAAGTTATAGGTATCAATTACATTCTTTTTCTTGTCGAATAGAGAGAGCAGCTGAAACAACTGATAGAATTGACCTCCCTTCTAAACATGGGACCTATCTTGCTAAACTGGGACCTCCCTTCTAAACATGGGACCTATCTTATGATACAACTTCTCTTACGAAATAGAGGGGGGAGACCTATCTTACTAAACTACTAGAATCGGGGCATATTTCATAATTGTTACTAAAATGCATGCTTCTCTTTCTTCTGCTGATAAGTATAAGAGCCAAGCAGAGAAGCTGAGGAAGCAGCAATATGGGAGTCTCCTTCAGTTCGCCTAGTGCTAGTGTAATCCCGAGTGTAATCCCGACTTACTATAAGGGCTTAGAGCTAGCTACCTTAACTTATAATAAGCCTTGCCCACCCACACCAACACTTGATCTTTCTAACTGTAACTCTGGCTTGGCTCCGATACCTATGTAAACAATGAAGATACCTCGCTTCCTCGCCTGTAGACTCCACTCGAACTACTTCTTCTCTTGTCTCTGTTACTACTTAGTGGAATTCTTTGAACCTAGCTTATTTCTCGATTTCCTTCCCGCTACAGAACAAGTAGACTACTTGATCACTGGCACTGGCAATTCCCTTGATCCGGACACTGATCCCCAAAACAGGACTTGCTCTTGCAACCCTTAACTCCTGGTGAGCCTAACCGTGAGTAGTTGTGCGGTAGTTGTTAACGAGTCTGCCAAGACACTACTAGACAAGACACTTAAATACATAACTCGTATTCAGGACAGATGCGCTTTCGCCAACACCTTACTTGAGAACTGCTCTAACTGCTTCCTTTGGGGCACTGTTGATTCTCTTTCTTCCCTTTCAACTCGAACAAGAACAAGGTCCACTCGGGCTTGTTGAGTAAACAAAGAATTCCTTCCTTACTAACGGACCCTCAAAGCCCTAAATCATAAGTTTTAGCTAGGAACAGAAAGAGTACACGCACCCAAACCCACCTCTCCTATCAAGTAGTAAAGTACAAGAATTGAACTAAGTAGCCGGGGTTGGCAAAGAGAGCCAATTACTATAAGAGTTCCGTTTTCCCGTGTTTTTGGATAGCCTATAGTAGAGGACCCGAGTGACTAGCCTACTAATGAGTTTCATTCTTAAACTACCTTGGTTCATTCTTTGATTTACCAGTGGAATTCTTTGATGAGTGAGTTTAGTTCTGTAACTAGCTTCTTAGCCTTCTACTTACTGGGTGAATTCTTATTAATAGAAGTAGATAGGGAAACGGGTGTCAGTACTGCTATTGTTGTTGGTAAAGGGTAATCTTCAAGGGAATCAGCTGTTTCAAGATCAGAAGTTGCAAGCGGGTATCTCGGGTATAGAAGAGAAGGCCCTTCTAAATAATGGCTAGTGCATCTAGTAATGGAATAGGAATTAACTGGGCAGTCACCAACCCTTTGTTTAGTACTATTTCTTTCTCTGTAGGCAGGCAATAGGGAAAGAAAGGAGGTAAACAATCTTATTAAAGAAAGGAGCACCAGGCAATAGGGAAAGAAAGGAGGTAAACAATCTTATTAAAGAAAGGAGCACGAGCACTCGGCGAACTGAAAGAGATGCTCTTATAGATGAAACAAGAAAAGGTATCATACCACTCCACTCTCAATCAGGTCTTACAGCGAATGAAGTTTCAGGGTTTCTGTTTTCAAGTAAGCTGTAGAATAGCCTGTTCGAAAGTTGGATGCTGGCGACGCCTCCGAAGCTGGTCATTATTGAGGTGTCATAATTTCCTGTTAGGGGGTAAGTTAAGTAAAATAGCCTGTTTCTCTGCTTCTCCTATTGCTACAAAGACATATGGCTCTGGACCACTACTCGTTTCAGAAGAGATGACTGACTCTAAGGTCTATAGGTAACCTACACATCCCATAGTCAAATACAGAATTCAACTCAAAGCAAAGCCGGAAAGAATCACTTTGTATACCAAACGCACCAAACCCAGAGTTAGGTTAGTTGAAAGAAGTAAGAGTAGCCTAGGAGCCTAATTCAGTTAGATGAGATGCTATAGTATTAACTGGCAAGAAGAGAGTACTGGTGTTTCAGCAGGGTCAAATGCAGCAATTAGAGCAGATACAAGAGTGAGTTCGGGCTCTTCTAGTAAGTTCCTTCAGATAGAGTGAGTTCAGATAGCCTACCGATCGATTCTTTTTAACTCCTCCTTAAGTTTAAGTCACCGGTTAGTAGTGGTTGAATTCGAACTTTTCTACTTGAGAGCACTAGCACTAGGGTGGGTTTGCGAGGGAGAGAAAGACAGGAATTGAGTTTCCGTATTGCCAGGTCCAGGAACAAGATCTGAAGCTAGATAACGTGATGAAGCTGGAACAGAGGCTTAAGTTAGCAGTTCGGGTGCAGTTCCCAACGGATCAGATAAGCAGACAGACAGATAAAGTAGGAAAGTATTCATTCCACTAAACTAATAAGTAGGAGTTACAGAGCCAAGCAACGGGACAAACAACGTATAATGCACTTAAGTAATTGCAAGTCACTCCTAATGTGATGCTAAAGTGAGCTTAGGGATGAGCTACTTGGCAGTGGTTTGGTTCTTAGTAGCTGTTGTCCACTTATTAAATGCTGCCTAGCACCGGTTCCAGTCTGGTAGTTCTAAGCATCAGCTCTTATAGTAAGTTCTAGCTCGGGTTTCAGTCTTGTTAGCAATGGTTTAAGCCTTGTTAGCACATGTTGGTTTCTGGTATTGCTTTGACTGGTTTCACTCTGAGTCTGCGCAGTTTCATTCTTGTTATTAGGTGTCTTTGTTTAGTAGCACTTGTTTAAGTCTTGCCCTCAGCAGCTCCATGCTGTTACTTATTGGTTACCTCTTTGGCTTTGTATACGTAGCTTGCCTGATAGCTTTCATAGCCCCCCTCGCCTCTCCGGTGTTTTCCCTGCCCTCTCTTGATCTTTAAACTAACCATCCTCAGGCTACAAACACAGATCTCGGTATTGGCTGAAGAACACTTCTTTAAATAAATAATTTCATCCGAGAAAGAAAGTAAGAGAGAAATAATAGTACAGGCCCTACCTATCTAAGTCTGCCCTTAACAACCCTCAATAATAGCCTTGAGTTCGGATAGCCCAGCACGGGAAGTCAATCAGTATCCGATAAGGGAGTGTCTATTGAAATGAAGATTTGAGTTTACTCGGCACAAGAAACAAGTAAAGGCTTGGCTTTGAAGCAAGGGAATACAGATCATCAGGAGAGGAAGCTGGGTACCTACCATACCATTAGGAGTTAATACATATGAGCAGTGACTTTTCGAGTTACCAAGCAGATAGTTTACTTTTTAGTAGCGAGATTTAGAGACTTTCAAATGCATTCTTTCGCATCGCACACTACTAATGACCAAGCCTCGTTAGGCGAGGTAGCGAGCGCCAAGTAACTACTAACGACCAAGCCACGGATAGACAAGCATACAAGCGCCCACCCAATTGAGTAGACAAAACCAGAATAGTACTACCGGGATTCCACTCGTACACAAGGAGCTATAGCTCTAACCCTAGACTTTCTATCCACTGTTTTCTACCTTCCCTTCCATAGTAGCGGCGGTTGTTAAGCATAGAAGGAAGGTACAGGTCGGGTGTTTGTGTGTAGCAATGACAGGTGTGGATGGAATGCCTTTGATGCGAGGTGCTATAAATTACTTACAAATACAATGGTCTCGGGAAGGCCTCTATAACTAGTTTCTTTTATAACTAGAAGATGTCATTTCAAATAGCTCTTCTAGTAAGTTGAGAGCACCTGCCCGGGGTAGTAAAGAACATTCAGGCCATTCAATTAATGACTTACTAGAAATGACTTAGTGACTTTAAGGATCAGATCCATTACTAAAGGAAGCTATAAGCGGATCAACAAGCAAGTTCACAAGATCAGAAGCATCCTTTGCACAACTCGCTAACTACGCTTATTTGTCTCATTGAAGAAAAGAATGAAATAAAGGCTTTGAAGCGGTAAGGGAATTATTAAGTACTGGCGACGAAGAAATAAGGAACTGATTCCACTGGACTACCTGGACTACCTGGGTTTGGCTAAAACGGATTGTATGCCGCTGCTTGCCCTAAGCTTGTCTTCTTTTGTCTACTCACTCCGGATATCCCTAGTAATGAACTCCTCTTTCTTGCCCACCTCTCTTATCTTGTACTATACTACTTGTTTGGGCTGTAAACCTCGGATAGGATGCTTACTGAGCTAGCAACTATGAATTCTACTCCAAGTGGAAGAAACGAAATCTGTCTTGTTACCCCGCTGCTCTGTTCTGTAATAGAGGAAAGAAAGACTCGTATAAGTTGCATGTGTGAAGCCAGTAGTCAATGAAGTGTTTTTGGTGCTTAGTAGTTACTTGGCGGGTGGTTACCTCATTCTATAATACATAGCTAATTCTGATGTTTCCCTGGTATCAAGGAGACAATTAAGGGAAGCGGGAAGCACAGAGTCTTGTTCGGATAGCCCATGTAGCGGTCAAATGGAATCCATCACTTGCACAGCTTCCTATCGGCTCTTCTTCTATATTAGATTAAAGTCACCCTGGTGAACAAAAAGCACTAGGAAGTGTTTGAAATACCGGTGAACAAAAAGCACGGAGAAATCATTCATTTTGTAGGGAAATAGCCAGATTAATAATCTGCCCTTATTGGAAAACAGCTCCGGAGTTTTGAAGAAAAGAGAGGCAGGCGAAGGGGAATCCAACAGAGGTGGGCAAGGCTAGTCACTGCAACTAACCATATTATTCCGGAAGGTAGAAAACTACAGAATCAAACCTTAACGACTATATCTAAGGAAGGGAAGGTATAAAACTAAAGAAGAGGATTTACTTGCTCGTGGGGGAGTTGGATATATAAGAGGGTAGGCTCGGACTATTGTAAATGACATGTTCTGCACCTGCATTTGATTCCTGAGTTAACCTGTGTTTTCGTTAGAAACAAGTCCTGTATTTGAGTCCGGAGTTAACCTGTGTTTGGGCAAAACTGACTATAGAGGGTGATTTATCAGCTTGAAGACGAAAGAAAAGGAGCATTTCTATCTCTTGCCTATTGAATAGGAAGTAATCAACCTATAGCTTTTCTCTAAAGTTCCAATTTCTAAATGTAGTTTAAGGGTTTGTTTAAGTAAGGTGTTGGCCAAAGTTCAGGTAACAAAACCATATGCATTACTGGGCATTCATTCTCTTCGTCCTAATTTAGGCGTCAGTTAGTTTTGGCTAGACAAGTGAGTACCTTTAGAGTCCTTTCCTAGGGCAGCTGATTCTCTTGTTGATGATCCTGTTCCATCTTGAGCTTCTTCTCTCGTTGACTCAACTTAAATGTATTGGCAAAAGAACAACCTTAGGGCTAGGCTAGATCGAAAGCTACAGAACAAACAGCAATGGTAAAAGCTCTACTCCACGAAACCACTTTACAAAGGTAAAAGCTCTACTCCACGAAACCACTTTACAAACTCGGCTTCAACAAGAACAGAAAGATACTTGACTTTAGTACACCTCGCATCAAAGGTTGTGCTACAGCGGGACAATAGCCTTTCTCTGCACGACCGACATGAAGAATCCAATTTCGAGTCAGTTCCTGGGCTTCAAATACTTAAGAGAGAGATTCCATTCCTTCCTGAGCGCCTAAGTACTGATTTCCTGTCTTTCCTTCCCGTTAACTCCTTCCTTTAATAAGTCACTTCTATTCCCGCTTTCCTTCCAGCTTTCCCAACTTACTATAGAGGCCTGTACATTCCTTCCCGCTTCAGTTAATTATTCCCGAGTAGAGTATAGTTGACTTTCCCCGCACAGCTCATTCTTTAGTGGAGTATCCGGAATCCCTAGTTTCATATGTCTTTATTGGTGAGAAGTCTATTTCTTTTCTTATTGACCTGGCAGTGTAAGTTCCATTTCAATTGAATTCTATGCGTAAGGTAAGTTAGAGCCTCAAAGGATTCCTTTCTAGGTGAACTCGCTGTAGTTAAGATTATCTATTTCTATTAGTTGTTGACTAATAATAAGTTTAGTAAAACTCTGATTGGAAAGCGAAACTAAGATTTGAAAGTGTGTTTGTGGTAGAATCCTTAAGAAAGAGGAGAGAAAGGCAAGGGGGCAATCAGATAGTAAAGAGTTCTGGGGCAGAGGAGAGTACGAGGGTTGGTCTTAGTCCTTTGTTCGAGTATGAGAGGTCGCAGGGAAGGCAGTGGAAGTTTCTGAATCAATTACAGGCTTTTTCCGCTTTAGTTGTAGCTTGGCCCCGAGTTGAAAGCTTAATAGTAAGGCTCCGAGTCAGGCAAGGTAGGGCAGCTTTAGATGGCTCAAGCAGAGGCAGGCACGAGGGAAATCATTCTTTTTGTTCAGAGGTTCTACTACTCCCTTAGCACAGAGGATTTGAGACTGTTGCTATACCTAGGACAGGCAGGATGGATAATGAAATCTTTCCTTTTGCTTTTGATCTACCAGTGGCTTTCGATCTACTTGTTGTTGCGCCTAAGGAGTCATTTGTTGAAAGTTTTGTTCTTGGCTTGACGTCTACTGGTTCTTTTGTTGGTGCTTCTGAAAGGAGAGTTGGGATAACTACACCTCCTAATCATAAGACTTATTTCTATAAGTTATCGGGGGCAAAGCAACGAGGATTAATAAGCGACTTAACTGCTAATAACACCTTGGTAAGTAATAAGTGCAGGACGTACTACTTTCCTCTTTCTCTATTGACTTTGACTTCTAGTTACTTGTCTGGCAGACGGAAAGTTCCTTCCATATATCTTGCACATCTTGCAGCTTACTTTAAACATCTCTAACTGATAAGCTTTCCACTAAGGCACTCTATACTCCTCGGTAAAGCACTGCTTACTTTGACACCGCTGCGGATTATTCTCTGATAGACTTGACTCTCCCCCGGATACTTCTCTTGCATCTCTTGTAACACAGGGCTTCCTGCTACAACTTACTAGAAAGGCCTCTTCCCCGGCTTATGGTCTTGCTTCTGATCCTGCTCTTGTAAGGAGTGAGTAGACTGAACCAATTACTTAAGTCTGGAATAACCCTAGTTCAATGATAAACAAGAGAGATTAAAACAATACCGACTCAGTACCAACCTCTAAAATAATATGAATAAAAGCCTATCAAAAACGATCTTTCTTATGAAAGTAGAGTTCTTGCCCAAACGAGTAGTTTCGTAGTCCTGTTTCAAAAGAGCATAAGTGGAAGTTGAGTGTTAGTTTAAGACCTACCGGCCTTGGCCCTTAGTGACTTGGCCCTTTGACTTGTGTCTGCTTGTCTACTTGCCTAGTTGCTTGGCCCGATCCAGTACTTTATGGAGCTATCCGAGGTGACTTCTTTCTAGAATACCTGGCTAATTCTGATGTTTCAACTCACACTCTACTTGTACAACTTCTAATACCGAGATACTTTATCTATGGATATTTACCGAGATACTTTACCTATGGATATTATCTTATAGATTGAACTCGAACTGTGGATTACACTAGAACGGAAGGAGACTCTCTAAACAAAAACATATACGAAACAAGAACAGATCTCTCGATGCTATTATCTATGACCCGAAGTGCATGAGGAATGTTTGTAGTCGTTGCTTGGTCTGTAGTATACGCTTGGCCCCTTTCTTTCCTAACATGTAAGCTCACTGCCGCTTCCTAACATGTAAGCTCCCAGTACTTATAATTCTAGTGCCACTTATATATTTGCGTTGACTCAACAAATAAGGATTGAACTCTCGGTAGAAAACTCACACTCGAGCAGTAACAGGGGCAGGAACATAACTCTTATAACCGCTTGCTTCTGATCTTGAAACAAATCACTGCCGCTATTAATAAGGTTAACTCAGGACTAAAAAGACAGGACTCGCTCATAACTCTAGTACACTTGACTTGGTAACAACACGTAATAACTAGTTATTTGAGTTCCTTCTTATTCTTGTCTCCTTACGTAGTAGTTTGTCCCGTTGCTAGTCTAGTAGTAGCCTGTTTCCCTTCCCTCTCTGGCTCTTTCTACTCTAATTCCCCTTGAGCATTAAGTACTTATGGCCAAGTCCTGTATCTGTCAACCCCGGTCTTCGTCTAGCGTAAGTGAGTTACCCAGACTCCTACGCCAACTTTCACCCTAAATTCTTATATCAAAGTCTAAAACTCCATTCTTTAAGGAAGGAGCGAATTCTGGATAAGGGCGATCAGAGGCCTCTATAGTCAGTTGGGGAAGACAAACAATAAGTTACTTGACTTGAGAGGAGAGATAGTCCTTTTGAATCAGTAGACCCTAATTTCTATACTACTAAATTCCGTATTTCTCATCGCCAAGACACGGATAGACCAGCAAGTAAGAATGAAGTTAGAAAACAGAGGATCAGAATTAAGGTATCAGAGCTGCTCTAGTCCAGAGTCGAGGTCGGCTAAAGGTATTCAGTTGGATCCGTATTTGTTGAGCCTTATTATAATCCGCAACAGAGACAAGAGAGAAGAAGTAGTTGTAAGGAGAAGATATAGATCCGGGTAACTAACCACGGGCTCTAAACTTACTTAAAATATAAGAATTCACCAAGTAAGTAGAAGGCTATGAAGAACCCAGTAAGTATAGCTAAGCGAAGAATTGAACCAAGTCATAAAAGAATAGAACTAGGAATCCAACTAGTGAGGACTTACTAGAATTTCTGAAAGCACTGCTAACAAGACTTATGTTAGGTAGTTTTAGTCTACCACTGATTCCCTGGCAGGATAAGTACTAGTCAAGAATTTCGCTAGTATGTATGAGAATGGAGCTAAGAGTTGAGCTAGTAGGAACGAAACCCGACTTAATATAAGGGAAACCAGACTGAAATAAGTGAGTCACAGAAATGAACCGGGTAGCGAAGAGGAATGCAACCGCTGTAAACAAGCCTGAAGCTTTGGTGGGCTAGATAAGAATGCAACTAACTAGTCTAAGACTCAAACCACTTCTACTCAGCCTTAAAGCACTAACTACAAGGCTAAAAACCCAATATCAAGGATTGCATTAAGGCCTACTTTACTTAAGATTCGATGAGCCAATAGTATAAAAGCAGGAAAGAGTTCTAGGATATTTTATGGTATCTCCCCTCTGTCTTTTATTCTACAACAAGGGCTGCCGCTACAGCTTCTAGGGCTTTACTCTTGACTTGCATTACCTATCCGAGGTATTAAAAACGAGCGCTTCTAATACTTTATTCTGATATAAAGAAACCCTGCCGACGAGGTAAACTAAAGAACCCAGGTAAACTAAAGAACCGAGGTAAACTAAAGCTATCAATACAGAATTCAATATAGTGAGACTAAAACCATAATTAGATAGGTGGAGGCAGGCCCAGAGCTGGTAGTTTCAGAGTTACAGGCTCAAACAAACAAGTCATAATAAAAGTAAGTAAGTCAAGGAATGGTAATAGAATTCAAGCATCGGTACAGTTTTAGAGGTAGGCTCTTACTCGTAGGCAGCAAGGAAAGGCTCTAAGGCATTAGTAAAGGGATAACTAGAATCCTCGGAATGAAACAGGTGGATCCCGCTCACTACCGCGCAACACGTGTATTAGCTCGCTACCGCGCAACGTTAGTAGTTGCTTGGTGGACTTGCTATTAACTGGTTCTAACTTACTACTATTGTTGCTGCCGCCGAACACAGGACTTGTTTCTAACTTATTCTAACACGCGCAGCGTCTTGCTTAGCATTCGCAACTATCGTTGCTCATCCCGTTGCTTGTCTATCCGTGTCTTGTCTGCTTGGTGGACTTGGTCAACTAATACTTGACTTCTTTAAACAAGCTGCTGGCATTAAAAGAATTAGGCTCATCTACCTGAGTCAACTAATACTGATGAAACTAGACCACGACCACTATACTACTATTATACTAGTTGAAGGGTCCTTATAGTCAGTTTTCGGGGCAATCAATCCAGTGCGGGGCAATCCATCTGGTCTATAGGAGATTTCTATTGCAACTTCGAGTGCATTTCACTTTTCGAGTGCATTTCACTTATTGTGGTGGATAACTCCTTCTCTTACCTATGGCAACTACACCTTAATTCTTCTCTGTCAACTAAGAAAGTGGTTGCTCCTATAGCTCTTGTTCTTTGAAACACCCCTATGGCTCCGATACCTTAGTCAACACCTGTACCGTAGTCAACTAATACAGTTGATTCGTCTATTCCCTTCTCGCTCTCTTCTCTTAGTGCTTTTCTTCTAAAACTCCGGATACAGCATCGGATATGTCCCCGGAATCTGTTTCTTAGACTTACTATAAGGGCAACTGCTTATGATCTCGCTGCATCTCTTCTTGCCAGAATTCTTACTTGCAATACTAATTAGAAAGTAAGGTAAGGGAGTTTCTAGACCTATAGGGGAAATCTGATAGTCTCCTACCTATAATAAGATATAATTAATATAGGTTTTCCTAGAACTTGTATATAAGGAGAGAAGCCCAGACGTAAAGTAAGTAAGATTCAAAAGGCAAGGAAGCACTACCGGGATGAAACTATCAATCTGGTCTTCCACTCTAACCAATTACTTAAGGGCTAGAAGACCTAGGCTAAGATGAACCAGTACTTATAATTTCAAGCTATCTCCTGAAGCAGGCCCTTACTCATAATTTGGATACTCGTCTCCAACAACTAAATCGGTTGGCAAGATAAGATAGGTCGGCAACCAAGGAAAAGAGCCAGTACTTATAATTCCTGGAGGCAAGCTAGTAGTCTCTTGCTGAAAGCTAGTAGTTTCTTTCTACAGTAGTGAGTAGACTTCATTCACTGGATAAACAAAGAATAAACAAAGATTCAAGAAACTGAAGAGAACTTCAAAACTGCAATTTCCCCTGTATTTACACTGTATAAAAACCCTAAAACAATTATCTTATTATATTCTATTAGCTGTTGACTACGGATAGGTAGGGGCATACTATCTTACGAGCGAGGTATCTTCACCAAACCCCGGGAGCGGACGAACAGAAATAGACTTAATGGCGGATTGACTTTCGACAACACCCAGCTTTCCAGGGAATTCCACACTCCCCGCTTCAGCTCTTGTCGAACTAGACTTTCCAGCTTCCGCCTCAATTCCATTCTATTCTGCAGCTAGAGCTAGGTAAGTCAGGAGAGGCAGGCCAGATAATAGAGATATTCCATTCCTGTTTTCGTCTTACTTAAACCCGGTGAACTTTCATTCTTCAAAAAAGCGCTACTATATTTGCTCTAAGTGGTTTCATTCTTACCTTAGAGTGGGGAGCACATGGGTTAGACGAGAAGGAGCACTCGATAGGTTGGAAAGAAATAAGTAAACGCCGATAACCTAAGCAAAGGAGTTTGTGTCTGGAGAAGAATAGGGATAGATCAGAGGATAGCAACTAAGAAGAGGGTTTACTCGGTGCCAGTTCCTGAGCTAGAGAAGAGCCTGGAAAGTCAAGGGTGAGGGGAAGAAGATAGTAGAGTTGGCCATCCCTTGAGTCTTGTTGCAAACCTTGCTTGTTTCGCTGCGGGTAACAACAATGATTCTGTAAGGGTGATTTACCTGCTCCTGCTTCTATAGTTGACATACATGTATGGGTAGTGGGGCTTGTTTACCCTTCTGAAAGTAGTGGTCCAGGTTCTCGGTGAAGAAATAGAAGTGCTAGTTGCATCCAGCCAGAACTTCTTAATTGGCCCTTACGTAATTGGTGGTACTGATCGAGTGTGAGTTGAATCCTAGTTTGTTACTTGTGTGTCTTACTTAGTTGCTTGTTGAGTAGTGTCTTGGCGGGTAGTGGGGCTTGGCTTGTATACTTACATGCTGGGGTGGTTTACTTACTGGGTGGAATTCTTTGATTTACCGGTGGAATTCTTAGTGTAGCTCCCCTGCTCCTGAATTCTGTATTTCTATATTCATATTCTAAAGATAATATATCATTTCTATGGGATGTGTAGGTTACCTATAGACCTTAGAGTCAGTCATCTCTTCTGAAACTAGTAGTAGTCCAGATCCATAAGTGACTTTCGAGGATAGTTCGGAGCGGGGCAGACTATAGGGAATCAAGATCTGATGCCGGGTACGCTGCAAAGGTATCTATCTAAGCCAACTTCCCGCGTGCAACTCGCAATGTAGAAAGAATAGAATCACTTGCCTAGGGCCAAATACAACACTTGCCCACGCATTCCTTTAATAACTAAGAAACCTTAGGAATAGATCTATGCTAGCAAAAGTAAACGAATTCATAGATGCGCTAGCAGTAATTAAGGGCACTGGACAGATTCCAGGGGGATGAAACTAGCACCAAACAAACCTTTCTCTACCCTTAACATAAAGCAAGCTGTAAACCATGTATTTCACCTAATCTCCCAGGATTCTATTTTCGCTACTTCTCTTGTTCCTTCTCCGGGTAAATAAAGTAAGGTGTTGGAGCAGGTACAGGCTTTGATGCGGGCAGTTTTCGTTCTTGTGAGCTGAGCTACTATTAAGTCGGAGTCCTAGTAGTCAATTCAATTCTTCGGTAGGTGGCGAGGAAGGTATATCTTACTGGCTTTGATACCGATTTAGGAATTTCAGAAAATAGCTTATCTCGCAGGAATTGACAGTGAAATTTCCCTTGTATTAATAGGTATATCCTGAGTGGAAGCCCGCCTTATTAATAGCGAAGCAGTGAGAGTAGAAGACCGGATTGAGAGAGTCGTTGGCGAAAGGGGTGAAGCGGGACCGGACAAAGAGAAAAGAATGAGATGCCCTTCTCTAGCTGTTGAATCCTTATTAGTTGGGGGGCTCCGAGCACTTATATTAAAGCAGTTTCTCGCTCTATCAGTGACTAGTTGGGTCTACTGCCTTAACCGACTTGTAAGCTCACTTTAGCTCGAATACAGGACGTGGAAATAGAATCTTATAATCAGAACAGAAACCATTGATGGCAACCTTTATTTCGCCCTGCCCTGCTACCAGTGCTACTACTACCGGGAAAAAGTATGCTACCAGTGCTACTACATTCCTCATGTTAGAAATACTAATTTACTTAAAAGAAAAAGCACTGTTAAATAAACACCGTAAACCTGATTGAGAGTGCTTTTCAAGATCGGGCATATAGATATAAGGAATTAGAGGTAGCTGCACCTACAACAGAACCCTAAAGGAGCCAAGCGTATACTAATGTTGGGCTAAAGGAGCGAAAGAACTATCCATACATATGCTCTACACCACAAGAATAGGGTTACAAATGAATTTCTACATCCGAGAAGTATATCTCATAGGACATTTCCCATCTAACTACTCACCAAGACACAGATAATGTGTAGCGGCAGTCAACCCGGAACTAGAACTAGAAATGATTCATAGGACGACTGAACCTCAATCTCTTCTTAACCCCCGGCTGTAGATCTTGTTCCTTCTTCTGTCTACCCGGCCAGGCCAGTACTTCATTCTTTCCCTGAGCAGCTAGCCTTTAACCAACCATAGGCTCTTTCTTCCCTTTCAACTACTGATTGAAATTCCGATCTAGGGGCGATGCTGATTCTCTTTCTCTCTCATTGCTAACACCCGGTGGCAAGCATCCACTAATAGCTACTCAAACTTAGGTTAATAAAGAAAATATTCAATTGGTACTTAGGGCATCAAAGCCAGGTAAGATGGAATCCAAAGCTGTTCGAAGGGAAGCTGCGAGGTAAGCGGGAAGTTATTTGACTGAGCCATAGGTAGAGGTTAAGAGAAGAGCACTCGGTGGGTAGGCGAGAGCAAGTCCTTCATTTGATTCCCGAGTTGACAGAGAGGAGTGATAGTTGTTTCCGAGCTATGTCTTAAAATGATATTCTGAAGTAGTTGTTACTTGGCCCCTTTCCATACTTGATAACTGGAACAATACTTGATGATTCTTCACCGCCCTAATAATAAGTTGGAAACTGCTGTAAGAGTTGAGGTCGTAGAATAAGATAGTAGTACTGGTTCTTGTGTAATCCTATTGAAAAGCTGTGCCCAGGTTTTGGTGAGTGAGTGTAATTCAATTGAACACTCGCGGCAGGAGCGGGGCTTACTAGGTATTATTACTGGGTAGTAAATATAGAGCCTGTCCGGTAAGAACGAGTCCTGTCTTTATGGCGTTAGCGAGCGGGAAAGAAAGAAAGAGAGAAAGATTGTAGTTAACCGGGAAAGAAAGCAAGAAAGAAAGAAAGTAATGAAAATCAATCCTTAATAAGTAAGGGCGAGGAAGCGGGAATAGAAGTTGTTTCAAGAGCGGAGGTGTTACCAACCAGAGCAGGACCACTACATTATATCAACTACACCTAAGCCACTTATATATCTGCCCGAGAGATCAACTACACCTAAGAACCGAGTGGGGAAGGGACCCACGGAACAGGATAAGCCGTGTTAGGCGCGAATGCTAATGTTGCTAATGTTGCTATGGGAAGAAAAAGAATCCTTTGCCGGGTAAGTACGAGCAAGAGAAGGATCAGAGGTTGCTCTGATAGGCTAGAATCTAATGTTCTTATACAGTGTAGCTAGTAAAGGAGTGAAAGGCTTTCCAGAGTGGAATCCGTTATCTGTAATCCTTCTGTAATCCTATATGTTATCTGTAATCCTTCTGTAATCCTCTCGTAGGGGAGATCGGCCGGTTATTAGAAGTTCTGCCTAAACTCAGACTAAAACTAGTAAGGGAAAGGAATGAACCAAGTGAGTCAAAGGATGAACCTAGTTGTCTATAGACTAAGACTACAATTACTAACAAAGAGACTAAGCTAACAACAAGAATGGAAACCTGTAAGTGCAATGCCGCTACTCCTACTTATTCTTATCTTACACCTATGGCTCTTTGAACTAACGAACTATACTTGATTTAAACGGGCTCCTAGTAGTAGAGCTATACTAATGAAAAGAATATGGTTTACTTACCTAAACCTCTTACCTATGGCTCCTATAGCTCTGTCAACTTGAATGAGGCTCCTATACCTATTAGGATTATAATAAGGGCCCGAACTAAACTTACCTTGCCCACCTCTACTCACCGTACTTTCTCACTGTAACTCTGGCTTGGCTCCGATACCTATGTCAACAATGAGGATACCTCGCATCAAAGCAAGTAAGAAATACGTTCTAATGAGTTATGTACGAGTCCTGGTTACACCGGGTAGTTGCTTGGCCTCAGTACACTCACTTCTGTTGGTGGGTGCAATCTAATGGGTAGAGCTGTTGTCTTAGGCACTGAATAGTGCATCCTTATTCTAAGTTCAAGTCTTATCGGCAGTAGTCAAAGAGTCAGTTCTAAATCCAAGCATTGGTACCCGGGGACTAATTCCCTTATTCTAAGATATAAGATCCCTTATTCTAAGATATAAGATATTCTAAGATATAAGATCAAGTCTGATCGGTATTGGCTCGAGCGCAGTTAGCCGTAGTTCGGGTCTTCTCCGTAGTAGTGCAATTCCCTTTGTCTTGTTGAAGTATTGGTTGACCCGGTTAGATTCTTGTTGTTACCAGCGCAATTCCCTTTTTCTTATGCTGGTTTTGTTGATTGATGCCCTAAGTTCATGAGTGGTTGGTTAGTGGCCCTTATATTCAGTCGCGAACACTAGCGGCAGGAGCTTAGGCGTAGTAGTTGTGTGGCTGTTTCATCAATGGTAGTGGCCCTTATATTAAGTCGTTGAGCTCGGGGTTAACACTTATTAGAGTTCGGGCCATTATAGTAAGTTTGCTAGTGTTATATCAACTGGAATTCCAGAATTGAACTCAGTAGAATACTGACTGCAGCACCAGAGCCAAAGAATGACCAGTATAACAGAGCCAACCCGGAGCATAGGAGTTAGACTAAGCAGAAGTAGTGCAATAATTCAATCAAAACCAAGGTGCTAAGAGCCTCATTAGTATCAAAAGGAAAACGGAGCTCAAGAATCCAACAGTGCCCACCAGCGACTGAAACTCCTACTTATAAGATAAGACAACAACACTGCCTAACGACTCAAACAAAGAAGTAATAAGGCTTTGACTGTAGATAAGGGATCAAACCATCGCTAACAAGACTCTTACTTACTACTATTGGAATTCAACCACTGTAAACAATACTATATAGCTCACAACCTGGAATCGAACAAGGGCTAACAAGGCTATGGCTCAGACCGGAGCAAGGAATGTTACCAATACTTACCATATTGATACTTAGAAACGGGGAATCCGCGTATCGATAACAAGGCTGCAGCTACTAATAGAAAGAATGCAATGACTGCCGGGAAGAACCACTGAAGGAGAAGGAACAAAAGAGTGTTGGTACGGCCTAGCGCATACAGAACACTGTGCAACTAACATGATAATCAGAATTGTACTTTGGATACAGGACATGGTTAGTGAGTATAAGCTTTGAACTACTAGTATAGGGAATTTCACTAGTGCTGACTCAACTATAAACAGCGCTACCGATCCTTTTTCCTATACTTCTAATAGGGAATCCTACAACTACTGATAGAATGAGATCAACAATATAAAGAACGAAACAGGTCCAAGTGACTACTGATTCTTCTCTTCTGCTGCTGAGTTTGGTTCTCCGAGACACTAGCTCAATTCTTAGTTTGAAGCTCTCCTGGTTTCAGCCTGAGGCGCCCTAGTGGATTTCTTACTTATTCGTTCCATTGTTTGGCTACTGGGGCTTATGTCTGCTACTTATGAGTTTAACTCTTCGGAGGTTGCTTGTGTTCTCATTCTTGTATGACTGTGCTTCATTGCGTATTGCTTGCTTGTGTTCTCTTCTTGTACCTGAAGATGCACTATAGATCATATAAATCCTTCCCTTTTCTCTGTTCGCTTCCATTGATACACCATTGCTACCTATGCTATTGATACACGCAATCCATATAGTTTGTGAATTGACTTATTGGTTTGATGCTGCCACTGGCTCCCCTCAGAAAGGGTCCCTAACGGCACTCACACTCTTAAGTAATAATCTGACTACTATTAATGAGGCTTCTACCATATGGGGGCTATATCGAGTTGTCCTTACTTATGTTTTGAATTCAGAAATGTTTTAGGTAATAGGTGCCTCATATCAGATTTATGCCCCGCCCCTACTAGGCTAGGTGTCTCATATCACCTCTACTAATATTAATACAATAATGCATTAGAATATAGAATAGAAGCATGAATTAGAATATAGTTATTACTAAATGGTATATAAGCTCAATAAGTAGTAGTAGCAGTTTGATCAGAGTACTTATTTGATTTCCCTTATTGGTATCGGAATGACTAGCTGGTAGGCAGGTCTGCATTAGCCCCAACTGAAATATAGCCCCAACAGAAATAGTAGAATACTCTAGCTTGGCGGCTTCAACTAGCGCTTATAGGACTTCAAACTATGCCCTAACGACATTAAACTCAGAATTAAGAACCAAAGGGAGGCGTGGGCAAGTCAGAATATGAAAGGAGTGTGGGAGGTGGTGAACCAGCCAAGGCACTGAATCAGAATGAACTTAAGAAGTCACAGAGTCAACCCCGAGCATAAGAATTCCATTTATCAAATATGGATCTAGCACCAGTAATGGAGGAATGTAGTAAAGACCCTCCTGACCCAGAGTAAACAAGGAATTCCACCACTTTTCCTTTAGCACACTAGGAATTGGGGCCAGTACTTATAATTCCAGTAACTTGTTCCCTTATTGTATTGATACCTGCACATCCTTATTGATACCTGCTCTGATACCTGTTTATCCACCTGCTTTTCTTCCCTTTTGAATTGAACTGACTGACCCACTTGTAGCTGACTTTCGCACAGCAGATTATCGAGTAGACTTAGAAATTGGTTAAGGGAGTTAGTTAAGAGAAGAGCACATACTAGCTTAGTTACTTAATCTAATAATCTATTACCCTGGAGCGGTGCGGGGGAGCGGGGAACTAACATTCTTCTGTCGATACTGTTTCTTGAACGGATTCTTTCTTATATTGGGCCTGGACTTGTACTGTCTTCAGAGGAATCTTTCTATAGTATATCTAGTATATATCCTTTTCTCCTTTTGTAATCTCGTTTGTAATCTTACCTTTTTCTATACTTACTTTATATTTATAGCATCTTTGGCTTAAAAAGAAATGGACTCCATTGAAGTCAACTCGAGAAGGTAATAATCAGGGCTAGGCTAGGTGGGAAAGCAGTGGATAAGGCCCTTTTGCGCCCTTTACTTGGTCCAACTAATCCAATGGAAAAACACCATCATCTGCACTCAGAAACCATCCAACGAATGAATTGACGCCTCTAATCTCCTCTGCTCTTTAAGATCAGGGCATGCATTAGAATAATCTAGTAATTGAGTGTGCATCTCTTATGTCAATAAGTACACTGGTAGCAAGTAGTTCTTTAAGTGGAGAGGTCCAAAGCAAGATCAGGATCATCCTTTGCAAGCAATTCCGCAAATGAAGAGTCAGTTTCCAAGATCAGAAGCTAGCTATAGAAGCAGTTCGGTTCGGGGAAATAATGGTGCCACTACTAGGCAAGTATGACTTTAGCCAACACCTTTTATTGCTGCTGACGCTGACGACTTAAACTCTATTTTCTTTCCTTGGGCATGAGATTCGGCCTCTTTCTGCTTTAGTTGACTTTACGGACGCGGACGAAAAGAAAAGAACCCCAGTTACAATATATTAGACTTCTGTTGAACCACACCTCGCAATAAAGCCCTATACTCTCTTCTTACCCGACCTAAACTTGAAGTGAAGCGAGCTAACCTGACTTGCCCTAGCACTCGAAACTCAGTAGATAAGGAGTCATCCTAACAAGTAGCGTACTAACTAACAAAACAAGTAGAATAACCAAACCCAGAAGCAAGAGCGGAAGACAGGTGCTAAGAGCCTACAACTCGTATTCTGACTTAACCCTGTGCAGTGTTTTCTTCTTACTTTGGAATTCGATTCCTATGCTCCTGTTTAATTCCCCTAAGTACTATAGTTTCTATTCTTCTACTTATTAGTTGTTCTCTTATTGTTATTCCTATATGTGGCGCACCTACATTCTCATAATGCTTAGTTAGATTCTGAATTCTGTGCTCAATGTAGTGTACCTATATTCTCATAATGCTTAGGTTGCTTGGAGTCAGTAGCGACAGGCCTAGAAGCAGTAGTTGGGTTCCTATTTGTAGTCTGAGTTCTGCTTTTGATTCCTATTAGAAGTAGTTAAGGTCTGATACCGGTAATTTCCATTAAGATATTATTAGTCATATCTTATAGGGCAGTAGCTCAATTCTCTATTTAGAACTTCTTTCTTCTAGTGAGTAGTCGCAGGCTCATAAGCATACAGCCAGGCCCCGGATCAGCACTAATGAGAATGAAAATCTGTAGTAGTAGTAGTAGTACGAGGGGTAAGCTAAGAAAAGAAGCGGTGCGCCAGTAGAGAAAGAATCAAAGTCAGCAGCTCTATTCTGATTCTTATTCAAAGTAGTGAAAGCCGTAGTTAGTCCGGATCGAAAGTATGTATTCTTTGTTAAAGCCTTCAAGCAGTAGTCGAGGTCTGAGCTCCTCAACTAAAGTCTTAGCGTTCCCCGGGTTATTACTTCTTTGATTCTAATTCTCACTACTTCATATTTATGCTACTGAGTTGTTGCCTTAGCCTATTTTCTTACTTGCCTACCGATGTATCCTTTCTGAGTTCTTATAGCTCTCAGCGCGGTACCTTTGTTTCATTTGTATACTAACTAATAGGACCCCAAGACAAGGTATCCTTACTTATAGGCTTAGACTTACTTGTTTTATTCTTTTCTTACTAGTGGTAATATCAGCGTAAGTAAACCAGACTTACTATAAGGGCCCGATTGCAGCTGGCAACTAGAATACCTATGCTCTGGCTCTTTTCACTCAGTTAGTTTAGTGCTTCTACCTCGCCTCTTGCTCTACGGATACGGATCAAACAGCATACCTTTATTCTAATATGTATCTTCTACTTATATACTTACTTACAGCTAATATATACTTACTTACAGCTAATATGAAAGGACTTACTACAAATATGAAAGTAGAGTTTATTGTATCTGTATAAGATGAAACTGGGGATCGGTATTCTACTCTAACTCTAACAGGAGCAGGACATTATCATTCATAAGCTTACTTGATCACTGCCTCAGATCTACATGTATACGTTGCTAAGGTTAGCAGCGGTGAACTTGTTGAGTCAACTAATCATTCATTTCTCACTCCTTTAGTAGCTGCAAAGTCAAGTTATAGGGCTAGGCCTGATCTTTCTTAAGAATTAATTGAATCTTTAGAGCCGAGCACAGAGTCAAGTAAAACAAATCATTCGACTCCCGTGTCCCTTTAGCTTCTCGACTAACGCTCGACCCCTTATATACAAGTTAACCAATCTACCACTATTAAGGGCGGCAGCAAGAAATAGATATAACGAAGTTCTTACAAGTCCTTATTTCTCCAGTTACGCGTCAGTTCCAACTTGTTCCAACTACTTTCCATAATTTCAGACAGGAATGCTTAGGCAAAAGATAAGTAAGTTGCAAGCTTAGAAGCGGGAAGAAGTTAGCTACAGTAGCTACAAGTATTTAGAATATCCTTAACAACAAGGCCTTAGCAACCATTAAGGTTATTACCCATATTCTGCAACTAGGCAATCAGGGAATTAATTCTACTACGCGCATCCTTTCTTACTTACTTAGAGTCTACCCGAGTCTACCCGAGTCCACCGAGTCCAAGCACTAGTCGAACTGAGGGAGCTGATGTTCTAGATGAAACTGGACCAGGAATTATAAGTACTGGCCCCAAAGCTACTAACTGGGCCGAAACTACTTATGCCTATTCTTAGAATGCGCTAGCAATTATTAGAAGAGCCTACTGACTTGTCTAATTCTTATATAGAATATTATTTCACTTGATTCAATGAATGGATTCAACAGACCCTCTGACTACAAATAAAGATGAAACAGCCCCTCTGGCAGCTCGGGATTAAACTAAGGATTCAACAACTCCGGATAGATAGCTGGTAACCAACCCTGTATCTGGTAACCAACGCTGTACGTGCTCTCAAGAAGGAAAGTGAGAATGAGACTCCACAGTAAGACATAAGCAGGTAAGCTCTAGCGCTCTGTGTTCAATTGACATAGGATTCCATCTCTCCAACCTAGGTGCATAAGGATATCGAATAAGGGACCAAGTGCTCTTAAATGAAAGGTAAGAATTGAACTCGAAAGTAGGGAAGAGACGAGCAACGTAGCCGCAACTAAGTAAGCCTGTATTTCGGAACTCAACTTGATACTTTACCTAGAACTCATGAATCTACTGATCTTGCTTATGCGGATTCCATTGGAACTCACGATGAAACTGGGGATCCAACTACTAATAAAGGGGATTCAACAAGAACAGGTAATTCATAAACATACTTTTTCACACATGACTAGCGGCCCTTTAGCCTTGAATACAATACTTTGGTTATAGATTCTTTTGCCTCTGATGATACTGATCCTCAAGAAGTTGGTCCATAGCTGCGCCTTTGTTGTATAAGAATCAAGTAAAGGCTTTGAAGCTGGGGAAGGAAGTAATGAGCTAGGGCTAATAGATGTAGGTTAGTTACCCATATGATAAGGTATAGTGTATGCCCCATCTTACGCAATTAGTATTGAGTCTTATACTAGATCCGATGGATAGTACCTGTACTTACCTGGCTCATCTCTTCTGTTTGGAGAGCAGGGCAATAACAGAGGTAGGCAGGGCCAAGAAGACAAGTAACAACAACTACGATGAAACGCCAAGAAGACAAGAACGGGAAGTACTTGTGTTGGCGCAGGAGAATCCTTAGTTGCAAGAGCTATAGTTGCTATCAAGAGTTCAATCAATAGGGATAGTCCCCAAACTAGGGCAATAAAAGGTCGAAAGCCCAGGTAGCTTCTTTTCTCATCTCCAAATAAAGAATACAGAATGAAACTGGAACTGAGAAGAAAGAGTGGAACTGGTACATTATAAGAGAAAGAGTGGAACTGGTACATTATAAGAGTCAAAAGAGGAGGTACCCTACCAACCATGTGCTCTCCACACAAAAGGAAGAATGAAACGACTTTCCCTGAGGCCAAACACAGGTTAACTCTTGACTAGTCAACAATATAATAAGAATTTGTCTAAAGGGGGGCTGGACAGAAGAATGGATAGGTGGGCAAGAGAAGCTGTTATAGCAGGGCCAGATCTACCAGTTGTTGCTGTAGCTGAACCCTCTGCCTTTAGTTAGTATAGTCAAGTAATTTGTATTGGGTTCTACTTCCTCTAAATCTTATCTATCTTATTAAAACAAGGGAAGAGAAAGGGTGCCTCTATCCAATACTACTGAATCTGTTTCATCCCGAGTTGATAGAGGAGAGAGAGGCGCGGCCAACTTCAATCTAGTCAATCCTTTTACTCAATAAAAAGAAAGTCATCTCTATTTACTACTTAACTACTCCTACTGGTTTGGCAAGGGAGAGTGTTTTCCCGGGAAACTGGCTCCTGCCGCATAACCGGTAACTCCTGTATTGAACTAATTGAACTAGTTTACTTCCCACTACTCTGGTATTGTATAAGAATGAACCTGTATTGAACTAATTGAACTAGTTGACTTCCCACATCCTTACCTATAGACTGTAGGCTTCTACTCCTTAAACACCTCTGCCTGCTACTGAAGGAATAGTGAGTTTTGCAAAGAAAGCTGCGTTCAGGGGAGAATGGCCTATTCCAGTTTCATCTACTAGCTTGTAAGCGCTTACTTCTCTTTTGGTACTGGGAAACAATAAAGAAAGTAATGGTGCTTGGACTGTACCACGACAAGACAAGGGAAAGCCGATAACCAACCTCTCCATAATCTAAGTATGCTACTGAATGAAAGAATGAAACAAGCCCGCCCCAGGTATGCTAGAGAGAAGAGGTTCACCAACCCATAGTGCTCCCGCCTTTAAGAATAGAGTTTACCGGTCGGTATAGATCAGAGGCCTCTATAGTCAGTTGGGAGAGCCAATTACTATAAGATAAGGGCACAGGACTTGGGAAAGTCAACTATACCACTAGACTCAAATGCGGGTGAACACCCAAATTAGTACAGGGTGGAGTTCTCGTTTCAAGAGAAAGATCTGCATAACCAGTACTTACTTGTTCTGAAGCAACAAACCCTGGCTTCTTCCCTTGTGGGCAGTGAGTGTACGAGTTGACCGGGCAGTAAGTGAAGGAGTTTAGATCGAACAAAAGAAAAGAAGAAAGAGAAAGTCAAGGCCCCTACAACATAATGTGCGCGTCGTGGTCCAAACAATAGAATTGCTTGCAAAGCGAAGGTGCTTCAAGCCTACTTACTTATAAAGCACCCTAAGGCACCCCAAGAGAAGAAGAAGAAGCTGTGTCAGCTGTTCGAAAGTAAGCTGTTAGAGCAGTTTCCAGAGATGAATAAGGAGAAGAAGCTGTAAACTACGTTAGCGCCCTAAGAGTAAGCATAAGTTAAGTTATTGTATAAAAACAGTAATTCCAGAATCAGAGGAGTGATCTGCGCTAAGTTACCTTCCTATAGCTCCGCAGCTAAGTGACCTTCCTTGGGTACGATCTAGCACATTCAGTCATAGATGTTGGTATGAAGTCAACCACCCCTGAACTTATAAGTACTGGCAAGTGTTTTATGGGAAATTACCTATTAAGCCTACTGACTTCCATAGTTCTTTTTAGTCATGAAAGCCAGTACTTAATAATTACCGCGGTTGGCAAGATTGAGTGGAGGTAGGCCTGTAAGATAGCCAGATTAATAATCTGCCCTTATTGCCAGATTAGAAATCTGCCCTTATAGTCAGTTTGGCTGTTTCATCGTCCTAATCTCGAGCGGCAGGAGCTTCAACAGCTTTCGGCGGTGGTAGTGGGTTGGGGCATAGCATAAGAAGGATACAATTGGACTCTGTGCGGTATGGAGCAGGAAGTCGCCCTCAATCTGGCTTTCTCCTTTTAGACGAAGGTAGTAGTAAGGAGCCTTCCTAAGATCCTGACTTATAGCCAATCACGGGACTCTATGAAGCAGAAGATATTCTTGCTAAAAAAGATTCTAATGCGTCATAGGAAGAATTTATGAATGCTGGTGTTGAGCACTTGGTAGAGAATGAAGTCAAACCAAACCCGCCCTTACCGCTTATTCTAAAACTTGAGATTGTTCACTCGCTAGATTCAATATTCCTGTAGTTTAGTTGCGAGAGAGATGAAATGAATTTAGAAATGAAAGTAGAGTTACAGAAGAGAAGCCTAAAGGCAAGTAATTCTAAGGGAGTTGTGTGTATATAATGGGGTAATTAGAGATCAATTTCTAATGAGACACGTTAGAAGAGTTCCTGACTCGATTGATACTTTACCGATACAGAGCAGAGCTGCTAGATACGATGAACTAGCCAGCCTACTGGAATGAACTGATCTCCTTTTTACACAATAACCTTTCTATACTGATTGACTTTGAGCTTTCAAGTTTGGATTCTTGCCCGGCACCAAAGTAGAAGTAAGCGTTAGCGAGCGCAAGAGATCTCAATTCCTATTCTTATGGGCGATGCAAGTGAGATGGAATTGTTGAACAGAAGACTAGCCCAAAATCACTCCAATTCTAGAAGTGTAAAGTAGCAAGTGAAGTATTGAGTTCCCCAACTACTCGTATATCCTTAACTACGCTGAACTGATCTCTCTCATAGACGTCAAGCCAATGTAATATCAATTGCGAAACTTGAAACATATGACTCTGTTAGCGCAACGGGTAGATCGAAAGATTTCACTCAACCGAAAAGATATTCCCATTCCCTTACCGCTTAGCTTTAGGGTTCAGCTGCCTATTTCTGTGGTTACCCATCTATTTCTTATGCTCTATTCAGGTATACATCATTTATTCTTTTCTTATAGCGTTAGTATATTACTTGACTTCATTCTTTCTTCTTTGCTCTATTAGTGGAGTAGTAGTTAGAGTATGACTTTGCTTAGCGCGCCTATAACTAATATATGAATTGATTTCCTTAGCGGACTATGTAGAGACCTTTTTTGACAACCCAGAAGAGCGTTAAAGTCAAGAGAATATGTGTGCCAGGATCAGAAGACAGAGAATCCGATGGGGCCCCTGCTGTGTAAAAGTAAGCATTAGGATTAAGACCTTATAGTAGAGTTATTGTGGATGGAGTGAAAGGCTAATACTTTCGGTTTACTTGCTCGTCAGGGAGTTGGGGAACTAATGAAGCCTATGGTTTGTCACTCAAAAGATTGCCCGTTCGGCGCGTCCCATAAGAGAAAAGTAAGCTAACGCACCTCAACTCGAGCTAAGGAAGATAATAAGAGGTTCATTTAAACATAAGCTCAAGGAAATGCATTTTTCCTAAGATCTTTGGACTACTTCATTATAAGACAATTCTTGTGCTTTGAGCCAGGGTCAACCAAAAAGTAAGGGAAAGACACACCCCTAATAGCTCTTCTACTGCTTAGCCTATACTCTTAGCTTTGGAACTCCCTATAGTCTCTGAATCTTTGCGCTTTCTTTGGACCAATACAACTCTTCTTCTTTCTTTGCTTCGAACTCAACAAACGACGGATCGGATTTAGTAACAAACGAAACTAGCACTAGCACTAGCACTGAGTCTTGCTTAGCTCCTTGTCAAACATTCATGGAGATTGAACTGACATAGTCTAAAAACATGTAAAGTGGGGGCGAACATAAACAGTAAACTCGAACAACACTGAACCTTGATTCTTAATAATAAGTACATTCTCCACGATACCTTGCTTCAAAGCCATGACGAAGAAAGGAGTCGTTTGTCCTTTTTGATTGCCAGAACTCAACTGGAAGAACACTTTTATGCCAACACACAGATTCCACTGATTGACTTTGCGTTGAAGAAGCACCTCTATCCACTTTTTTACACCCACCGCTTGCTGTTGGCACATAAGAAAAACCCAGAACTGGAACCAGTACTTATAATTTCTGGCTCTCATCATGCTAATGACTCTAAACTTTAAGAACAAATAGGTGCCGAAGACTTGCACCCGACCTAAACTCTAAAGTGCCTTAGTGAGTTTCGAAGCTATGAACTAGCGCTGTTGCTTCCTCCATAACTCTCTCACGTTAAGGACAATGGCAAAGATAGAATCCATCCTTTCTACGATCATACCTGGGGCGGGTTTTCAAGCAAAAGAAGGGGTACACCATTGACTATTTCCGGCCAGTACTTATAATTCCAGCGAATCCCTTTTTCATGCCCCCAGTACTTATAATTCCGCGGCACCGCCTAAAGGTTCTTCTTAGTATGCCGGTGGGTAATCAAATAAACGATACTATCAACCTGTAGAAATCCACAAACACATAAGAACCGAGTTCGGTTGGCTTAGTCCATTCTCACAGCACGCCTCCAACGGAAGGGGATAGATTCAGTAAACCACTTTGCCTTTGCTATTGCTACTGCTTTTGCTTGATCTCAGTAAACCACTTTGCCTTTGCTATTGCTACTGCTTTTGTTATGCAGGTGATCTACTTCTTTGTGTACCATTGTAAATAGCTATGTATGCATAGGGAGTCATTACATACATATGGTGGAACTTATATATACGATATAGGCGCTGCGCTCTAAAGATTCAATTCATTCTTAAGACAGTTAAGGTATAGGTAGCCTGTTTCCCTTAGCCCAAGGTGCTCTGACTCTTCTCTTTGGGTGCGAGCGGAAGTAAGGTATCTGTCTGTTTGTTCTAGTTTCATCCTAGGTTGTTGTCCGATTCAACAAGTCTGGTTTCTTTGGGTACTTGTTTGTTGTCTACGATAGGGTTTACCGCCTTAACCCTTATGTAGGTGGTAGGGTGCCTATTGAAATTATAAGTACTGGCAAACAAATGGAGCAAGGAGCATTAATGAAGAAAGCAAGTCCTGCAGTGTTGTTTTCGTCTTCAAGTAGAGTTATTGTTGAATCGACTCTCGAATCAGAGGTTATTCTAGAAATACGGGGGAGTTTTATAAGAATACAGATCTTCACAGCAGTGCCAAAGTAAGATGAAGCAGATATGCACGAACAGGAACAGGATATGAAGCTAATGTGGTTCGGTGTGACTTTAATCCTATGGAGGTGGCGGCAGAATAAAGTACTTTTTTTTCATATTCAGTATCGGGTGCGAGTGTGTGTTGTCGATTCTGAAAGTGGAGTTTATTTAGATGCGAGTGTTACGGTTCAATAGTAAGCTGCAATCGATTCTGTAAGTTTAGAGTCAATAGTAAGGTGCTTGCAGTTTAGAGTCAATAGTAAGTGTGCTAAGCTATGCAAGTCGACTTGACTCCTCTGACTATTGGACTGAGAGCCTTCCTGGCGTGGCTAGAACTGATACTTACTTCAACTCATAAGAAGGTACAGCGCTACTCTCATTGAATACCAGTTTACACGTGTTGCGCGGCGAGTGATGAGCCCTCGGGTACGAAAAGGCGAAACAATTAACCCGAGGAAACAGGTTCATGCCTGCTTTTCAGACGTGGATAGAGCAAAGCGGACCGGATCATCATCGGACCCGATTCGAAGTAGTCGGAAGTTATACTATACTTATCTTGGAGCTTTTCAACAAGTTGTCCAAATTCGTATACGGAGTCTCAAGCCTCGCAGACATCCGCCTTTCAACATCCCACTGATCAACGTACGGATTATTACCTCGGTTTGTAACCAATTGACCGTCTGTCTGGCTTAGCGTAGACATGGGCCAAAACTCAAATACCCCCGACAGGTAAATAGGTAAGTCCAAGTAGAAGAAAA
The DNA here is from genome assembly GCA_001649415.1 of Musa itinerans. NCBI lineage: Eukaryota > Viridiplantae > Streptophyta > Magnoliopsida > Zingiberales > Musaceae > Musa > Musa itinerans. Next base: position 156,217 of record LVTN01000074.1, on the reverse strand, counting down.
GAAGAAACTCATATAACAAAGTACTGTCATTATAGACCAGTTGTCTTGAAGCCCCTATAAACCGAGTAAAGCGATACTGAGTTATTATAATAAGGCAACTTACTTGTAACACAAAACCTACTATTATTGCAATAACAAGACGAGAAGATTCTTTACCTCAGTAAGCTAAGCACCAACTGACCTGTAATTTGACGTATGACTACAGCGCGCATGACGCATGGTGAAAGCTTAATCTCATCTCTAGTTGTACCAACGAGGAGAGAAAAAACAAGAACTGGCTCAACGTAGCTAAATAAGGATCGAATCGAAGTTGTAACGCCCGCTCTGACTCTTTAGTAGACTCTAACACTTCAAGTAAAAAACCTTGACTATGGATTTGCCGATCCCTTATTAGAATTCGCGGAGTGAATGAGCACATGATGAAGGAATGCTTTTACAAGGGGTGGAAAGATGTTCGATGCTTACCTATATGGACAAGCAGTCAAACCTCTATTCCCTTTGGCAAGTAGAAAATGCACTTTAACTTATTAATTGGTCCTGAGTGAAAACAAATGAGCTTAAGAATAAATAGAAAGCGCGCTTAATAACCTTGAGTAGCGTGAAGACCAGCTGGACCGCCTTCGAAGGCACACGTGAAGAGAACACCTTTGAGTTTTCTGCATTTCTTTCTTACCTACCGTCGTAATAGACGGGTTTCCGGGGGCGTCGAAGCTTACTTTGATGGGCTCGCTATGTCTTTCTTCCTCTACCTTAAGTCGACCGGGTACTTAATTACTTTCACTCCCATCGGCCGGCTCCTTTAGCCGCATCGATTGTAAGAGCTCTCAAAAAGAAAGTGTGTTTTTTTCTTATAGTATATATGACTGAGTAAAGACTGACTTTCCACATATTGATATGGCCTGAGAAAAGGTAGGTAGCTTATCCTCACTCGATCGACAATTTACTTACTATTACTATGGTTTGATTCCTGTTATATGTACCTGCTAAGGCAACCCTGTCCGCATTTTGATGTTTAGGATTGAGCTTCTGATGTAGAATGAATAGTCAAGGGCCAATTAATAAGTTCTGGTGTTTTGAGCGGATCCACACACACCTGAACAGACGAGTCTACGCCCTGCCAGCACTAGAGCCTTTCCCACCCCAGGGGAGCGAGCCCATAATGAGAGTAAGATCCATGCCACCCTATCCAAATAGAAAAAGAAAAAAGAAGAACGAGAAAGTGGGTAGACCCATGGGAAGAAAACAAACGGAAAGAAATCTTGGGTACATCCAAGAGAATGAAAGAAGAACAGAGGGCTTTCTTTGAGCTTAGAGGTAAGCTACTGGGAGTTATTAGCTCAATTTACTAACGCTCCTACTACCGAAACTAGCTTAGGAGCTTTTCAAAGAAATGAAATGAATCCATCTCTTCCTACGTAATTGGAAGAAGCATCAAGCTCAAATGACTTTATGAATCGTTACTGGAATTCGCCTATAGAATCTTCTTTCTCCACTGCTTTATAGAAAAGTATACTTCTTAAGCTGGGGCGGTCTCTTTTTAGTAAGTTTCCGGCCAGGACCATGTTTATGGATAAGCCGTTGTTTTCCCTCCAAATGCGGAAACCCCAAAAGTTGGAGTGCTGAGCCCTTTGCTTTGCTTTCCATTTTCCTCGGAAAGAAAAAGGCTTAATTAAGGTAGGGATCCCCTCTAGTTCTGACCAGGTATACTCTATAGCTCTCCGCCGTAAGAACCTTAGAGCTCAAAATGCAGGCAGGATATATTCCAAAGTCCAATTGTGAGCCTATATCTTAATCGGTAGCTTACGAGCATATCGACGTTCCATCTCGTGTCGTGGGAGTCCATCTTCCTTCCCGTTTGTTTAAGTGAGAGTTCCCTTCGGGAGGTGGGCAAGTGAGCTCCACCGGCCAGTCTCCGAGGGTCTAATACAGGGAGTGACTAAGGTTTCAAGGGGAGGCGGAAAGTTAACAAGCCAGTTTCTTTCACCAATCCAGTGAGCTAGCTCCTTTCTTTCTTCGAGTGTGGAACTAAAACCTATAATCTATTCGATGTTACCTACGAAGATTTCTTAGGATAGCTCAAAGACTGATTAGCGGAATTCCTAGTGAGTTTCCAGTAATGAAGTTCTAAGGCCAGTACTTTATTCTCACTTCCCGACATTCCATTTGAACCTTCGCAAAGACAATGGTTGTGTTGTATAGAACGAGCTCATAGCCCTAATAGCAGATTGAAGCTGGAATAGCTAGTATGAATCGCAATCCCAATGCAATGCTTCTCTCTCTTTACCTATATCATTCCCCTTCATGTGAGATTCTTTGGATAAGATATATGGAGTAGGGACCAGTTAGTTTAGATAAGATATATGGAGTAGGGACCAGTTAGCGGAAAGAGCGAGCCAATCTTTCTTTCTTTTGCAATCTTCCAAAATCCAAGGAATTTGAGAAACCATCAGGAACTTAATTACTGGTGGCCTTATCTCTACTCGAGTGTGTGAAGCAGGTTGGAAGGATGGGAGAGAACAATGGTAAACGGCTTTCTCAAACGGTGAACCATCAATCGCTGAGCCTGGAATTAATACCCATCAAAAGAAAGGAGGTGGAACAGATCAACGATCCTTCTCCTACTATTGATCTCAGGATGGAAACAAAGCCCCGTCGTAGCTTCTTATTTTTAGGTAAGCCGTGTTAATACCCAGGTCTTCTTATAGGGTTGTGAGAGGGAGAATCGGAAGGGGATCAAGAGTCAACCATCCTTCGCTGCTAAAACCATACCTGCTGTGCACTTTGTGGACGTCTCAAAGCTTAAAGTATATAGTAAGGGCCCTTTGTTTGGATGGGGAGAGACCACACATAAAGATAGCGCAGGACGCCTACCTTCGAGTTCTAGGGCTTTACTAAAGCAAGCATAGCTTAACCCTTAACATAAAGCACCTTCATATTTCTCAGATCCCTATTCTTAGGGTAAGGAAGATGGCAAAGCAGCTGTGGAAACCAAGCTAAAAGAACTCGCTAACCTTCGCTTGGTAAGGGTTTATTTTGGATTGAGAACCAGTTCTTCCTCAGATTCAAGGAAAAGAGAGAAAGGCTAACGGGGATGTGTCAAAGCCGAAAGGGCGGAAGCAGCAAGTCGCTGGGGAATGGCCAGATTACTCTCTGCCCTCTGCTCGGCAACGCAATTACCATGCTCTAACGAGTACCAACACCCCTATGCAAACTCACCTCACTCTAGCTCATTTCCTTCCGCGTGACATGGATGATCCTACGAATCCATTTCTTACTTCACCACGATCCATTAGGTGAAACGGTTGTGCAAAGTGTGTTTTTTTCATAGAGGCAGCGTGGTTATAGTACTCTGATTGTGCCAGCCATGCAATTCGTACTGCATTGGCTAAATTGCTAGAAACTCTCTAAATGGAGGCTCACTCTATAAATGGAGGCTCGATAAGTGTTCTTCATCAAATTCCAATCAAAGAAATGGAGTAATAGCACGCTACTATTGCAGATGCTGTAAGGCTCGCTCCAATTGTAAACGAAGCACGTAGAAAACGAACTGTGCCAACGAATGATTAAGTCGAACCAACAAAGTTTGTAGATAATATTAGCTTTGGATCCATTTGAGACAGCAACCTAGTGTTGTTTAGGAAAGCCTTGTGCACCGAAAAAGAAGTCAAAGAGAGAATGCCTCACATAAGTTAGGATCTATGGAGGAGGAGGGCGCCCACAGTAAAGGGATAGGAGGTTACTAGCACCACTTTAATGCAGAAAGCACTTTGTATTCGGTAAGAACTTTAGCATTGGTCATCATCCCTGCCGAAACAGCATCGTCTTTCTTTTTTATCCAATCAAAGCAAAGCTACCACTCGAGAGAACTTTTCATTCCCACTTTCGTTTCCCCTACCAACTAGCTATAGCCTATTTTTGTTCCACTCTGCTTTACACTCCGAGCCGAGGGTTCTTTTCGATCATAAGCATCCAAGTTCCATTCATGGCCTGGTTTCAGATTGAAGAGAATCATAAGTCATTAATTGGATTATTCAGAGATTTCAGTCTTAGGCCCCTTTCAAGTTATCCTCATATACTGAGGTATCAGCCCTACGCACATTGGTTTAAGGACGTTCCCTCTTGTTATCCATGGATAATGATAGAGAATTTCGTTTGACTTTGGCGGTTATTCTGCCTCAACCGACTGGACCACTTTTCTCTCTTTGATTTGAGAAAAAGGAAAAACAAACCATCAAGCATGCGGGTACTTTGTTTGATCAAATGCGGATTCCTCCAATGTTTCCTTTGATTGAAATCTCGCTTCGAAATGATAGAGAATTTTGTTTGCCTTTGCTGCTGCGGCGTCTTCCTTGGGATACCCATGTAGAATAGAGTTCCTGGAAACGTTCCTTTAAGTAGAAGTGTTTTAAAGACCCGGCCCTTACTATTAATTTGCTTACGAGTAGCTAAAGAAATCGCTGGTGGATATAGTAATTCTAAGTAAAGGCAGATGCTTACGAGTAGCTAAAGACATAGCGAGTATATCAACCAAATTCCAAGTTCAGTCTTTCGCTATCCAACCGCCTACTGGGATTTGGAAAGAAAACAAACATAAAGCTCGAGCTAATATCATTGTTTTAGTAGCACGTGGCTGGAATTATAAGTACTGGTCGTCGATTGTCAAAAATAGAAAGAGACAATTGCCAACGAATGAATTGGAAGAGGGGTCCTCGCTACTGGGTTGAGTATCATATTCTATATTTGTTTATAGCACCCCGTGCCCGGGACGCAGGATAACTCTTATGGGCTACATCCTATAATGAATAAGCTTACTATTTCCATCTTTCTTACGAGTATAAGGGAGCTCGAGATAGCACGCACAACAAACCGAACCAAGACCTTATATGACAGGTACTCTACTCAGACACACTTTTTCCATCATCCATCTAGATGAAGAGAGGTGTCGTTGACCAGTGGCGCAACATACTAATAGTAAGAAAGTAGCCAGGAGACGTAGCTCAATAGCTCTATTCAATAGAAATCCGTTTTATACAACCAAAGGGCTACTAGCATGAGTAAGACAAGAAGCACTACTAATAATTCCACCGAGCAAGAACCCTGCCTATAAATAAAGGTAGTAAGAATAGTCGCTCCAGTGCCTGGTATGAGAAAGGTATATCATATCGATATGACCAGTACCAATTTGTTTTTTGCTTTTCTTCGAAAAAGATTGTATGTGCACTACGGAATTGGTAGATACTAAAATACAAGCAAGGGACTATTTACTTGGTTTTACTTCCACTAACTCTCATGCGAGAAATGTCTCCAAAAGCCGCAGCTAGTCAATCATTCTTGTTTCACGATCAGCTAATTCCTCAATACAAAGGCGTGACTCACTCTGAGATAAGTAAAACTACGTCGGGCATGCTTTTATACGATGAACATTAGTAAAGTTCCTATTTATGTTATGTGCCTTTCTCACCAATTCTTATTAACAAATAATGGATCAATAGACTTCTTTTCCGTCCCCTTCGTCGTCTACTCACCAACTCTTTGCCTTTGATCTGGGACCCTTGAGTGACACGATTCTTAGTAGTCTATTATTATTACAGTAGGTACTCTCTAACTATTACCCAGACCGAGATAGAGATGGACGAAGGATCTCCTCTGACGCTAATAGATAAAAAACCCGGGTAAAAGAATACTAAGCAGACTTGAACTCCTCCTTTCTAGTAGCAATTCTTACAACAAACTTTTGCTTATTATGTAGCAAATGCCGCTGATGCGTAATACATTGAGTGGGACTGATTTACTTGAGCGGATAGGACAGAGCGCCATCAACAGACGCGAAGAAAGCACCTACCTGGGGGGAACTGAACAGCCTCGATCCTAATCTACTCACAGAATACCTTGCCTAGCTCTACTTTATTATAGCAGGAACCCTGAGTCCGCCTTTCTCTCGTGGCTTTCGCACGTTGATCTTTCTATCCGAAAGTGCAAAGGGGCTCAAAAAGGAAATACCTAAAGAACTCTGGGAAATAGTAATCTCCAAAAATACCAAAATGCTTTTGAATAGATTGGCAACCATGCCCGGCATCAAGTGGAAGAGTCAACATTCCTCTTTCTACAAGACAAGAGACCTTGTGGACCTAAGGTATCTCACGACCGACTCTTCCTGTTCTATTGATCCAAAAGCATCCAGCAGCGCCATGCCAGATTTCATAAGTAGACACTTCCCTGATCCCCACGACAATGGAGAATATGGGAGCAATCAAGCCTAAGAATCCGGTTCCCCCTCTTAATCCTTGCTGCTTCCTTAACTCTTGACCTCTTCTCATGCATGGTCCGGGTGCTGGCAAGAAAGTTCCATCATAAGCATCCTATACCCTTATGATAATACCCTTAAGCATCAGCATCCTATATCCTTATGAGAATACCCTTATCAGAATAGCCGTCTTATCTTTATTCCTTAACAAGCACAGCACATTAAAACAAGTCAACACGAGAAATACCTCTGCTAGGAAGGACCAATGAGGGCTCTGTAACTACCAAACACTTTACAAACCCTCCTTTCACAAACAAGTCACAACTAATTCCGTTTCATTCTGTTATATAATCCCAAAACATCAATTCCCCACTCGATTTATCTCTAGAATGTCTTTCTAAAAAACTCCTCTTTGAGTCATATAGTTTCAAGAAATCAAAAAGAGTACTACTAAAGATATAGAGAAAGCCAAAGTGGGGGCCAATCTACAATCTACTAATTTGTAGTAAAATGAAAGTTTAGGATGTTTCGAATAAGCGGTGCATTGATTTTGGTCTTTATGGTCTTGCATATGGGAATTCATGCTTTGGTAAATAGATGGGGATATAGATTCGGGAGCTTTGGTGTGAGCTACGGAAGAGCAATATGAATTTGGATTCTCAGCTCTTTCTTTGGAACTTGATAAGATCATTCAATTGTTCAGCCTCACGGACCAAGACACTGAATTGAAGCAGAGAATTAGTGACTATAGAGACTTGAGCAAAATGCAGTTGATATGATGCACTCAAAATCATTACTCCTTTCACGGGGCTATTACTAGCTAAAATGTTTCATAGGTGTCATCCAAGGCAAACCAGACTTCAATCCTACTTTCGCTTTCCTGGCTGGCAAGAGAGGAATAGGTGCATCTAATAGGGACTCGGTAATAACTCTCCAAAATAGGTTGCTGACGCCGGCCTTTATTAATACCCGAATCCTTGATGCCTCTGTAAGAGTGGGCCTCTTCTCATGATTTGGGTGAACACAGTCAAGTCCCACCATAAGCATACTACGCATCTACACTGCATGAAACGTCCCTTTCCACTTTTGATCAACTGCCTAAATCCGTTTCCCTCTATACCTTTAGCTCTATACCTAATCAACAAGCACCGTACCAGCATCATCGACAGGCATTTTCCCTATAGCTACCTATAGCACCACTACACCGAAGCTGTCAACATCCGTTTTCTGTGATAGAAGACCTGAATACACATATTCTTGAGCAAGATATCCCATTGTCCCAGCTGGTATTCTAGCTTCTATGGTCATAGAACTATCTGAACTATATGCAATGCAACTAAAAAGAAAGCTCCCACTCTATTTGTTCCTACTAAAACTCAGGAATTAGAATAGAATCTTTCTATAGAGCACGTGGTATAGATCTTTGTAAAACCAGACCTTCACTTCATTCTTCAACGGAAATTGATTCTAGTGCCCCGAGCCAAACAGCCGTCAAACAATTCTTTCTTGAAAAACTTCCTTACGCGGTCAACTCGATGACGCACAACTCGCCTTAGAACTAAGTATTGCTTCCACTGATGATCTTGATATCTCTCCCCGGAGTCTGATGCTTCTTTCTCTTGTCGACTCCACTTTCCCGTATTCGGATCCTGTATAAGAAACGAGAACTCCACTTTCAGACGAAAACTAAACAGTTGAGATTCGCATTCCTTTATATGAGATTACTTCTTTCGCACCCTGAACTAAGGTAAGGAGTAGAATATAGGCAAGTATGCGCCCATAGAAAAGAATGGAATTGAGTGCACCACTGCTTTCAAAGTAAACAGAGCAAGCAAGCGTAGAACACGAACTGTTCCTTGGTGGCGGATAGCCATTCTTGACTTCAGTACCAGAGGATAGGTTGTCAAGGGAGACAATAAGGGAAGATTATTAATCTGGCTAGTTGGCTCGTCTTTATTTCTAACTACCAGCCATCGCAGGCAGATCGCAGGCAGCTGGAGCTGCCCTTGCTTTACTGTCTCTAAGCTCTTAGACTCATTACTTATGGAATCGAAACCCGGCTAGCACAATACCTTAACTCAAAACCGGTAATTGAACTGGGACACTACCTACTTAAACAACTGCTAGCAAGAGTCTTTCTTATAGTAGACTTCCCTTACTTACTTGCTTTCATGCCTTAACTACTTTATCTCATTACCCAATCCCTTGTTTCCAGTCTTATTTCCTGCCAATTAGTTCTTTGACTCCTTTATATGGGCCTGGGGTACTCTAATACTTATTAATTCTTCAACCTTACCTGCTCGAACTAACCCTTGAGTCTAGCTATCCCGCTTATGAGCCTGCCTCCACTAACTACTATAGTCTAACTTTCCTACCTATCTGTTTACCTTTACTTGATTTATATTAGTCTACCTTTACTTGAGATTCTTTCTAAAACAGGTGACTTCAACTCTAAAGTAAGAATAGCTGACCCGGGTTGAATAACTGAACTCAAACAGGTGGAATAAAACCAGTGCTTATAGGACTTGCCCTACCGCCCCCTAACCTTGCTTTTACAACAATTATATGGATATTGATATGTATCTATCATATTCTATTTGCTATCACTATGAGACTTTAGCAACTAACCAGTATAGAATCCAATTACAAACTATCAGAAACAAACCCCAGAAACTTACAATAAGGGCAACCTAAAGCTGGCGCTTATATGGCTTGTTACTACGACTATCAAGAGCTCAACTCAAAACCCCAACTACCACGGGTAATGCTCGAACTCGGAACTCGGCATTGCAGAAAGGCGTCTAAGGATCGAAACACTGGGGAAGGGGGGATCCTACTCTTTCTTCTCGGAATATGTTTACTGATCTGTATCCTGCTTTACTTGCTTTTCTACTTTGACCGATGTCAGTTAGCCTTCTACTGCTTTGTTGAGTTCTACCTCCGAAGCCAGTTCTCGTCAGGAACCTTGCCTTGCCTGCCACTGGGATAGAAGAAAATTGACTGGGGGTAGATAATCAAAATGGAAATGGGGAATTGCACCACTGATCTAACATCGGTATTGGCCCCTGACAACTCCACTCTTGACTTGGATTCTATCGCGACTGACCTCGAAGCTCTCCCTTACTATTTGATTCTCTAACAACTGATACCAAGAGTTCAACCTAATACTTTCACTAGGAACAGTGGGATCTAGCTATTACTACTATCATAGCAGGATGGAACTACTGCTTCTCATACTTTATATCATACCCAGGAAGCCAGCGACTACCTATAAGTAGTAATCCGGTAACTAAGCCCATATCCCTTGACTCTATCCTTGCTCTACTATATCCCATTCCGAAACTCTTTACCTAAAATAAGCTTGACTCTATCCTTGCTCTACTATATCCCATTCCGAAACTCCTTACCTAAAATCCGTATTTCAACCATTAGTCTGTCCCGCCCCCTTCTATTAGGCGCTTACTTTACTTAGCACTTCCATTCTGTAACTTGCTACTATTAGAAATGGGACTAGTGCCTTGGATACTGTCTTGCGCCATTGATTGGCGAGTTTGATTGTTCAATTACTTATTAATAAGACCAGATCGATGATTAGAGACTAAAAGCCTGTAGTGATAGGTTTAGACAAGAGAATGTAAATACCGCTAATGAAAGGCTTACTAATAGACAGGAATTACAGGCTATGACTATGAGACAGTAAATAAGATTTGATATCTGTTGCCTAAGAGCTACGTAGGGGACTTAAGTCTATAAGCAAGGATACAAAGAGCAGTACCTTAGAATGAGAGCAAAGGATATATACTTAAAGAAGGCAAGGGAAAGCTTGGAAGCACTAGTTCCATTCGTAGTTTAGAGCTCGATTCCCTATTGTTATATTTCTTCTTTTATGGAAAGAGTTCTTATCACCAAAAGTTCTGTCCTATCCCAGCAAGGGGCCCTAAAGAAGCAATACCCTGATAACACTCGATCGAACCTAAGTAGTACGAGAATGATAGAAAGCATAGTCAGACCAATAGAAAGGAAAGTAAGACTATCAGAAGTGTGGGCTAACTACATAATTCAATAGGTCAGCGGATAATTCAGTAAGTAAGTGGAAGCCCTAGTTGTTAATTCCATTCTATAAGAGGCCCCCGTTTCAAAGGTTAAGAAGAGGTATTGTGGGGCACTAGGTTGATTCTTTACAGTAGTGATAGAAGCCTTGTTTGTATAAAAGCGATAACCTTGTTAGCCCTTATTTCACTCTGTTTCTTTTATTTCAGTATTCGAGTTAGTAGTAACAGGCTAATAGGGGAAAGAAATCATTAATAAGTATTTAAGAGCGGACTACTTAAGTAATAGGCATAAGACTAGAGGCGGGAAGCAAGGATTAGATTAGCTCAAAGTAGTGTAAGTTTGGAACAAGAGAATAGGAAGCAGAGACAGAGTAGTAAGAAAAAGAGTTCAGTTAGTTCGGGTTGGGTTTGGCAATCAATATTTAGTTATTCCTCTGACTTATTTGTTTGATGCTACTTCCCTATACTCTTATCTTCATAACACTGGATCATATCTCAATTCTAATGATACTGAGTTTTGTTCTAATACCCTAGCTGGAAAGGAATGAAAAGCAATAGGCATAGAATGAAAACAAAGGTAAATAAGGACGAAGCTGACGAGCGATACTATAGCTCTAATTGAGAATTGTTAGTCTTATAGGAAGTAATGGGCAAAGTAATACTTAAATAGGTAAGCTGAATAGACAAATAGGGATGTTAGATCAGTAGCGGCAGAGTGAACTAAAGGTGATTCAGACTAAAAGAGAGAAGTGCCAAGCTAAAAACAAGGGCAGCTGACGATGCCTAACAATCGAATTAAAGAATCCAAGTAAGTAGTCAAAGAATGAAACAAGTACTATCTGGTATCTGGTATAAGAATGAGAATGGAGCTAACCAATAGAAGACTTAACCCCAGTGCTAGCAAGAACCCAACCACTAGAAACAAGACTTCGACCGGGTAACAAAAAGACTTCACCCAGGCATTCCAAGCCAGAACTTCTAATAATCGGCCCCGCTAATCAGACTGGTACTTAAACAAAGGAGTAAGGGAATGGAGCTGGCATGACCAGAACTAGACACCCAATTAGCAGACTAAAACACGGCACAAACAGGCTATACGACCAGTAAATCAAAGAATGTAACCCATACGTCTCAGGCTGGAGCTAGTAGGTGTAAGGCTTTGACTGCTGCTAGCAAGAATGGCACTGGAGCTGGGCCTTCTATTAAGTTCTGGAGCTAGTTCAACTCAGAATCGAACCCCTGTTTCCAAGCCTGATACGGTGCCTGCTGAGACTTAATCCAGTGCTGCTAGGACTGCAGCTATGTCACTAAGGTCTAGAAAACCACTGCTATCAAGACTTAACCCAATGCCAACCAGAACCAGTGACCGGTGTGCTACTTCAGACTTCAACAAGGTAGTTGGGGAGTCCACTTCTTACCAATACCACCTAGTAGTTACAGGCTATAGCTACGTCTAACACCGCATTCAACCACTAAATCAAAGAGTAAAACCAGTAAGGGCAAGGATGAAACTCCTAAGTCACAGAATGGAACTAAGAGGTGGGCGAGGCAGCTAGTAGTAAACTCAGAATGCAACCACTGTTCGGGGCTAGTAAGGGATAGAATTGACCTACTTCTCGTCTACCCTGCGCTCTAAACTCATAAGTCCAATTAATACTTGCTGTCCTTCTGCTTCTACTAATTCTACTGATGAAACTGATTCCACTGGAAACTAAGAATGAAACCGGGTAGTTCAAGAGTCAAACTGGTTAGTAGAAGCCTTAAAGTCAGGGCAGTGAGGTAGTATTGGCAGGGAAGGTATCCAACTCTAAAGTAAGAAGAAAAAGAGTTCAAAGAGCCTAGCCTAATTCAGGTATCAAACTACTGATCTCAAGGTGTGGGAAGGGCCAAGCTACTAATACAAATAGGGATAGTTTTAGGCTGCAATCGTGCCCCCTTAGAGTAAGTCTAGTTTGTGGATGGAGAGTTTCATTCTTTTCGCTGTGACTGATGTAACTGATTTCGGTGTTAGAGAAGTCAAGTTGGTTCCTGTTTTCGGGGGCTAAAGTGTTCTAGTTAATTTCTTCCTATTAGAAATCATGCTATTTTAGTGTATTGAAATGAGGGTATCAAGTATCAACAGGTGTATACGACTAGAACTTAATTACTTGTGGTCGTGGTCTAGTTTAATTAGTAGTCGTTAGTTTCATCCCTAGTTTAATCCCCCTCATTAGGAGTGGAATCCCTAGTTGAGTCTTCCTCTGTGCCTGCCCTTAAGTAATTGGTGTGAGTTGAAGACAAGAGGTCGGGTAGGGGTTAACTCACTGGTAAGAATGTAGCTAAGTAGGTAGGGGTTAACTCACTGGTAAGAATGGAGCAGTCCTCCCGGGAGTAAGAATTCACCTAGAACTACTTAGGGACATTACCAGTAGTACAAATACCTAGCAGAGTAGGGTACTGTTGAAGTCTCAAAGTAAGTGAGTGAAGACTGGTTGTTAGTGGTTTAATGTAGCTCAAAAGAAGGAGTGCAATTCTGAGTCTACCAATTGAGTGGAGTGGTTTTAAGTCTTACAGTGTACCCCGCAGTGGGTAAGGCTGTTACTCCCTAGTGGCATTCTGGTTAGTACTAGCATCGGTCTGCCCAGCACCAGCTTAAGTCTGAAGTAGCTAAGTATCAGGCTAAGTAGCTGGCGTCTTAGTCCTGTCTGAGTGGGGGTTGGTGTCCGCCTAGCTCGGGTTGAAGCCTTACAGTTAGTGGTTTTACTCTTAGATGCAGTGATTTGAGTCTGCTTGTTACTGCTCTTTCATTCTTGGATTGATTAGCTCCATTCCGAGCAGTATCGGTTGAAGCCTTAGAAGCACTGGCTCCATTCTCATACTTCTTAGGGACATTCTGATACTGACTAGCTCAATTCTTGGACTTACTGGTGGCATTCTTGTTAGCAGTGCTACCGATCCTGGCTTTGATTCTTATCTATACTCAGGGAAGACTTAAGAATTAGGGAGTGATTAGAGACCTCAGCTACCTAGCTTCCGGCTGAGCAGCACTGGTTCTAGACCTTAGCTACAGAGCACTTCTAGTAATTGGTCCACTAGCTTCAGTACAAGAATAGCTGCCCCTACTTTCAGTCTTACCATCACTTGTTTGAGTCTGATTAGGAATGGTTTCAGGCTTGGATTCACTGGTTGTAGTCTCTCCCTTGTCAGCTCCATTCCTTCACTTCCCTGTTTTAGTCTAGCTACCTCGACTTTCAGTCTGAGTAAGAGTAGTTGGAGACCTTAACTACTCGCTCACCAACCAGTTCCATTCTTCCATTCCGTACTCCTAGCCTGGAGTTCCACTCGGTATTAAACAAGAACCAATTACTTAAGTGCTGGACCTTCTAGTAATTCCAATTCTCTTTGAACTCACTCCTACTGTTGATCCCCGGGTTTACTTTTTCACTCACTCCGACTTAATAGTTGCTCACAAGAACTCAATTCCGGAACTCTTCACTCCCTTAACTACTAGCTCATTGGAGAATAGATACCCTTACTCTTAGGCTTGAACTGCCTAGCTCACCTCTCTTATTGTTAGTGGTTGAATCCTTTAACTACTTAGGTAAATTCTTGACTTCAGTACCTGATGAGGCTAGTTCAATTCCAGACTTCAGTACTTAACTTATAGCTTCCTCGCCAACACCCTCAACAAGAAATGACTAAATGAGACTCAACTAGGGCAGCTAGTGTTCCTAGGCAAGTAGACAACTAGGTGAATTCGGCAACTACAAACTCATACAACAAATACTGAGGAAACAGGACTACTTTCCACTCAAAGGCAAGTCGACAACTAGGTAAATTCTTGAATGACTATAGTATGGCACTTAACTTAGGCTGAAACTCGGTATTAAACTATAGGCTTTCAGCTCCTTTCTTTCCTTCCGCATTTAAAGCCTTCTACTTATCCTACCGTTTCATTCTTTGCCTTGCTAGCTTCAGTCTTTGACCTACTACTCTCCTTCTGGCTTGCCCACTTGCCCACCTCTGACTCGGGGCTTTAAGTCTCGTTGTTAGGTACCTGGTTCTGGTAGTTAGTAGCATCAGCCTGCCGATCCCTTGTTTCGTTCTCACAGTTAGTTGTTTAAGTCTTAGTGGTACTGGTTAGAGACCCTAGCTACCCGGTTGCATTCTGATCCTATAGAGCACTGGTTCAATTCTGAGTTAGTTTGTATTGTATCCATTCTTAGTCATATGAGCTTACTAGCTGGTTTCACTCTGTGACTCCTTGGGTCAATTCTGGGATTGGTCAACTGACTTAAGGCTTACTACTACCTGGTTGATTTCTGATCCACTACCCTATAAGCACTGGTGGAATTATGACTTCCTACCCTAGCTAACCAACTTACTATAAGGCACTCCTACTGGCCTACTAGCTAACATCTGAGTTCAATTCTAACTTTCTACTTAACACCAGAGCAGGAACAGGGGCAATCCATAGTCTAGGCACCATCCCGAGTGGTTGTCAAGAGGGCAGGTTATCGAGTCAACTTCCTGATTTGATTCTTGGACTCCTTAGTTCTATTCTTCAACTAGCATCGGAGACTCGGTGGTGTAAGCTGCTTGAAGGCTTCTACTATCTAGTTCAGTTCAATTCTGGATCCTATCACTTCATTCTTACTTTAAGTCTAGAGCTACAGGAGCTAATTCTGAGTAGCGCTGGTTCCCTTCTTCAACTACTGGTTGGCGACCCCGAGTGAAGAGACTGGTTGGTAGTGGTTGGTGTCTGAGTACCTAGAGGCATCGGCTTGGATTCACTAGCTCCAGAAAGTAAGTAATTGGTAGCCCTAGTTGAAGTCTTACACCTGATAGCTCCATTCCCGGGTCTACTTAGTTGCATTCTGGTTGATAGTGGTTTCGTTCTTGTCCTTGTTGGCTACTACTTAGGTGCATTCTTCACTGAGCTTCTCTAGTTAGAAGCAAGTCCTGTATTTGCAAGTAAGTAAACAAAGTAAGTCAACTCGCCTAGTAACTGACTTAAACAACTATCCACACAAACAAGTAAGTAAACAAGAACCATAACTAGAACTGGAGTTACTATTAATACCTTAACTCTTGACTCCTATACTAGAGGCCAAGTCACTACTTTCTTTCTTTCCCGCTTCACCAACTTACTATAAGGGCTCTTATCCTCTACCTCTGTAAACTACTACTTCTTAAACACCCGGTTCATTCTTGTTAGCAGTGCTTTCAGGAAGTAAGTAATTGCGAATAGTGGTTTCATTCTGATCTTATCCCTAGAGCAACTGAGTTGAGTTCCATTCTTTTTAGTAGTAGTTCCAGAACTTATAATAACCGGTTGGTGTTAGTTTCAGGCTTGGGCGAGTGAGGTGCATTCTTTGATTCCTTAGCTTTATTCTGAGCCTACCCAGCATCAGGCTTAGTACCTAGTTCATCTTCTCACCGGTTTCACTCTTCTAGTTGCTAGTTGGATTCTTGTTGGTACTGAGGGAAATTCTGTCATTGGTTTCCCCGTTGCTTGGTTAGTAGTTCCTGGGCCTGGTCTTCCACTAAGATACAAGTCCCTTATTCTGAGTTTAGTATCTTATTTGGCTTTCAGCACCTTATTCTTATTAATAGTGGTAGAGAGGCCTTCATAGTAAGGTTAGCATCCGACCCGAACTTTCATAAGTGTTAACCCCGACCCGAGCTCTGGCAGCAGTGATTTCACTCTTTCACTACTTAGCTCCATTCTCCCTTTCAGTAGGCAAGGGCACCCTCTTTTCCTTGCTTGGTCAACAAAGAGACTTCTTTCAACTAACCTAACAACTTACTAGAAGGGCTCTTACTTAACTACTCCACTACAAGTTTGGGCAAGAACTCCACTTTCCACTCTCACCAATTACTTAAGGGCCAATTAAGAAGTTCTGGTACTTAAAGGGTCAATTCCTAGACTTTCATAGCTTCCCGTGCCTACCTATCTTCTTGCTCCTCTGTTTACTTCTATGCCCGGTTACCCTTAAAACAAGTAAGAGTGGGCGATACCACTAGAACTTAAGGGCTGGGCTTCTAGTAATTTCGAACAGGGATTTGATTGCAGATATATAAGTGGCACAGCACCTTGAACCTTAAAGCTACCTCTGATTATGCTACGACTTCCTTTACAAATAGGGTTCCTTTCCCACAAGAACGGAAAGAGTAGATACTGAAGTAGACCTAGACCTAGCCTCAAAGAAATTATAAGTACTGGACTTTTAGTTTCATGGCAAACGGAAGCAGCTCCTAGACAATCTCATTCTGATTTGAGCCAGTTGCATTCTTTGAGACTACCTTGTTGCATTCCACTTATTTACTTACATACTAGGGCAATTCTGACCGATGAGTGAACCCCTACCCGACCTAAACTATGCCTCTGTACTTTTGACTACAATACTGGTGAAACAGGACTACTTGAATTCAATGAACACTAGCGGCAGGCAAGGGAAGATATTCATAAGACAAGTAAGTCAGGGCCAGTACTTATAATTCTGGCGCATCCAGTATAGGAGTCCGGGCAAAGTCACTTCTTTTATCCTATATTCAATGATCCGCCAAGTAACTACTAATCTTCATCAGCAATTCCTTAGTGTGTGTTGCGCTAAAGGGCAGCTAGTGGGTAGAGAGTGATGAGCAAGTGCTGTGTATATATCTGCTGTCTTTTTGACTTCGCTAGTAGGGGAAATCAGGGTGCTATTAAAAACCCGGGGCCAAGTAACGACCAGTACTTATAAGTTCAGGTCGAAAACTAGGTGAATTCTTTGAGGGAAACTACTCGCTATGTAAACTCATTCTGTAATTACTACTAGAAAGACTAATGACTCTAGAAACACTAGCTATAGAAACACTAGAACCCGAACTCTCCTTTACTTCCCTTAAGAATAGAGTTGAATTTAGCCAGCCCCCCTAATAATAAGTTCGAAACTCGGGATGAAACAGAAACTACTGCATTCTGTGAAAACTGCTTCCTCGCCAACACCCTACTTGATACTGGACCTAGAAAAGATTATACTCCCGCACCAAGCACCAAAACTCAGTCACTCAGCCAATGCGTTGAGCCAAGGAACTATTAGACGTCAAAAGCGACTACTAGATGCAGAGAATCTGTATCATATCCCTTCCTTACTTATACTCAGTCATAGGAGAAGCAGAAAATGACTATAGAGCCCTTATTCTTATTCGAGGGGTAGTTGCCAGCTGCAATAGGGAAATGACTATAAGGTCTAGTTTGTCGAGATAGAGTTGAAGACAGGTAGTACTTGTTGTTTCATTCAGTATCTGTTGCCAGAGTGAGGTTAGTTGAAAGAAGTATTAGTTGGTTCAGTGCATAGCTCCTTCCCTTGTAGACCCAGCTGACTACTAATCCAGTTAGGGCTCTTGACTCTGGACTACTCTTCTCTTGAAACAAATATTTCCTATCCTTAAAGTGAAGCTATTCCTGGGCAAAGCGTATACTAGTGGAATTAGTTTCATCCCTAGTTTGATCTTATAAAGAAGTCGTTTCCAGAGCGGGTGAGGAAGCAGATAAATCAAAAGGAAAGTAACCAAAACCTAGAGTGGAAAGAGACCTTATTTTCATTCGTGCTAGTCGAGTAAAGTGGACAGAGGTAGGCTAGTAGTCAAGTCAGAATAAACCAAGTAATTACTATAAGTGACTTATTAATTGGGAATGAAACCATTAAGTATAAGGCTTTGAAGCTAGCTTAGTTTACTTACTTTGTTTACATACTAGTTAGGTTAGGTTGGCGAGTGGCATTCCGAGGCTATCCTGTTGCAGTCTGACACTGACTTATGTCATTCCTATACATGGCTAGGGTAGTTTACTTAACACTGTAGAAATAGCTTCATTCTGGTGGCCAAGTAACGTATAATGTGTAGCGGCTAGGGCTGTGTTCAAGTGATCTTGACGCTCCCCTTAGATACAAGTTCACAGTGAAAAACATTCCAACAAGAATTCTCTCTTTGATAAGATTACAGATGAAACTGGTTCCCAAAACTGACTATAAGGGCCTCGACTCAGGTATAGAATTGTCTCCTTTGCCCAACCAGTAGAGTAGTCCAGTGGAATCAGTGTTTGTTGCTTTTGTCTAGAAATCAGTGTTTGTTGCTTTTGTCTATAAAGTAATAAAGGAAAGTTTGGACAAGAAAATCCTCTGCTTTGGCTTCTTCGTTCGATGGATTCCATGTTTGTATTTGTTGACTTCAGATCCACAGTAAAGGCTTACATTACACCTTTCTTTACAGCTCCTCGCAGGTTTGAGTGTTGCATTAGCGCTTGCTTGTTCTTTACCATTTATTGCCCACATGGGAACCCACAATAGCTTGTTGACTTCACTTACCATAGACGGACTCTTGACTCTCCACTCGAAAGAGAGAATTGAATCCTGTGGTGAACTCGGATACTCACTTTATTTGAACTCAGAGACTCGCTTTGAAGATATAAATCTAGCTTTGAGACTTAGCTCAGATAGAAAAAACCAATTAATAACGTGCAGGGGCTTTGCGAAAGGGCTACTATTCCTTGAGGCTTGACCTTTTCCTATAGTATATGGTTGACAGGAATGTATCCAAGATAATATGAATCCGCGGGAGCCCTATAGTATATGGTTGACAGGAATGTATCCAAGATAATATGAATCCGAAGGAGCCCCTATAGTAGCTCGTCGGATAGCTACACTTGTATATCATTGATTGATAGCACTGCTTTGAAATAATATTGGTCACCACATTTTCCATTAGAGAGTTACCTCCCTCCTCACTGCTGACTCTAAAGAAACTTGTTTCACTCATATAGGCAGCTATCCCTTAGCTTAGGTAGGTGCGTAGGGTTAAACTCAATCAGATTTGGATTAGGGACAGGTCAACAAACATCGGAACAAGCAAAACTCGCACAGGTTCTTCTCTTCTTATAGTTCTTATCTTCTTACATACTTCTTATAGTTCTTATCTTCTTACATATATGAGATTATCTTGGCCTTACATATATGAGATTATCTTGGCAAAGCTTATTAAGTAAGTAATTACCCTCTGCCGCGCAACACGTGTAAAAAGGAATTTCAGAAGCACTTTCTCACGAATCCTAAATTGGAAGGAAAGAAATCAATACAGAAAGAAAGTAGAGATCAGAGGAATAAGAAAGAGAGTAGAGATCGGAGGAATCGGAAAGAAATCAATAAAGTAGAGATCGGAGGAATCAGAAAGAAATACAGAAAGTGGGGAGCTAGAGAGGTGAGCGAGGCACACTGAGAATTGAGCTAGTTAAACTCAGAACCAGCGAGTGGGCGAGGTGAGCTAGTAGGAATTAAAACACTGTAAACCAGAGTGAAACAATCAAAGAAAAGAGAAATTGGAAAATACAAAATATGTGAAAGAGCCAAGCAACTACTAGACAAGTAACTACTAACGTTACGCGGCAGGAGCTAAAAGCGCGGCAGGGCTGCTAGTTCCCAGTTATTACAAAGTTATTACAATAGATGTTTTCTGCTTTTTTAGACCAATTCACTAAAGGAATAGAAGGGAATTTATGTGGATAATTTAATAACATAACTTATAGATTCAGTGACTCGGGTAGTGTGGTAATTACTAGGGTAGTTCACTCACTTTGTTTACTAACTTGGTGAGCTAGTAGTCGAGGTGAGCTAATCAGAATTTCAGAAGCTAGTCAAAGAATCAAACCCATAAGTCCAAGAATGCACAAGTAAGTCCAACTAGCTAAGAATCAAACTCATAAATCCAAGACTGAAACTAGTCCAACTCCGAATGGAGCTAAGACAACTAAGAATGAAACAGGGACAGCCAAGACTGAACCAAGTACTACTAAGAATGCAACTAATAGGTGAGCTAGGGTAGGAAGGAAGTCAAGAATTGCACTCATATGCCTAAGACTGTAGCTATCAAGGGAGCTAGTATAAAAGTAGGAATGCAACTCGGTAGTAGCAGAATGAACCGTATTGGAATCAAGTACTTGTTTTGGGGCGAGGTAGGCCTTTATTGTAAGTTGCGGAAATAGAATTGTGGTAAGTAAGATAAGAGAATTAGAATCGAGCTAACCAATTACAGAATGGAACTAAGGAGGTCGAATTACAGACTGGCAGGGAATACAAGCCTGATGCGGTGTCCTGGGCAGACTGATGTCGTGTGTGGATGGTCTAGTATCTTAATGGAGGTACTCAGACTTCAGCTAGGTATTGCTACTCTCAGACTGATGCTAAGTATTATCAGACTTATGCTATGTAGCTAGGGTCTCTAACAAGGTAGAGCTAAGCTAAGGTCTTAAACCAGTGGCAGTGAGAATGAAATCGGTACCACTCGGAATCAACCTAAGGAGTATCGGAATGGAGCTAATAAGTGACAGGCTGCTTCTTGGGTGTTACAGGCTTTAACCGGTGCTACTCGGAATTGACTTCTAACCTAGGAATACTAAGTTCAAGAATGAAACAGGCACTTACTATAAGGGCAAAGAATGGACCAGTCCCCTAGGATAGAATGGAGCTGACCAATCAAGGAATGGATCTAAAGAGTCAAAGAGTTCAACCTGGGAGTTAAAGAGTGGAGCTAGAGTTAAAGAGGTGAGCTAGTAAGGTAAAGAATGGAACTCAGTAGTCCAGTAGTAAGCCTCCCGATTGCCTGCATCTATTATATGTAGAGTAGTTAAGAGCCAGAGAAGAGGAGAGGTATTCTAGTTGCCAAACACTAGCGGCAGGAGCTGAGCTAGCAAGGGAAAGAGCTAGTAAGAAGCTAAGAATCAAACTCATTCTTCTCTTATTAAGGAAACTAGATGAAACTCTGAATTCTAATACGCCGGGCAGGGTAGTTCCTTTAGGAAGCTATAGTCTCAAGCTGTAGTCTCAAGCTGTAGTCTCAAGCTGTAGTATCAAGATTAAGTTATATCTCGGTGTTGTATCAAGGTGTTGGCGAAAGTCTAGGCTAGGGGGCGTGGTGGTTTTGTTTACTTACTTTGTAGGGGTGGTTGTGGAATGATATTACCTATTACAAGGCTCGGGCCAGTACTTATAATTCTGGTGGACTTACTTTGTTGACTTAAGATCCACTGGTGCCTAGCTGCGTAGTCAGATCAACTGGTGCCTAGTTGCGTAGGGGTCCTGTTTCATCAGTAGCTCCGGTAGACTTAATGGATTCAACTCATTCCACTAGTAAGTAAAGGAATAGAACTGAGCTAGCATAGTAAGACTAAACCAAGTACTAACAAGACTTATAGTAGTGCTAACCAGACCAGGACTTGTTTCTTGGGCAGAGTCAAAGAAGTCAGTTACTATACCCCCGATTCCCTTCAGTAAGGCAAGAAAGAATATTGCTACTTAGTCTACTTCACTCATAGGCATGAAAGCAACTAGCACTCGAAGAAGTTACAGCCTTCAAGCCTTGTAGTTAAGGATAGTAGGCCTTACTTTATTATTTCTCTTTGGGTAGTGGAATCCCCGACCCGTAGTATATATAAGTAGCGGGCCAATAAACAAGAGGTACAGAATCCAACTAGTATGTCGAAGAATGGAACTGCTAAGGGATAGAATTGAGCTAGTTAGTGGTAAGCCTACCGAAGCTACTAAGTGAGATAAGAAATAAGTATTAGTGGACATAATAGGAATCATAGGCTAAAGTCAGGTCTGGATCGGCAAGTAGAGAGTAAGGAGCAGGGTCAGTTGAAAGGATAAGAAAGAAGTAGTAGTAGATAGCATAGAAATTCTTATAAGTTGTAGTAGATAGGGTAGTTGTATTAGTTGTTAGAGGAGAAACGAGATAGATCAGGTAAAGGCTTTGAAGCAAGGTTTAGTAGAGTGGTAAAGTGGAATCCCGTATTAGTAGCCGGAGGAGAGTTAGATTCTTCACTTCCATACCTTAGTCGAGGCCCTTGGAGTAAGTTGTGGGCAAGTAGGAAAGCTTTATATTAAGTTATGGAACTGGGTGGTGTAAGCCTGCAGCTGGGTAGCTCGGGTATCTGTTTAAGGATAGTAAGCATTTAATAAGTAGCTAGATAGCTAGGGTGTTCGCTTATTATAATTACTTCAACTGGGCAGCTAAGGTCTAGTATCGGTACCATTGAGAATGCACCTCCGTAGTTAAAGAATGAGACTCAGTAGTAACAGAATAAGAATATAACTAAGTAGTCAAAGCGCATCTAGTAGTATAATATACGAGTACTTTTTCATCCGTATTTGTAGCAATAGGAGAAGCAGATTAGTAGTAGTTCCCTAAGTTACAGGAAGGTAGCAAAAGGAATTGAGTTAGATGAGCTGAGAGCCATAGGTATAGGACAGAAGTCAAGTTTCAAGTCTAGTTCTTGCCCCACCTAATAGTAGTCCTGGTTTCCAGCCCCTTAAATCATCTGTTAGTAGAGTCGTTTCCATAAGTATTAGTTGACATAGCCTTGGTCTAGCACTTGGTATAGAACCCCGTAAATATACTGCTTCCAAAATGACTATAAGGGCCTATAAAACTAGTAAGTATAAGGCTTAGGAAGGTAAGAAATGAAACAAGAAAGAATTAAACCACTGCTAATCGGAATCAAACCCGTGCCGCGCCCCTCAATTGAATCAGTTGCTAGGTAGCCAAGGAACAGATAGCTATTCTTTACTTCCAGAGGATGGTGTTCAATTCAGGACTTCCATACCTTAGTCGAGGCCCTTATTGAGAGCTGTTTTCCAAGTAGCCACTAGTAGCAAGATAAGTTGGGGAATGTAGCTGGCAGGTGTAAGCAATTGAATCAGTTGCTGCGTAGTATTGGAATGAAGCTAGGTAGTTAAGGTCTCCAACCACTGTATCTAAGTCTTCAACCACTAACTTGAAGAATGAAACTCCTGCTCATAAGTAAGGTTATGAGAGGTCGGCATACAATAAGAAAGGAGTTTTCTAATAATTCTAGTGAGGAGAGGTCGGCATACAATAAGAAATATGTATTTGTTGCAAGAGAAGAGTTCTTGTTTGAAGAGCAAAGGGAAGAAATCGAATTGTTCTTTTTTGAAGAGATAGTAAGTTTGGGTCAAGATTATAGGAAGAAATGAACTCTAACAGAACTTAAGTCGTTTGATGGAATTATAAGTACTGGGACATGAAAAACATCTTGGCGATTCGAAATTCTTAATATCTTCCTATAGAAATTCTGGTCTAAAGTATCAACCAACAAGTGGTAGTCCAAAGAAAAGAGTAGATCTAGGCTAGGTAGTAGTATAGTTTAATCTGTAGTAGTTTACAGAGGAGAAGAAGCTAAGCTATAAGTACTTCAGTAAAGAATCAAACTCATTAGTAAAAGAATCAAACGGTACCACTCATACTCAAGCCAGTGCCAACCAGACTTAAGCTAGGGAGTTACGGAACCAAACCAGTGCTTTCAAGCCTGCTACTGGTGTATCTCAGACTAAAATACGGCATTCCAAGCCTTCAACCGGTGCTGCTGGGTATTGATATGTAGCTGACTAATACTGGTGGTGCTCGGGCTGATGCTGGGGTAGCTAAGGTCTCAAACCAGGGAATACAGCTATGTAGCTGAGGTCTTAACCCAGTGCTTTATAGTAAGGGGAGAATGAACCAGTAGGGTAAGAGAATGGTATTTATAAGTCGTTGGCAAGGGGTCAGAATGAAACAGGATAAATTCAGTAGTGGCCAGTAGTTGTAGAGTTTCATACCAAAAATAGTAGTTTCGTAGTTTCTTCAACCGAGTCCTGTTTTGGGGAGCCACTTAATCATTGCTTTACTACCTTTTTACCGGGGTTGATGAGTGCAAGTATACGAGTAGTTGGGGAAATCATCTACTAGTTTCATACCTTGTTGAATGTAGTCCAGCTCTTGTTGTTGGTGAATCTCTATCCCTAGTTTAGTCTTATCTGCAGTGGACAAGTAGTGGTCCTGTTTACAGGTAAGGGAGTGGAGTGGAAATGAATAAGTGGAGCCGGTAAAGCCCTAACAGCTCTGCTACAAAGAGGAGAGGAAGCTATAAGTACTTAAGTTATGAATTGAACTAGCCTATGGTACTATTGAACTAGCCATAAGTAAGGAAGTAAAGAAGAGAACTTGCCTATGGTACTTAAGTCTGGAATTGCTGCACCACCCTTTGATAAGTACTGAAGTCAAGAATAGCACTATCCAACGACTTATAAATACTCCCCTTTCTTTCTCACTTCTACAGGCAAGAAGCGGGGGAGCTATTTCGCATCGCCAAGACACGACTAATGTGTCGACCGCCAAGTCACTACTAATGTGATGCGGCAGGGAGCGACGGCGTAAGAGGCAAGTAACTACTAATGACCAAGCAACTACTAATGACCAAGCCACTACTAACGTGGCGCGGTAGCGAGTGAAAGCGGTAGCGAGTTCTAGCGGCAGTCGGAATAACGAAGTGATAGCGAGTTATGATAAGCTATGTGTTCGGCGGTAGCAACAATAATAGTTTGTAATAACTATTAACAAGTCCTGCTTTTTGGGCCGCTCATCTGTCCCCCTGTTTTTCATTAGATTTCCCAGAGTAGGAGAAAAGAGCAACCCTTACTTACTATACCTAAACACAGGACTTGAGTAGAGAGATCCGTTTCTAAAGACTAAGTGAGCTAACGGGGGAGCCCTATAGTAAGTTGAGGCATAGTTGCCGGAGGTGTATACGAGTATTACTGCTTCATCTGTATTAGTAGCAAGAGGTCGCAGTGCAAGGCAAGTCATAGTAGTAGCCATAGGAGAGGAACTCTTGATTAGTTTCCCTTAGATTAAGTCGCCCTATACAGTATTTGAGGTCGGCATACAAAAAGAATAGAGTTTCCGACTAGATAATTCTAATTGACTTACCTAATCACTAGGAAGAGTGGCACTGGTGAGGGCAAGAATGAAGCCCTGAAGGCGTAGGATGAAGCTAGTTAAACTCAGGCTGATCCCTTAAGTAATTGGGCTGCTAAGCCCGGCCAGTAATTAAGTTCATTGGATGGAGCTAGGGAGCTAAGGTCTCTAACCCCAGACTTATTAATTCCCCCTTTTCTAATTCGTAAGGCTACTACTACTCGCTTTTCCCTGTTCCTGTTCTAAAGTAAGGGTAGTGGTTCTTTTCCTGTTCTTGTTCTTTTTGAATTACTCGTTTTCTTCCAATACTTGGGGTTGTTGTTTCATGAAGTGACTAGGCTAGTTGACTGGAGTTTCTTGCTTTGAGTGCCAGTACTTTTATTGTAGTTGGCAAAGGATATTAACTAGTGAAGTCTAGTTCCCTTACCTAGCCAGAGGTGTATAGGCCAGGAAGCTAAGCAAGAAGTCAAGAAGCCCCCCCGACTAACGCGCTACATTAGTATACGCTTGTTGAATCCAACTAAGTAGTCATAGGACAGGTCTAGTAGCCGAGGTTCACTCAAAGGGAAGAGCCAAACAGTATAGTGGTTCTGTTTCACCAGTAGAGTAGTTAAGAGCCAGACCATAAAGTCAAGAGGCCTGAGCCAGGTAAGTAGGAGCAAGAGAAGGGGGGAGAGAGGCTCAATTAGTGCTTCAGTTGCCCTTAGATTAAGTCGCACTATAGGCAGGAGCTAAGCTAGCAAGTTCAGTAGTTTCATAAAGTGACAAGAGGAGAGTTCTCAGAGCCAGAGGAGCAAGTAAGAAGGCAACTGCGCATAAGGAAGGAAGAATTGACCTAAGTTAGAAAGTAGGCAAGCCTTATTATAAGTTATGGAAACTGTAAACAAGGAATAAAGAACCAGTACTTATAAGTTCAGGCCAATACTCGACAAGCAAGTCATAATGTAATTAGGGGACTACTATTAAGTTGAGGTGGGCAAGTAGGAAAGGTAAAAGAATTCATTCAACTTCCACTAAATTATAAGTACTAGTAGTAGCTCGCCTATTAGTAGTGTCCCGAACTTAAGTACTGGGAGTTTCAAGTAGTTCTGCTCTCTTCTAGTAGTTTCAAGTAGTTCTGTTCTCTCTTAACTAATAATACCAGTGAGCCAGCAACTAAGTAGTTTCAAGGAGGAATTGGACTCAGAGTAATGGAATTCAGTAGTAGTAGGGGAGCAATAGTAGTAGATTGGTACTGTTTCATCCGTAGTAGTCCTCCTTGTGGAGGTCGGCAAGTAGTTCAGAAAGGTAAGAATGAAATCAGGTGCTACTCAGTATGTAGTAAAGGGTCGCTAGTATTGGTATGAGGTATCGAGATGAAAAGTGAGAATGAAAGTAGTCAATCAAAGAATTGAACCAAGTAGTTAAAGAAGGAGTCGATACTAACATGAGTGGAAGTTTCCCCTGCTGACATAGTAATAGCTATACCGGGTAGCAAGTATACGAGTAGTTAGCTCTTTGAACTGTTTTAGTGGACCAAGTCCTGTGTTCGGGAGCTGGTAGGTGGTAAGGCTTAACCAAGGGAGTGCCTTATATTAAGTTCTGTAGTTTGTCTCTTTCCTACCGAGAGTGGGGCTCTAGCAATGGATAGAATGGAGCTGATAGGGACTACTAAGACTCAAAGCGAGGGTAGTAAGCTTGATCGGTTTATTTACCAGATCAGTATTTAATCAGTTGCTGGTATCAACAAGGCTTAAACTAACACCGAGTAGACCTCAACCACTGCATCTCAGACTAGAACTACTAACTACAGGGCTTAGGGCACCTAACAATCAGAATGAAACCACTGCTACTAAGAATGCTGCTAGTCCGTATAAGCCTTAAAGCAAAGCCCCGACTCAGAGGTGAGCTAGCAAGGGTAAGTCTTCACTCATTACGCCGTACCGCAATGCTGCTGATACTAACTTGAAGAATGCAACTAATAGGTGAGCTAGCGGGGAGCTGATACTAACTTGAAGAATGAAACCAATAAGTGGAAGAAAGTAAAGTAAAGGGTTCTAAGAGCCAGGGTCGAGGCAAGGAAGCTAAGCAATAAGTATAAGTACTGAAGTCTAGAATTGCTAGAAAACCCCGTAGTCAAACAATGAAACCCAGTAGTTAAAGAATTGACCCCAGCAGTAACAGGAGCAGTAACAGGTGTTTGCCCCAGTACTTCTCATTTCTGCCAGTCTTAACTCGCTTACTTACTTACAGACTAAAGCACCGAGAAGCTAGACCAGGAATCAAACCCGGGAGCCAAAGACTTCAACCAGGTAGCCAAAGAGCGGAACTGGAAAGAGTGGAACTGTTGTGACCAGAAGAAAGAATGGAACTGGTAAGGCCAAGTCGTAAAGGTAAGCACGAAACTACCCAGTAGGAAAGTTAGAATGCACCCGAGTGTAAGTTTTATATCTATGAATTCAACCAGTAAGTAAAGGAATGCAGTAAGTACCGGTTATTATAAGTTCTGGCTATTAATTCCCATTCCCCTTACTATAATTCAGTGGTGAGTTTACAGAGAAGAATTCAGTGTTAGTTGCCAGCTACCCAGAGGTATGGTATAGATAGAAGCCTGAGTTCGTTCACAAAGAGCATATAAGTGTCAGTCGAGTTGCCCTAAGTAGATAGATTAGTTGCCCCTTATAGTAAGTTGGATGAGCCAGCAAACTCATAAGTCGGAATTAAGGAATTGAACTCGAAACTCGGGCTAAGTCATGAAATAATTCAACAAGCTATAAGATTTATTGTCTCAGAAAGGACTTGTACAGGGTTTGATCCTTCTTTCTCTTACTCATCTCAAGCTTATGTATCAAAGGCTTTCAGCACCTGTTTCATAAGTATTAGTAGTGGTATGGTCCAGCCCTTTCTTTTAGTAAGTTTCCAGAGAGTAGAAGGCTATAAAGCAATGGCAAGTAGGAATTTCCCTCAGTAGTTGGAGAATGAAAACTGGTGGTAGCTAGTATAGGTTGGTTGGGTAGCTCGGGTCTCTAACTACTACTATAAAGACTGAAACCAATACCAACCCCCTTATTAGAATTAGTGGTTGAGCCTGTAGGTGAGCTGAGCTAGTTAGTATCAGAAGAAAACCAGTTCTGCCCTCGCACATACTATACTTATTAAGGCTTGCCTGATGCTATAGTTGTGTCATGGAACTACTTGTTCAACCCCTTATATTAAGTTACAATCAAGCTAGGTTCAACCCCTTATATTAAGTCGCAATAAAGCTAGGTTTCAACCACGAGTAGTAAAGAGCAAGAGTAGAGGAAAGAATGCAACTGCTAAGTAAGCACCAAGGAGTAAGCCCTAAGTTCCAAGGTCAGAATGAAACGAGCTACTATCAACTGGAGGCTATGAAGAAACCAGTAAGTAGAAGGCTAAGCCTAGAACCAGTAAGGGAAAGAACTTATTGTAAGTTCTCATAAATAGGAATTACAGAATTGCACTCAAAGCTCGGATCCAGCAGGTAATATAACTAGGTTTAACCAAGTCCTTCCTGTGTTCGGGTACCGATGCTAGGTATTAAGTACGGGATCCTGCCCTAGGTACTAAGAATGGGGCTAGCCCTTATTAGAATGAGTCAAAGAACGAAACCCGTAAGTAGAAGGCTAGGACTAGAAGTTGCTTGTCAGTGATGGGACTAAGAATTCAACCACTCCTAGGCTCGGGTAGGTACGAAATACTTGGTAGAAAGAATTGAACTAACTCATTAAAGAATGCAACCTAAGTAGAAATTACTATAAGTGACTTATTAATTGGGAATTCAACCCTGGAATTATAAGTACTGGAAGACCTAAACACCTAGCAACAAGACTTATACCAACAACTCCGAGCCTTCTGCTAGGTATATACTCGGACTTAAATCAGTAACAACTAGGCTAGAACATCTAACTATAAGAACCAGTGCTATAAGCTACTAAGCCTTCAACCAGTGGTAGCTAGGGTATCAATTGAACTAGTATGGGTAAGGGGTAGCTAAGGTATCTAACCACAGAGTCAAACCTGTGAGGACAGAGTCATAGGAGCAAGAGCAAGAGAGGAGCCAGCTGCTTCTTGAAATAAGTCTAAGTTTCCCTTAATTAAGTAGGTATCGGACCCATAGGTAAGAGGTAGTTTCCAGCAGCACAGAAGAAGCCGGGTAGACTTCTAATGGAACTAGCCAGGTAGACTTCTAATGGAACTCGCCAGAACTAGGGCTTACCCCACCTGAAGAGCCTATACCTTAACCTCTGTTGCTTGGCGGGCATTAGTATAGAGTCTGCTTGTTAGCTCCTTCTCTTTAGTTTAGTAATGACTTGGCTGATAGCTAATAAAGAAAGAAAGGATAGGATCTATTTCTTAAGTCTTCCACTTCCACATCTAGTAGTTGCTTGGTGGCTTCCTCGTCCGAAAGGTATAGCACAGAGTTTACTTGACGCTTCTCTGCATTAATAGATAGAATATGGATCTGCATTAATAGATAGAATATGGAACTTAACCCAGTCGGAACTAACCCAGTGCTCTCAGAAAATGCAAGTTCTCATTTCACCCCATATTGACTACCCTATACAGGTGCTTTTATCTCTATTTCCTACCTAGGCAAGACTACTTTATTGGGCCAGGGCAACAGCCAAGCCGACTAACAACCAGAACCAAACCAGTAACAACTAAACCCTTTATTATAAGTTAACCTAACAACAGGACTAAGGCACCTAGCAACCCAGGCTTACCTCACTACCAGCAAGAACCCAACAGGGAAGTCAAAAGCCTTAACTGGGGTGTCCACTCAGACTTAAGTCAGCAACTACAGGAACCAAACACCTAACTATCAGGCTAAGACAACAGCTCCTAAGCCTGCAGCTCTAGTTTAAGAATGAAACCACAACTACCAGACCGATGCTAGTGCTGGGCAGAATGCAACACCGCCTTTCAAGCCCGATACCATTGCTTCCAAGCCTGTAGCTAGTGGTACTTAGAAGGGAGCTAACCAATACTTCTTCTCATTTCTGATGCTAACGAGTGCCTCTTATATTCAGTTTTCTAGCTACTAACTAAAGGATTAAGACAAGGGAGTGCCTTTACTTAATTTCCAAACCAATGCTTCCGAGTATTTATAAGTTGCTGGTCAGGCAAGGAATGGAACTGACCCTTATTCTAATTCGTAAGCCTGATCCTGGTGCTAGTGAGACTCAAACAAAGCAGTGATAGACTTAAACCAGTGCTAACCAGACCCGTAGCACCTAACTATCAGAATGCAACCGCTGCTACTCGGCATTTAATCAGTAACACCTAACACAACAGGACTAATCTAGTTGTGCGCCAAGTCAGAATGCCACTCCTATGACTCAGGATGCAACCAGTAAGTAAAGGAATATGTCCCTAAGCAGTAGCAGGATGAAACCACGAATTACTAACAGTAGTTGCGGAATCCAACTCATTAGTCAAAGAATAAGAGTGCAACAAAATCTAATGGAGGGGGCAAGTAGTTTGTATAGGAATTCTACTAGTAAGTATAGGAATGAGTATAGGAATTCTACTAGTAAGTATAGGAATGAAACTATTGGGTGCAAGGATGAACCTAGGGAGTTACAGGTTGATGTTGGGTAGTTAGAGACTTCAACCGGGTATAGGCAGCCCTTATTGTAAGTGAAGCTGTTAAGGAGGTAGTAAAGCCCCTTATTAGAAGTTCCCCGCCTGATACGGTGGCTACTAAGCCTGATACTGGCACTACTGAGGCTCTGTATTGGTAGTAAGACTTCTGCTAGGGAGTCGCAGACCTATGTTGGGTAGTTGACATACTAGTTAGGCTAGGCTAGGTATAGTTGATGAAGCCCTGAAGTGAATGTACTAGTTATGAGTGAGAAGTAAGGAGTCAGTTAGGAGTTACTAGTTATGAGTGAGAAGTAAGGAGTCAGTTAGGAGTTACTAGTTATGAGTATGAAGCCCTGAAGTTCATGTACTAGTTATTAAGTCAGGAAGTCAAGAATGGAACCTCGCACAGACAAAGGAGAATTGACCTAGTAGTCCTGTTGCATCTGTAGTTGTTTACTACGGAGAAGTAGATAAGCAAGTATAGAACTAAGTATGAGAATAGAACTAAGTAGTCAAAGAAATCAACTCGTAAGTGGAAGAGAAGGCTAGGAAGGTAAGAAAGAAACTCGTAAGTATAAGGCTTTTCCTCAGTAAGGGGAGTTCTTGTGACAACTAGTTGTAGAGTAGTAAATGCTAACCAGTAGTAGTCTAGTCCTGTTTCATCAGCCAGATATAAATCTGCCCTTAGATTAAGTCGGTGGAGCTCGGGTCAGGTGCTAAGGTCGGATCAGAAGCCAGGTGCTCAATTGTAAGAATGAAACTCGGTAATAAAAGAGTGGAAGCTAGCTAGCAAAGGGATAGGATGAAACGAGTGCATCTAAGAACCAAACAGGTAAGTGCAAGCCCGATAGTAGCTAGTAAGCCCACCTATTAAGTGAAAAGAGCATTAAGTGAAAGGTCTAGTAGTTGGCTTAGAGAGATACAATAAAGAAAGCCCTTCTAGTAAGTTTGCTGTTAGAGCAGAGTATTTAGAAGTTCGCAAGTGGATAATTGAAAGTCAAGTTCTGGTGCTGGCACTTAAGTAATTGGTGTTAGTTTCAGACCTTGAGTCCTTTTTCCCCTGCCCTGTGGAGTAGTCTAGGTTGCCAGCTACCCTATTTGTAGTAGTTCCTTGGCACCTACTTTCTATGTGCCCTTATTGTAAGTTGATAAGAATGTAGGTAGAAAACTAAGGAACAGGAGCAGTAAGGCATCAAACTTAGGATAAGAATGGTAGGTATCCAACCAAAGAACAGGAGCAGTAAGGTAGAAAACAGATGATAGGAAACCATATTCAACAGCCAATCTGAATTCCGTTATAGGAGCGGAGGCGGAAATCCTTTAGGAAGAAAAGCATTCGCCGGTTATTATAAGTTCTGGTTCTTAGTGGAATTGGCAATCCTTCATGCCATACGCCCAATCGAGCTTCTAATTCCTTTTGAGCCTATCATGGCTACGTGATAAAAAGAGGATAGGTGGACTTCATAGAGTTTAGCGGAGGAGAGTCAGAGGCGTAAGAATAGAACCAAGACTATCCGGTAGCAGAATAAGAATGGAGCTAACCAATTACAGACCGGTAGAATAATGAGAATGGAGCTAACCAATAGCCTTATATTAAGTTATTGCACCCTTATTAGAATCTTTGAAAGAATTCAACAAGTACAACTAAGACTGCTCCTAGCGGAGGCCTACATAAGAAGTTGCGAGATACTTTCTATGTGCTCGGGAGAAATTAATAGTAGCATGAGACTAGTACTACAGTAGGAGAGAAATCATACTGATCTAAAGCATAAGCCATATCTGGTAAGCTTATTCTAGTGTTAAGGCGGGGAACCATAAAGCTCAGCAGGTCAAAAGTAGCTGTTACTCATTTCTGTATTGTATCGGATGTTACTAATTTCATAGGCATCGGATGTTACTAATTCCAAAGAAACACTAGCACACTAAACCAAGAGCCAGAGTATTTATAAGTTGTAGAGGCCAGGCCCTTATTTGAAGTTGGGAAGAAAGAGAAGAGTTATTGTTTGAAGAGCCATAGGTAGAGGATATCAGAGTAGCGGTAAGTCTAGTAGTTACTTGGCAGCGAGCCTTAACTAATTGCACGTAGTTACTTGGCAGCGAGCCTTAACTAATTGCACTAGCTTGGGAGTTGGTTTCTAGTAAGTTGGTCTCGGAGAAAGCAGCTTGTTGAGATGCGCAAGAAGTCTAGTAGCAAGAGAAGAGGAGAGGCGAGGAAGCAGAGTATTTATAAGTTGCAAGTAGTAGTCCTGTTTTCGGGAACTAAGAGTGGAACTGGTGGGCGAGGTGAGCTAGCAAGGGACAGAAAGGAAAGGAGAATAAATGTGGTATAACTCGTTAGAAGCAAGTCCTGTTCCCTTAAGTAATTGGGCTTTGAAGCGAGGGTAGTTTTGTTTACTGACTTTGCTTTGTGGGTTAGTTTACTTACTTGTGGAATCCCTTGTTGAATCTGTATTTGTTAGTTGACAGAGTATAGGTGGGCTCGGGAAGCTATGAAAGAAAGGTGTTGGCTAGGAAGCTAGAAGTACTCTTTCTAACCTTGCTGTTTAATAAGTAGTAGTTGCCTTCGAACCTTGCTGTTTAATAAGTAGTAGTTGCCATAGGTATTAGAGATGCTCTAGTCCAGAGGATAGATAGGAAAGGCAAGCTATTAGTTTCTTTATAAAGAAGAGAGAGAGGCAAGGGAACCCTGTTTTGAATCAGTAAGAGAAAGAAACAAAGCAGTCAGGGATAAGGGATGGATCTAGTACAACTAAGACTGAAACAATGTATTTATAGAATGAAACTGCCGAGACTAAGACTTAACCCTAGTAGTGGTATTAATTACTATTTCTTAAGTCTTCCTGGCACCTGGATAGAGTGTTACAGAATTGAACTAAGCAATCCAAAAGAAGAAAACTGGTAAATCAAAGACTGGACCACCCGACTAGGGGGATAGAATGGAGCTAGGGAGCTACAGAACCAAATAACTAACTACAAGACTGATACCAACAACTACAAGGCTTAAACTAGATCCGACAATTACTTACTTCCCGGTTCCTCTGCTATTGAAGACTTAAACTCATATGACAGAGAATTGACCTAGGTGGTTACAGAACGCAACTACCAGCAACCAGTAAGTATCAGTTACTCCTAAGGCAGAATAAGTGTTCACTGGCTCAGACTTCAACTAGCTACTAGCAGACTTAATACAGTAACAACCAGAACCAGCCTGATACTACTAACTACCAGGCTATAACACCTAACTAGAAGAATGAAACAGGGAAGACCACAGCCGGAAACACTGCCCTGCTGTATTGGACTGATGCTATTGAGTTACAGTAATGAAATAAGTTGCTGGTGTTGTTAGGTATGGTAGTCAGACTGATGCTTATAGGTTACTCAGCCCGATGCTAGGTCTCAGAATTTACCTAGGGAGTTACAGAATGGAACTGGTGCTGCTAAGACTAATGCGGTGGCCTGGACAGAATGGAACTGGTGCTGGAACTTACTATAAGGGCTGATGCTTCGGTGTTACAGGCCGATGCCTAGGTATACCCAGACTTCAACTCATATGGCAGAGAGAATCCAATCAGTAAATCACAGAATGAACCCAGTAAGTATCAGAATTTACCTACTTCTAATCTACCCTGCGCTCTAAACAAGAAAGTAGGAATTCCACTAGTAAGTAGAAGGCTATTCAGCAGGAATGTCACTAGTAAGTCAAAGAATGAAACCAGGTAGTCACAGTTCTAAGTTGCTTGGCCTCCGAGGTACACCTATTACTACTATTGGTAGTTCCCGAACTTAAGTACTGGCCTCTGTTCCTGTTCTTGATGACTTGTTTTCTGCGGAACTGGACTCTCATCTACTTCTTTCTCCTCTTGCTACAAATCATTTCACCCTGCTCTGCTGGCTCCTATTTACTACTATTACCCTGCTCTGCTGGCTCCTATTTACTACTATTTCATTATATCCCTTGCCTACCTATCCCCTTTATTACTTTATTATAGAGAACCTCCTCCCTTATTATATCCTTATTTCATTCTGTATTGAGAGGTCGAGTTTCAAGGTTCAAAGACCCAGAGCCAGAGAGGGATGAGATCGAGGTAAGTTATCAGAGTATTATGGATAAGTAAGCCTACCAATCAATAGAATCAAACTCAGTAGCCAAAGACCGAAAGTAAGAAGAAAACTAAGTAGTCCTAGAACGAAGCTGGGGTATAATTGCTATTACTGGTATAACACTAAGAATTGACTTAGGTAGTTAAAGACTTCAACAAGTGAGTAACAGCCTTAAAGTAAGGAAAGTAAGACTGAAACAGGGACCAGCAAGCCCGAAACTCACAACTAGGAATAGGTCATTTTAGAATGAACCAAGGCAGACTACTTATTAGGTCTAAGAATTGCACTCATTAGTCAAATTCGGATTCAACTCGTACAAGGCGAACTGACGGATAAGCGGATAGACAAGTATAGTAGTGGTGCTGTTCTGGTTCTTGTAGTTATCAAGTCTTGTGTTGGTGCTGTAGCTCTAAGTAAAGTTTTGGTGCCAGGTAGCTGGGTGTTAGAGATTCCCAAGCCGCTTCTTATCTTGATGGTTCCCCAGTGGTTACTGTTGCTGATGAGGATCTGTCTTCTTTAGTTTGATGGGAAATCAGAGTTGTAACCAAGTCCTGTATTAAGGGTGGCAGGGAGTTTAGTCTAATGTGTCGCGTAGGAGTGAGGGGTGTAACAAGCAAAGGCTTTCTAACTAGCAAGGGAACCAGAAAGCTCAGTTAGGAAGTAGGGTGTTGGTGGTCCAGTTTCATCTGTATTTGGTTACTCCTCCCGGTAGATGAGCCTGACTTCAAAGAGCGTATAAGTAATTACCTTCTAGTAAGTTTGTTTGACTTGAAGGTAAGAATGAAACTAAGTAGTTAGAGAATTGACCTAGCGAGTAACAGCACCGAGTAGTAGCTTGGCAGTTAACAGAGCCAGGAGTGCTAGTAGCTACAGATAAGAATGAAACCCTGGAATTATAAGTACTGGAAGAGTGAAACCACTAGAAAGTAGTAAGATCAGAGATAAGAATTGAACTCACTGGTCCTGTTTAATCAGTAGTAGCAGCAAGCGGGGGAATCTATTAGTCTACAGTGGAAAAGTAGAAGTCCAGTTTCATCAGTAGTAGTTACATGTTTCATCAGTAGTAGTTAGTGGAATCACTAGTTGAGTCTTCCAGTCTTGTTTAGGGTGCCAGTCTTTCAACCAGGCTATAGCTACTACCAACAACCAGAACCGGTGCTAGTAACGGAATAGAACTAGTACATAGCTCCAGTGCTAAGATCAGAATTGACCTAGGTAGTTACAGAGTCTAATTAGTAAATAAAGGAATGGAAGCAGTGCCAAGCCAATGGAAGCAGTGCCAAGCCGGGTGCTCTTTCTATCAAGTACAAGTAGGAAAGCAAGAATGAAAGGTATAGAGCAAGTAGAAGGCTTTCAGCACCTGTATTTAAAGAATTGACCTCGTCAGTCTAAGACTAAAGCTAGTGCTAACCAGCATTTAATCAGTTCTGCTAGGTACTCAGACTGAGGAAGTCCCCAGTTTGATCAGAATTGACCTCAGCAGTCGCAGAATAGAACTAAGCAGTATATGGGTATCAGAGGTGAGCTAGTAGGAAAGCAAGACTTAACCCAGGCATAGTAAGACTTAAGGCACCTAACAACAAGCCTGAACCCGTACTTGACTAGATCAGAATTCACCTAGGTAGTTGAGGTCAGCTAGTAGGCAAGTCAGAGACCAAATGAAACTGCTAAGACTAAGAATGGATACCTAACTCTACTTTATTGCTTTTCAGATAGGTGACTTACTTGTTAGGGTAGTTGTTGAAGTAAGAAGGGAAGACTTCCTTTCCAGTGGGGGAACTATAGGGCGAGTAAGCTAGCGGTACTGAAGTAAAGAATCCAACTCGGGAGTCCAAGAAAGGAGCTAGTGAAACTAAGACTTCAACTCATAACTACCAGAACTAGACTATAGCTACTCGGAATCAACCCAGGGAGTCCAAGAGTGCAACCACTACCACTGATTCCCTAGCTATTGGGGGTACTAACTCAGAATTGAACTCAACTGATTAATTACCTTATTATAATTCGGTCAAGCAACGGGATGCTCTTTCTCTCAAGTAGTTAAGTTAGAATCAAACCGGGGAGTTCTAGAATTGATCCCCTGTATCCGAGCCAGGAGTGCTAGGGAAGGAAATCAAGAATACATGTTAAAGGAGAAGGAGTGCCAGCCTGAAAGCACTAACTAAAGGAATTGAACCCGACTTAATATAAGGGCAATCAGAATGGACTTACTGTCTGCTAAGCCTGAACCAGTGTCCACCGAGACTTTCACCACTGCTTCCAAACCTGATGCTGGGTAGTTACATTACAGGCTGCTTCTAGGGTGTTAGAGACTTAAACCGGGTAGACTCAGACCTAAACCAGTAAGTGTAAGGCTTTGGAGCTAGTAGTTAAGTAAGGAAGTCAAGAAGTAAAGAATCCAACCCGTGAGTATAAGGCTTTGAATGCGTAAGGGGAGTGGAGAGTTGAAAGAGAACTCGAGTTGAAAGAGAACCAGGAATTGAACTAGTGCTAGGAATGTAACTAGGGAGTTAAGTAAAGAATTTCACTAATATTACCCATCTTCTGAATCTAGTAGTAGCTTGGCAGTTGCCAGAGGATAGGTCGGCTTGGTAAGCTATTCAAGTGGAGAGGTGAGCTACTGGTATTGGTATCAGAGGTGAGCTAGGCAGGTAGCAAGCAAGTGGTATTGGTAGCGGCGGTAGCTAGTATGGGTATATAGGTACTCAGCCTGATCTGTCAGGTACTCAGCCTGATGCTAGGCATAGTAAGAATGCAACCAAGGACCTTAAAACCAGGGCAGCGAGTATGGGCCCTATTTCTTAAGTATTCCCAGCTTCTAATATAGCTACTTCAGAATTCAACCCATAAGTCCAAGAACGAAACCCACAAGTAGGAAAGTGGGAATGAAGCTGCTCAGAAGTAAGAAAGTGAGAATTCCACTCAGTAGTACTGAAGCTCTAGTACAAAGATAAGAATTGAACTGGGTTGTATAAGACTGGAACCAACTGGAACCAGCAAGTGTAAGAATGGAACTAAGTTGCAAGGTAGGAAGCAAGAATCAAATGAGTAAGTCCAACAATGAAACTAGTCAATCCAAGAATTGAGCTAGAGTCACTCTCCCCCTGGTAGTTGACAAGTGAAACCCCTGGTAGTTGCCACCTATATTAAGTTGAAAGAAGCTCAGTGAAGAATTGCACTAAGTAGTTAAAGAATGAATATAGTTGTATACGAGTAGTTTCATCAGTAGTAGTTAGTTTCATCCCTAGTTGCTAGTGGAGTCTTATCTGAAGTTGACAAGCATCTAGTATCAAAGGGTCTTAATTCCCCGAGTAAAGTATAGGCTTTGAAGCTATGTAAGTAAAGAAGTCTGGAATTGCTATATATAACTAAGGAGTTAAAGAAAGGAATTGCTATATATAAGAATGCAACTAGAGAGTAGAAGGCTACTGATCAGCAGTCTTTGAATTCAACTCGGTAGTTAAAGAACGAAACCACTGCCAGCTAGACTCAACCCGGGGAGTGAAGGAATGGAACTTAGGAGTGCAAGAACCAACTCAGTAGCAGTGAGAATGAAAGCAGTGCATCTCAGTCTTCAACTCAGTAGTGGCAACCTACCCGACCCGAGTTACAGACTGTGAGACCGGTGAGTTCAAGCCTTAACCCGGGCAGTGAAAGGCTACTTACAATAAGGGCTACTGCTGCTAAGCCTGCTTCTAGGTATACTCCGACTGGTGCTGCTGCTACTGATGCTGGGTATTACTAGTATTGGACTGATGCTATTGGGACTGTTGCTAAGGTATCTATTGCTATGTAGCTAAGGTACTCCTATAGGTATTGGTACTCAGACTGACAGCCTTCACTCGCTTACTTTCAGACTTCAACAAATCAATCAAAGAATGGAAGCTAAGCCGGGTGCTCTAAGGTAGGGTTTTACAGCCTTCAACCAGTGCCTAACAAGACTTAAACTAGCGAATCCAAGGCTTAGAGCAGTGCTAACCAGAATACAACTAGTGCTACTCGGCCTTAAACCCAGGTCGGTGAGACTTCACCCAGGTAGTTACAGAGTAGAGCTAGTAGGTAGAAGAATGGAACTAACTAACTCATTACAGAGTAGAGCTAGTAGGTAGAAGAATGGAACTAACTAACTCATTACAGACTTCAGCTACTAACAATAAGAATGCAACTATTAAGTCGAAGCCTTAAAAAGCCAGGACTAAGAGGTGGTAAGTGAGAATCAACCTAAGTAGTCATAGCCAGTAAGCAAAGGAATGGAACTCAGTTGGAAAGTAGGGAGAAGTCCTGTTCCTGTACTTGTCTAGTATACGCTTGTCTCTTGCTCTACTCCCTAGTACAGTTTTAGTCTAGTCTAAAGAATGAAACTCGGAGGTAGGCAAGTAGGATACCAACCAGTAGTAGTAGAGTAGTAGAATCCTAGTAGTGGAGTAGTTTTATAAGTATTAGTAGCCAGAGGTTGCATAGAAGTTTAAGATAGGAGCCATAGGTAGGATAAGTTCTAAGAGAGGAGCAAGCAGGGTTCCTTTATTAACTAGTGGAGTCCAGGCCCTTATTGTAAGTTGGGGAGACAATCTTATAAGTAGTGGTAGAGAGGTTAAGTAGTGGTAGAGAGGTCAACTCAGTAGTTCAAGACTTAACCCAGGTAAGCCAAGGAGTGCATCTAGTAATTGAACTCTTTTATTTCACTAAGATAGTTTACTTACCGCAACTCTGAATCTCTACTTTGTATCACTGGAACTCTCTTTCTATAGGAAACCAGATGAAACTGGGGATTACTTTAGCACAACATCTTATCTGGTCGATTCCACTCATTAAGGCTGAACAACGGAAACTATAGCCTTCCAAGCAAAGTAGGACCTCAGTGCACTCTGCCCCATTACCTAAAAAAGTAGGAGTTAAGGAATGGAACTCACAAGTCAAAGAATCAAACCACTAAAGAAAAGAATTGACCTAACCAATTCATTAAAGTAAGACTGATGCTGTGGGGGAGACTTGCTAGGCCACTGGATACATACTTCAGACTGAAATCAGTAACAACAAGCCTGAAGCAGTGAAATAAAAGATCAGAATGTCCCTAAGTAGTTTGAGAATGCACCCCATAAGTGTAAGGCTTCAACCAGGGAGTTAAAGGCTACAACAGTGCCCCTACTCTGCTAGGTATACTCGGTCGGACTACAACCACTGCTACAAAGGCTGAAACCCGAGCTAGAACTGGATACTTGCACCAACCACTGCATCTAAGAACCAAACACTGCCCACAAACGCCTGCTGGTCGAAACTCCATCTCAGAATGCTGCTAGTCAATCTCAGAATCAAACTACTAACTATAAGACAAGACTGAAACAAGCGAGTTTAAGACTTATACCGGGGGGGAGTAGTCAAAGAATAGATCTCGCAGGTGTAAGACTGAACCCGGGAATTGAGCTAGTGAGGCAAAGACTGATAATACCATACCGGGTAGGCTCGGAATGGAGCGAGCAAGGGAAAGCACCAAGTAGTAGAGTAGTTGGCTCTTTTCTTTGCTTTGAGTGGAATTCTTCATTCTTATCTGTTTTTATATAAGATTTAGTATCGAAAGATAGAAGTCCTGTGCTCGGCTAGCAAGGGATAGAATGGAACTGGTTAGTAGAAGCCTTAAGCTGTCTCTCACGTATACTGAATCGACCTCAGCTGTCAAAGAACGAAACAAAGAAGTTAGAGCCAGATATTAATTACACTACCAGAGCAAGAATCAACCTAGGGAGTTGAAGCCAGTAAGTATCAGTCACCACTTCGAACAATAATTCCACTCGGCAGGGGAAAGACTGGAGCTGGTAAGGGAAAGAATTGAACTTAGAGTTGAGTTAGTAGGCGAGGTGAGCTAGCCCTTATTAGAATTCCTCAGACTTAACTCAGTGAATCCAAGGCTTTAAACGAGGTAGTGCCAGCATTTAATAAGTGGACAACAGCTGCTCGGACTTAAACCGGTGCTAGCAAGAACGAAACAAAAGTACCACTTGGAATGGAACTAGTAATAGTAAGTAAAGCCAAGGCTTAAACCCATAAGTTCCAGTAATGAAGTTCTAGGGAGCTAGTAGTTAAGTAAGCAAGTAAGAATCCAGTTCTTCCCTTTATAAACCACTACCAACAAGCATTTCATCAGTACCAGTGATACCGGCTTAAGGAATTGAACGAGTGCATCTAAGACGGAAACTAGGGAATCTCAAAGACGGAAGGCAGTACCAGCAAGCCTTAACCCACTGCTAACAGGTAAGTATCAGTTGCTAACTAAACAAAGAATGCAACCATCCATGCCAACCAGCCTGAAACAAGTGCTCCGCCTTATATTAAGTTCTGCTGCTAAGTAGTTGGGGAATTGAGCTAAGTAGTATGGGGCTGCTACTGCTAAGGCATAGAATGGAGCTAAGGAGTAACAGAGTGAACAACCACCCCTAACGACTAAGAATGGAACCGGTGCTTCTCGGACTTCAACCACTCCCAACCAGGCTTCACTCACTACCAACCAGTAAGTATCAGTAGCTAACCAATGAATTCAAGCAATTACTTAAGTCATGGAACAGAGAAGTCAAGGAATGAAGTGGACACCGATGAGAACCAAACCAGTACAAAACAAGACTTCCACCCGGGAGTGAATTACTGAGCTAGTTGGAAAGTCATAATTCCACCCCTTATTAGAATTCCTCAGACTGAACCATGCTCCTACTTCCTACTATGCTAGGTATGATAGCTAAGGTCTAAAACCAGTACCAACAAGAAGCAAACAGTGCGCAACAACAACTAAGCTAAGACACTTAACTCCAAGTCACCAACATGTGCTAACAAGAATGACACTAAGTAGACCCATAATTGAACTAGAAGGTCTAAGCCTTCAAGCTATAGGTGGCAGCTAGCCCTTACTCTAATTCTAGGAATCAACCCAGTAACAACCAGGACTACAACCAGTGCTACTAATAACAGGACTAAGAGTGAAACCAGTGTTACTCAGAGCCAAGCAACGGGGTGTTCTTTCTCTCAACCAGCAGCAGGGTGCTCTTTCTCTCAACCAGTAAGTAGAATCCTTAACCACTAGTTGGCTGTTGCAAGACTTAACCCTACTTTAGAGCAGGAACTCGTATTGAACCTAGGGATTCCACTAATAAACAACTTATAAATACTCGGCCTCCTGTGGAATTCTTTCCTATCCTAGGGTTAATATAACTTCATTCTTCAAACAATAGCAAGTGGGCAAGCAGCGGCATACAATCAGTTAACCAGGCACTACTAAGTACTTAACTACTATGGCTACTATACCTTTCCTCTTGCTCCTCTAAGGCTACTATACCTATGGCTACTCGGTATTCAACTCTAACCTCTCACAGGAACAGGCTATTCGTTGTCGATTCTTCATCCCTTGTTTCATCTAGTTTCCTATAGAAAGAGAATATCTCATTTAGTACGGTTTCCTATACTGTGTCAGTACTGAGTCAATGGAACTCTAATCTCTCTTTGTTTTCGCCTTTGTTTATCAATTCCTAAAGTGTTAAGGAAACTCTATTTTGAATAACTACTTCATTATTGCCTTGCTGGCACCAGTTGCTTTCTTTTGTACGCATTACACTAGTTCGATCAAGGTGGGTAGTAGCGCATTCCTAGTTTTGAGTGAAACCTTTCTCTTGTGTCAATATGATAAGCAGTAGTCGGATCCCTATCCCTCTTTCTAAGTTCAAGTACAAGTATTGAGCATGCGCGTGGGTTTCTATTCTTGGAAGGAGTGTTTGTATTACCGGTTTGGAGCTAAAGTATTGGAAACGATGCCCTTATCTTGTATTCCTAGTTCTCGTTCTCTTTCCTTTAAGAATGGAATTCCACTAAAAAGTCAGTATCAGCAGAAGCCACAGGTAGATCAGCAACTCCAATACTGGTAGATCAGCAACTTCAAGTCCTTTGTTCGCCTTTACTAGATACCTTCGGGCGAGGAAGCTAGAAGTACTAAAGTAGAGGAAGCTATAATTACGGAAGTATAGAATTGCTATCAGCCAAGAAGTAGTACTAGTGAAATGAATCTGTTAGCGCAGTTGAAAGTCCTGTTTCATCTCTGTATTGGAAGCCCTGTAGCTAAGGAGTCCCAGAAATACTAGTTGCTACTGTTGCTAATGAGTTATATACTAGACTTATTGAATTCCCGTACTTACCAGTTCCATTCCTATAACTAGGCTAGGGTAGTTTTGGAACTCCTATACCCTTAAGAGTAAGTGAAGTTCCCTTATTGGTTGTTTGCTTGTGTGAAAAGCCAGTAGTCAAAGAAACCAGCCAGAACTTATTAATTGGGAATGAAACTCAGTAGTATAAGGCTAGGAAGCAGGAAATACTATTCCCTATGAACAGAAAACAGATATGATAAGAACGAAACCCATGAGAAACAGGTTGAACCCAGACAGTATGAGAATGAAGCCAGTCAATCCAAACCTTAAACCAGCGCTAACCGGTAAGTATCAGTACCCAGGGCATCCAAGGCTTAAATGAGGTAGTGACAAAATACAACCAGTGCTAGTAAGAACCAAATACCCAACTACCAGAATGAGACTGGCAAGGGCAAGCAAGTAAGTATCAGTACCTAAGCAGTATGAGACTAGTCCCCCGATTCCTCCGCTTCTAATATACATACTTCAGACTTCAACCAGTGTGCGAGACTTATGCTTCGTAGTTACAGAATTGACCTAGGTAGTTTCAGAATAAAAGTAGTTAGTAGAAGCCTTATTCGAAGTAGGAGCGGGTACTAGCTTTGATACCGAAGCTAGAGAAGGAGAAGAGTCTTATTACCTTACTTATAAGCTTGAGAAGGAGAAGAGTCTTACTTTACTTATAAGCTTGAGAAGGAGAAGAGTGAGTTGAGTGAGGAAAGGGAACCAGTTAAGTAAGAAGGAGTTTCATCCCCAACCTGTAGTAGTCTAGTACTGTTTAATAAGTAGTGGTTGACTCAGTTAGCTGAGCAATAGCAGTAGTAGTAGCCAGAGTAGAGGTAGATGAGAAAGCAGCTAGGCTTTACTGTTAATGAAATTCTTCATAAGCTGTGGAATCAGCCCTTAAGTAATTGGCAGTCAGAAGAGAAAGAATAGGTGTCGGTGTACGGACTTAGTTTACATGCTAGTTAGGGTAATTGACCAGTAGTAGTCCAAGTAGTAGCTGCCCTGTAGTTGTAGTCCTGTTTGGGTGCGATAGTGGTA
Source organism: Musa itinerans (assembly GCA_001649415.1). Lineage (NCBI taxonomy): Eukaryota > Viridiplantae > Streptophyta > Magnoliopsida > Zingiberales > Musaceae > Musa > Musa itinerans. The sequence continues at coordinate 112,265 of LVTN01000074.1, read as the reverse complement.
GTCCTGTGAGAGTGAGAGTTAGAGTGGAAGACCCGCCAGTAATTATAAGTTCTGGCAGCACCTTATTCTGAGTTTAGTATCTGATTTGTATATCCCTTATTAGTAGTATCAGACCAATACCAGTAGCTAGTATAGGTAGCAAAGGGTTTCACCAGAGCAGGAAATTGATTGAGTCGACAACACCAAAGTAGTCAAAGAATAAGAATAGAACTCAGGAGTAAAAGAACGGAACTAACTAATATAAGAATTGAACTACTAACTTACCAGAACCAGTGAACTGAACAAACTATCAGACTAAGACAACAGCTAACCAGACTTCAACCTATAATGGATGAATTCTTTTACTCATTAGAATAAGGGGTGAATTTCTTCCTTCTATAATAAACTATTCCATTTTTACTTTAACTCAAGGGTTGCCCTAGATGCGACAGATGGGTCATAGTCAAAGGCAACTACTAGTTTCATACCTTGATTGACGAGTTTCATTCCTTAACTACTAAGGGAAATTATTAACTGAACTTATGAGCCAGAGGTATAGATAGAAGCCTGAGTGAAAAGAGCATATAATCAGTTTAAGAGTTGACCTCGCTCTCGCCAACCAACCTCACCGGCGTGCTCTTTCTTGAAAGTAGGAATGAAACTAATAGGTCGGCAAGGGAAGTAGTAAGTCACAGTCGTGGAAACCGGGTATTCAACTAACCACTCAAGAAATGCAGTATGTAGGGTTCTCCCTTCATTCTTATCCTCTAACTCATACCTTCATTCTTACTTGCTTCTGTATCAAAGCCAGTACAGTACTTGATTCTTTTATTCCAGGAACATACTTGAGATTGGATTCTTAAAGAAAAGAGACTATATTTCACTGCCCCTATGAAGTAAGTAGGAAACTCTATTTCACTAGCCCGGTCTTTAGTCTGTAACTAACAAATTCCTCTGTCACTCCCTGTACAAATTGGAACTTAATGCTTACTTTAGAACTGCTGACACCTATGATTCTTTCCCTTAACTTCACTTTCCTAGGGCAGCTGCAACTTCTAATAATTCCTTGATCAAGCATCATATACTTTGACTTTGGATTCTACTACTCCTGATGAATCTGATCCACCATATTGATAGTTTTAGGCAGGAACACCATCTTGAGAGTCCTTCCGTATTGATAGTAGCCGTATTGATAATTGCAAGTCTAGTTTTTGAGTCCTGTATTCTGGTAGTTGGGGAACCTATGCGTTAAGTAATCAAACAGGGATTCAAGCGGTAAGTATTACTCTGATCCTGATACAGGCAATTCTCCACGACAACTAGGTGCAATCACCCTAATCTTTATGGTTCAAGGAAACTCTATTCATTACTATACTATATTACTAAATGCGGGCCAAGTCACTACTAGACTCAAAGAGTAGGGGGGCCTTCTAGTAATTTGCTTCAACTCGGTATTCCACTAACTACTACTGATGAAACTAGAAACCAAACAAAGTCAATCAGTAGAATCTCCAATAGAAGCTCTGCGGAGGTGCTCTAGCTCTAAGTCAAGGAAAGTCGTTTAATACCACTGCCGCCCAGACGAAAGCAGAACCATAGGATAGTGCTAGTTGCCAGAGAGGAGCCAGAGGATATAGATTAGTATTTGTACCGGTATGGAATTGAACTCCTAACAAGTTACTTAACGCTAACTCCTATTAGTCAGTATTAGAATATAGGGTTACTTGTTCTGTTGAAGCGAAGTCCTAACCTCTGTTTTAGGGTCAAGATCCAAGATGCTGTTGGGTTTGCATCCTAAGGGTGGAAAGGAAAGTCAAGTCACCAAAACTAGAGTCGAAAAGGGGCCAAGCAACTGAGCCTCATTCAGTTCATAGTTGCCAGAGTTGGATTAGATGGAGTATTTCTGGGCTTGAGTTATAAGAGATGAAATAGTATCTCCCCTGCCGAAGATTCCTCCTAGGCTGAAACAAGTAAGTATATTCATAGGTATGATCTGCTTCCTTACCGTTCCTCATCCGAGAAACAGGCAATTACTAGTTAAGTGAGGAGTGAAAGAGGAGACCAGTATTTATAAGTTGTGCTTGTTTTAACTACTTCCACCCCTTATTAGAATTCATTCCACTCAAGTAGTTTAAGTAAGAAATCAACTAGTCAGAATAGAGCTAACTAAACTCAGAATCAAACTCGGTAGTATTAGTTCTCATTCTTCAACCACGCATTCCAAGGCTACAACTACTACGGCTGCTTCGGTCAGCTAGTCGTGGGGCTTGTTCGGGGCTGCTAAGGTCTAGTATTGGTATTGCTCGGAATGGAGCTGGTAGGTAGGCTTCACTACTGTCTGCTCGGACTGAGCTAAGTCAGTTACAGAATTAAGCTAGCCCTTATTAGAATTCGTAAGGCTTCAGCCAGTCAGTATGAGAATGGAGCTATTCAGTTCAAGAACGGAACTAAGGAGTGAAAGAACCAAACAGTACCAACTCATACTGAAACCTTAGTTAGTTCAACTCAGAATTAAACCCATAAGTATCAGAATAGAACTCGGTATCGAAAGAACCAAACCAGTAGGTCAAAGAACGAAACAAGGGCTACTAAGAATTCCACTAGTCCACATAGGATCATAACAGCCAGAGTTGAAAGAGCCAGAGCAAGAGAGGGAGAGTTGAAAGTCAGAATGAAAGTAGTTGCCGAACACTTGACTTAATAGTAGGCTCAGAATGCAGCTGCGTAGACCAATTACTTACTTACTTCACTCACTGCCAGCTAGACTTAAACACGGGAGTTACAGGCTTAAACAAGTGCCACTGATGCTAGTGCATCTAGGGCTCCAACTCTATAAACTCAGACTTCAACCGGGTGGGCTCGGAATGGAAGCTAGTCGGGGATAGAATTGACCTCACTCGTCTCAGACTGGTGCTTTGGTGTTACAGGCTTAAGCTTAGCTTAGGTGTTGCAGGCTTAAACCAGTGCTAGTGCTTATGATATAACTACTTCAGACTGAAACCGGGTAGACTCGGAATGCAAGTAGTGTCAAGTGAGAATGGCAAGTAGTCAGTATAAGCCTTAGAGCCAGTAAAGGAAGAATGAAACTAAGTAGTTACATAATTCCGCTAGTAGATATAAGCCTAAAAGCCCCCCCGCCGGGTAGTTAGAATGATAGGAGGTAGTTACATAATTAGTTGATAGAGTAGAGGTTTAGTTTCCAGCTGCCAGTTTCCGAGGGGTCTCGTTGCCTGAGGTACATTAGAGTCCAGGGCTAGTTACAGCAGTGAGAAAGTATGGTGAGAAGAGGACTCCCAAAGAGTTCGTACTAGGGTAGACTGGTTGACTTACTAGTTTTATTCCAACCCTTATAGTAAGTTGCGCTTATTGTAAGTGTAAGTTCTGGTTGACTTACTTTTTGCTTTGAGTACAATCTCTTCCCTGCTCGTTGCTTGGCCTCCGCATGTAGTACATAGTATATAGCTTCAGTGACTCGGGTAGGTGGGAAATACTTGTTAGGCTAGAGTAGGCGGATTTACATACTTGTTATGGTAGGGCTAGGCTTGTTATGTTAGGGCTAGGTGAAGCTTGTTTACTTACTTAGTTGACTCACTTTGTTTACTGACTTTGCGGGTAGGGGTTAACTCAAAGCTAAGAATTCCACTAAGTAGTCTAAGACTGAATTAAGTAGAACGCTATGAAGCAGGAATGTCACTAAGTTGGCAAGTAAGAATTCCACTCATATGACTAAGACTGCACCCGTAAGATAGGGGCTAAGAGTGCCAACACGCCAACAAGAATTGAACTCAGTAGTCCAAGAATTACCCCTTGAATGGGCGAGTAAGAATAAACCTAAGTAGTTAAAGAATTGAACTCCAGGGTGAGCGAGTAAGGGAAAGAATAAAACGAGTAAGTGTCAGGCTGGTGAGCTACTAAACTAAGTAAGTATCAGTACCCTAAGCAGTCCAATAATTCCACCACTGCATCTAAGGCTTCAACAAGGGATCGGCACAGGCTATAACACCTAACCGCAAGACTCAACCCAGTGTAACTCAGGCTTCAAATCAATACCCTATTTCTTAAGTCTTGCCCGCATCGAGATACAGACTGAAGCTGGTGAATCAAAGAATGAAACCGGGTAGCTACAGGATCAAACCACCACAACACCGACTTACTATAAGGGCGACTTAGTCGGCCACTGTCAACGAGACTTCACTCACTTAACGCTATGCCGCTTCTAGGTGGCTAAGTAGAAGTCCAAGAATTCAATCACTGCTAACAAGAATGAAAGAGAGGCGAACTTGACTAAGAATTGCACCCCTTGTAGCATAATTAGACTCGGAATTGAACTAACCAATTACAGAACGAAACAGTCCAGTAAGCTACTAAGATTACAGAACGAAACAGTCCAGTAAGCTACTAAGATCGGGATGAAACTCAGGAATCCAAGGCTTAAACGCTACCCAACCAGTCTTCAACACCTAACTAAAAGACTTAAACAACTCCCACTGATTCCCTGAAGCTTCAGACGAGTTGAGCTATTAGGCAAGTAAGAATAGAACTCAGTTGGTAAGTAGGCAAGTTGGAAAGTGGGAATTCCAGAATTAAACAGGAGCGGAGCCAGTATCAAGTGGTAGTGAATTACTAGAAGGTCTGTTTCTTCCCAAAGTCCTGTGTGCGCCCTGCTGCTGGGATAGAATGTGGCTAGGGATACTCAGACTAATGTGCTAGTGCTAGGCAGAATGCAACCTCGGCTCGGGAAGCAGTTAAGGAAGTAGGTGTACCAAAGTAAGAAAGAAACTTGTAAGTAAGAAGTCTTCAAGCGGAAACTAAGAGGTGAGCTACTGGTAACTGATGCTAGTAGTACTGATGCTATGTATTGATAGTTAAGGTCTCTGAGCTAGTATTGGTATGTGGCTGCTAAGCCGGATCCTGGTGTTGCTAGGAATGAAACCGGTAAGTCTAAGACTGAAACTAAGAGTTGAGCTAGTCGGCGAGGTGAGCTAGTGCTAGTGGTACTGCTTCTAGGTACTTAAGGTCTAGTATCTAGTCTCTGATGTCTAGTAGCTGTTCCCGGGTATCTAGTCTCTGATGTCTAGTAGCTGTTCCCGGGTATCTATTCTCTGATGAGCTAGTAGTTTACTAAGAATTCCACTAAGCAGTCACAGAATGAAAGTAGTAAGTCAAGGAATCGAGCTAGTAAGTGGAAGCCTTACTCCTATGACCAGAACACCAATACAAAGATAAGAATTCCACTGGATTGTATAAGAATTGAACTAGCTAGGAAGTAGAAGGCTAAGAATGCAAACGAGACTAGTAGGCTAAGAATTGAACTAAGGAGCCAGGTGTTGAAGAAGTAGGAATTACAGAGTTGAGCTCACACCTAGGAATAAGGAATGAAAGAATGAACTAGCCCATCAGCAGACTCAGAATAGAGCTGGTAAGTAACGGAATGGATAGTTAATGGAACGAGTAAGAATGGAAGCTAACTAATATAAGAATGTAACAGTCATCCACTATACTAGGCCACTGGGTAGCTATTTAAGACTGAAGCCAGTGTTACTAAGACCGAGGCTAGCGCTAACCAGAATACAACCACCAACTAGAAGACTTAAAGCAATGGAGAAGGCCGGACTACCGCGCAACACGAACAAAGGACTTGTTTATAACTGGATATACCCTGTCTATGCTGTTACTGCCGCACAATGGGCGTAGCCCATTGCTTGTCTATCCGTTGCTTGGCTGTAGTAGTTACTTGGCTTTTCTACATATTTTTCATTTTCTCATTGATTGTTTTTCCAAGGTAAGAAACATAAGAATGAGCCGGGTAAGATAGAATCCATCCAATCCAATCCGGTAGAGCCTAGTACTCTTTCTCTCAGACAAACTACTACAACTAACATAATAAGGTACTCGAAATACAATATATCTTTACTAACAGAATGAGGCTAATCTCACTATTTCTCCTCTACCTTTGTTCGTCTCCAATCTCACTATTTCTCATCTACCTTTGTTCGTCTCCGGAGTCAACTAATCCCTAAAGAATAAGTGCCACTGCTACAAATACATATTTAACAAAGAATGAAATTATCCACTCCACTCTAAACTAAACTTTCTTACACTTCACTTTCATGCTCAGGAAAGGATCTGCACCAGTAGGTTAACTCAGTAAAGGATCTTAACCAGTGCTGTGTGGTATGCCCCGCTTCTAATCGAAACCTCGCTCAGGCTTATCAAGAAGATGGAGTCCAAGTAATTAAGTTCTATGGCTTAACCGAGGAGGCAGTCAATAGGCCCAGCTACAACCGAGCTAGCCCTTATTAGAATTCATTCCACTCACACAAGCAAGCCCTTATTATAATCCAACTCCCCTATCTACAACAACTTATAAGAATTTCTCTCCTCTCGTAAACTACTTCCTCTCCCGTTCCTGAAGACTAAGCCAGCAGCGGATCTAGATCTTATTCTTATCTAACTTACCACAATGTCGCTACTCCTACTTGAACTACTAGGAAGGTATTCCACTGGAACCTGGAACTAGACTTAGTATATTCCTACTACTGAACTTACTAGAAAGGCTTCAACAATAACTTTAACAGCCTATCATCTAAAATACCAGGCTGGCACTCGACCTATAGTGTTAACGCCTCTCTCTCCTCTTACTACTACTGATGAGACTGCTATTGCTTTCTTTTATTCTTCAACTCAGGGCTATAAACCCGCCTACCCTAGCCTCGTATGGGAATTCCATAAGATGGTACTCTCTTTTGACTACCAAAGTAAGTAAACCAGGTCAGTAAATAAAGTAAGTAAACTAAGCACTTATTATAATCCAACGAACCTACCTAGTAATAGGAAGAAAAGACCCCAAGTCAACGAACCTACCTAGTAATAGGAAGAAAACGACCCCTACCCACACCCCAACTTGTAAGTAAACAATCACTTACTCTAAGGGCCCCTGGGTTTGATGCAACTGGTTGTAGTCTTAGTATAGGAACTACCGGTTCAGTCTTGGACTTGTCTTGGACTTATGGGTTTGATTCTTAGCCTGCTTAGGTCAATTCTTTCATTCCTTATGCCTAGCCCAGAGTTCAATTCTTAGTCATATGAGTTAGAGACCTTAGGCTACATAAACAGAACTAGCTACCCTGTGTTTTATTCTGTTTGGCAGTGCTTGGATTCTTCGACTCCTTAGCTTCATTCTTTGATTGACTGCTTTAAGTCTTGCTTTGCTTACTTACCAGTCCGTTTAGCAGTGCCGGTTATTATAAGTTCTGGCTAACTTGCTGATTGGGAGTAGTTAGAGACCTTAACTACCAATACCTTAGCTACCTGGTTTCAGTCTTTCCCTCATCAGTTCCCGGGGATAATAGCTACCCCCTGGTTACTTATTAAATGCTGCCTAGCTCAACAATGAGTTCAATTCTCTGACCTAGGGGTTTCATTCGCACTTTACTGCTTACTGGCTCTCCTGTTACTACTGAGCTCCAGTCTGAGAACTAATACAACCCAGTGGAATTCTTATCTCCTTCTCTAGATGCACTGCTTTCATTCTTAAATACCAAGCTAATGACAGGGAAGACTTAAGAAATTGGTAAGGGAACTTGGTTATAATTGCACTAGCGCATAAGTCTTATAAACCTAAGCATCAGCCCTAGTAGTCTCTATCCTCTACTCTAACAACTTATAATACTTTCTCCCATATCTTAATTTACCAACACTTTATTTCTTTCGACTTAATATAAGTGCAACTAACGACTCTAGTTCTTGCAACTTAATATAAGCTCAACTAACCACTACTCTGGGTATTCCACTAACCACCACATAGTTTGATTCTTATCTTATACGCTCGCATTATCAGAGAATAAATACCTTTCTACTAGAGAGGAAATAAGTACTTAAGTCAAGAGTGCAACCACTACAACCAAGAAGAAAACCCTTTATATAAGTTAAACCAGTCTGATACTAGTTATTAGTAAACCCCAACTTAGTAAGGCTTGCCCGATGCTATAGTAGTGACTTGCAGAAGTTTTCCTTAATAAAGCCAACACACCCTACCTTACTTTCTAACCAGAGCCGCTAGTGTCTATCATCTGTTTTCCTATTTCCTATTTCCTATATAGGGTGATGAATGACTTAGCTTCTTTTAAAGGACAGACTCTTATTGCATGTAAACATCGATTCCAACCGCCCCAAAAGTCACTATTACAGAAGCACTAACAGCAGAAGCACTGGTGGAATTCTAACTCCCCCGCTTGCTAATAATACTGATGAAACTTTACCACAACACTACTTTCAGGGGATGAAACTCGTTCTTATTGTATCCCTGGCCTCTCCACTTATTATGGAGGCGTGCCTCTTCTCTTAGATTAAAGTATGAGACAAACAACTACTACAAATACAAAGAGAGGACCAAGTCGAAAAGCTACTAAGGCAGGGAAGGTATCAAACTACAGATCTAAAGAAATGAGTAACAGCTGGAAGACTAAACTCGGGATTACTTTCTCAACTTACTATAAGGCTCTCTCTCCTAATGCCAATGAAGACTATCCTCTGGCAACTCGGGATGAAGACTAAAACGGAACTCTAACAGTACTGCCTGGACTACAACTACCTGGACTACAACTACCAGGGCTACTACTTTCTACTGGCAACTTAATAAAACTCTTTGAACTAAGGCTGTTATGATCCTATGGACGAGTTTCATTCTGAGTCTACTACTAGATGCTTACTACTAGATGAATTCTGAAACTACTTAGTGCAATTCTGAAACTAGCTACAGGCACTTAATAATTTCAAACCTACTGTAAGTTCACTTACAATAAGGCCTCTACTAACACCCAGTTTGATTCTAACTTGACTATATAGCTAACCTCTCCTCAAGCGTATACTACAACTACTAGAAGTCACTATAACTACTGGTCTTCACCAACTACTAGAACAAGAACAAAACGACTATTACTAGAACAAGAACCAGAACTAGACCAATACTTGTAAACTTAGCTCCATTTTACCCCCGATTAGCTGCATTCTGAGTACCTAGAGTACCTATCCGAGCCTATAACCACTTTGACCCCCCTTTAAGTGTTTGCCCTAGTGGGTTGGAAATTAAGTAAAGGTGCTGAAAGCCTCAGTCCAGAAATTATAAGTACTGGGATTCACTTGGTTAAGGCTTCTACTTAATAGTTCAATTCTGGATCCTATCCCTTCACCATTAGCTTAAGGGCTTCAGCAAGCAGCTGGCTACTATTAACTTCATGAGGCTAATCTCACTTCCTTCTTACTTGCAGAATTCTTATCCGATACCTCTGGTTCTTGTCACCCATTACTTTGACTTTCTTCTCTTCTATCTATACCTCTGGCAACTGAAACAAGGGTAGATTACATTGAGCTAATTCCATTCCTTAGTAGTTAAGTTACTTGGACCTAATCCTCAGTAGTTAAGTTACTTGGACCTAACTCAGGTGCCTGTATTTCAGTCAACTCCTCCTCTCTTGCTCTATAAACAAATCCCTAAATGAGAAGTTCCACTTTACTACTTCCACTCAAAGCAAAGAGCCAAGCAACTACTTCTATTGATACTGATCCTGCTGATTCCTCTTCTCTTGCTCTTAACCAACCCGAGTTCTCGTTCTCTTTCTCCTTTAAGAATTGAGTTTACTTACCAGGACTACTCTACAGGTTGTGCAAGGGAGACAATAAGGCTTTACTAGATGTTAAGGGTAGAGATAGGTTATGTTAAGGGTAGAGATAGGTTATGTTAAGGGTATAGATGGGTTTGGTGCTTTACCAGAGCCTTACTTCTCACGGGAGAATTGGAATTAATAAGACCCAGTTAATAAGTGAGGAAAGGGAAGTTTAAGAAACCCGGTAAAAAAGGTAGCTTCGTCTACTGAGCCAGTACTGCCGGGATGGTATTCAACTCGCACTCGACCAGGAACTCTACTTTCTGACTGGATTCTGTTTCTTTCTTGCCTCCCCAGTGAAGTGGGTGCTCTATACCAACCTCCGACTCCTTCCTTTTAGAATGGAGTATAAGGTGAAAAGTAAGAAATCTACAAGTACTCCAAGGACTTCAACTCTAAAGCAAGAATGCACCTATCAATAATTCCACTCTCACCATTAACTTCCGGACAGGGGCAAGCCTACAAGCAACCACTACACTAAACCTCTTATTCAACAGGACTACAAGGGGCTAAACTGGTCTTCAACTCTCAATCGAACAAGATCGGTATTCCACTCACCAACTACTTGCTTTTGACTATCACTCCCGGCTATGCTCCTCCGCCTCTGGTTCTTTTCCACCTGCCTTAGTAGCTTGTCTAAGACTTATGAAACTACTCGTATATTAGTTGGCACAAGAACTCAACTTACAGAATAGCAACTGCCATTCTTAGTACTCGACTAGATGCTGGCCCAGTCACTTCATTCAACAACTACCCTAGTATAGGCAAACCCCTAGTATAGGCATTCAACAAGTAAGTATCAGATACGAGCAACTAGGAGCCAGGCAACTACTGTGCTAAGAGCTAACGACTCTACTATGGGACTACTACTGTAAGGGGTATTTAACAGTCTAGTACTACCATACCAATTAAAGCTTCAACTCTAACCATTAACAGAAGGTCAGCTTCCACTTCTATGGTCTTTTGAAACTCGACTCCTACTTGAGATGCAACAGGACTACTACTTGCTAAAGGATCTGCTCTAACTGCTTACTTTGGCACTGATCCGGATCTGGGTTCTGCTTCCACTGATGATTCCTCCGTCGACTCCACCACTTACTATAAGAGGCGGATCAATTGCACTGCAAACTCTCCCTGAACTCGACCCTTTATCCGATGCTCTATCCGGAGTAGGAGATCTGTTGGAGAGTAAGGAAGGAGTTCTAAATGCATGATTTATAGATCGATTCTTAACTTAAAGTCGAGAGGCCGGGTAGGCAAGATATACCATTTTTATTGAATTGAAGTAAACTAGTGGGCTATATGACTTAGCAAGTACCCGAACTCATGAACTTTCTTCACCGACAACCGGACAAGCTGCTTGCCCCATTTCATCTTATATCACTATAGTAATAGGAGCATAGTATAACCTCCCCTCTGGCTAACAAACTTGGATTCAACTCACACTCGAGCAGGACTACTACTACTGGGATTCCACACTTATAGCTTCCTCTGCGTAATATGGGTCATACAGAGTGAGATGAGCAAGTCCTGTGTTTGTATCACTGCAGACAGCTTTCCCAGGTAGCTAGGTGTTCTTGTTTCATCTGTTTATCGACTCGACCAGGTGTTCTTATGAAATTCAAAACTTCAGTACTATAAGGAAGGGGGTAGCTTATCTCTTTGTCTAGCAGTTAAAAACTCAATACCCGGCCCGGGCATATATATCTTCCATCCTCTGTGGGTTGGGCGCCAATGAAAGAATTTAACAAGCAGCTGACAATCCAACCTCTGTAATTGAATCCATTTCTTAACCTCTCCTCCGCCTATTAAACTAAACTACAAGCAACGGAACAAGTAACGTAGTACTTTAATAAGTTATTCACAAGTTCCGTATCCACCCTTCAACAAATGGAAGGAACCTAGAAGTGACTCGCCCTCTTTGAGACTCGACTTGAAGAATCACTTGCTCCTACTTCCTACTTAACTGCAACACCTTAACCCCACTTTAGAACTTGACCTGAGGATTCTCTTTCTTCTACTTTTTTGATTGGATTAAGATCCTTCTGCCCTTGCCCTTGCTTAAGGATAAGAGGCCTCTCTAGTAAGTTGGGGAGTAGAATCTGTTATCTATCAGAACTGAGAGGATACCGCTTGTCTGCTTGTCTCTAAGGTAAAGTATCAGTTGACTTTGCCCGAGGATAGAGTTGGAATTATAAGTACTGGTCCTGTGTTGAGATCTATCCCTATTCTTCTATGAACTACAAGAAAGAAGTAAACAGAAGTGAAGTTACCAACAAGAGAGGAAGCTGGGGGTGCATAATTGATGAACCAACCCAGTACTTGGATAAATAGGGCTTTCACTTTCTGAGTTTACAGAGGAGAGGTCGGCTAAAGGGTTAGTGGCGGCAGGGAGAGTTACCTTACTTATATTATGGTTTTCGATGAGCCTGAACTTATAAGTACTGGGAAACGAGTTATGAGTAAGTCCATATTTGTGGGAAGCTATTCCGAGCCCCAAACTAGTAGTAGTCCTTTGTAAGATAGTTGACAGTTACGGGCAGGGAGTAGAGAGAAGGTTCTGCGATCAAAAAGAAAGAAAAGTAACGAATTCCCGGTTGACTCTCTTATATACAAGGGCACGGTTTACTCTCTTCTGCGCTTCCCTCTAATTAAAACAAAGAAACTGGCCTGAGCAGGACTTCGCTTGTTACTTTGACTATATAGTGAATTGAGTTCCAACAAGTAGAGCAGAAGAATACATCTAGTAGTTTTGAGTTATATATCCAATCTGGAGGACTAAAGAATTCATTTCATCTTTTACAGATGCTCTTACATATTATATATTCTATTCTAATTATAGGAATTGTGACACCCGAAGACTTTCCTCGCACAGCAAATTAGATAGTTGACTTTATTTACCACCAACTTACTATAAGAGCAGGCGAACACAGGTTACAAACACAGGTTACAAACGCAGGAGGCGCACACAGGACTTAGCTTACACTCGGGATGAAACCACTCATAAATAGAAGTTTTGAAATACATGGATCCATATCTTCTCTTGCAACTACTTCTTCTCTTGTATCTGTTACTACTGAATGGCATTCTTTGAACACTAGCGGCAGGAGCAACTATAAGTCTTGCTTGAGAGGAGAGGACCTTCTAGTAAGTTTCGGCAAGCTGTTAAGTAAGAATAGTAAGTTTCGGCAAGCTGTTAAGTAAGAAGGAGAGCCCAGTTACAGTAATAGTTCTAGGTCAAGTGTGAGTTGAAGACCTTTAGGCCTTGTCTCGTTGCTTGGCCCGGAGTCCTAATTAAAGCATACCTCTCTACCACAACCAATAAGAATGACACTAAGTAGATTCGGAATGGAACCACTAAATCAAAGAATGGAGCTAGTGGGTTTAAGCCTGATGCTGGGTATACCGAGGCTGATGCATGTCCCCTACTGGTCTAGAACCACTGCTACTCGGACTGAAGCTGGTGAGTGCGCCTTATATTAAGTTCTGAAGCTAAGGAGTGAAAGAATGGGAGACTAGCTTGTATCAGTCTTAAAGCAATGAGTAAGCCACTATTTCTTAAGTCTTCCCAGCTCCTCTCCTGGGGAAGAGTAATAAGAATCCAACCGGGTAGTAAGGGAATTCCACCCCTTCTAATAAGTAGACTCGGAATGCACCCAGGGAGTTAAAGAATGAAATCACTGACATCAAGACTTAAAGCAGGGGTCGCTAGTATGGGTATTGATAGCTAGTGAGTAGAAGAATGGAGCTAAGCAAGGGAAAGAATAGAACTAGGGAGTAACAGCCTTAAGCAAGTGGGCCCTTATAGTAAGTCTTGTTTGTGGAGTTAGAGTTTCATGCTTTCATTTCAAACATGAGTGTTTTCTGTGTGCTAGGCTCTCCATATAGGAGGAGTTGTTTGGTCTTTATGGGCCTGCCAAAGAGGAGGTTTATGGCTATCCAGTCGAGTGGGTAGTATTTATCCTTGAGTTGAAACATGGTATACTCTTCTGGCCACCCCTGACTTTCTAGATAGCTTTCCAACCTTAACAAAGGAGCGTTAGTTTAATGAAGTAAGCTAGCTAACCTCCAAGTTTGTTCCAGCAGAGGAGCAACCATGCAATTACTAGAAAACGGAGATATAGGATCAGAGATATAGGAGCCTCATTAAGTTATAAGAGATGAGCAAGAAAAGAAGTATTTGTTTACCAAGGAAAAGAGGACCTTCTAGTAAGTTGGGGAAGTCACTACTTGAGAGAATAGGTAGGGAAGGGAAGCAGTATATTTACAGGGTTCTTACCAAGTGCAGGAAGTGCTCGATACGAAAGATTCAATTTCAGTTTTGGAGCAGTGGGATTAGAGTCGAGGCCTCCATAAGAAGTTTAGGGTGCTAGTGTTTCTATAGTCATTAGTCTGGAAAGTAGGAATTAATGAATGGAACTCAGCTCACCGGGTTAACGCCGAAAACAGGACTTGGTTATAAATGGAACTAAGTAGCAAGAGGAGAGGCAAGAGATGATATGAATTCTTACAACTCGGAGCCAAGCCACAGTACTATAGCCAGAGGTATAGATAGAAGCCAGAGAGGAGAAATAGGATAGTAGTCCTTCTAGTAAGTTGCCATAACTGGAATTAGTAGCCTGAGGAGAGGTGGGCAAGGGCAATAACAAGTGCTAAAGGTAAGGGGACAGGGTTCAATTCATTGTTGCCATAAGAGAGGTAGGCAGGAAATGAAGGGATGCCGACATTGGAAGGGGAGTCGGATAGCCTCTATATTGAGTGGAACAGTAGTTTCGCGAAGGTTAATTGCACTTTTGCCACCTGGTGTTGGTGCTGCCCCAGTTCCAGTTCATTAACTTCTTTTCTACGTCTACCTATGCAATACACACACAGTAGAAGAAAACCCCGCACACAGCACTCAAAGACAGGACTTGCTACTAGACCAGGACAGGATACTCAACTTATTCTGATAACCCACTTGGATAGAGTTACAGGATACTCAACTTATTCTGATAACCCACTTGGATAGAGTTCTGATAACCCACTTGGATGGAGCACTTAGTGAGTTCCGTTCGAACGTATGTATTCAATAGTTTCTGAGTAGCTTGTTGAGGAGTCGCTTGGAATTATAAGTACTGGCTAAATTCTATCTTAATAATATAATAGAACTGATGAAACTTGGATAAGGCCTAATAAAGAATTCGGGAAGTTGTGAGTCTACCATTAATTAGAAGGGCGGAGGCAAGATCAGAGTCAATTCCTAGCTTTGCAGCGGGAAGTCAAGGTGTTGGCGAAAGCGCATCTGTATATACCTGAGCTACAGAAGATGCTTTTTTACCCCTTCCTAGTTGGAGAGTTCCCCCCTTTCCGCTTTCCAGGCCAGGAGGAAATATAGAAAATATGTGGAATATGTGGAATGATTGTCTTTCCGCCCGAATTACACAACACAGAACTTCTACTTAAGAGAAAACATTCCCCCCCTGAGGCAAGAGATCGCAAGCAACTCGGGCTGCATCAATTCTAAGATTTTGGATTCATAAGCTTCTAGAGTTCGGGGTGCTGGTGCATTAGCTTACTCTTGGGTCGGGTCGGGGAAGACAACAAGGAGAAAGTAGAGTTATTGCCCCTTCCAGTAGTGGTCCAAGACAACTGCTCTAGCAATATTATCCTAAACAAGCAACATAGCCAACTTGATCCTTATCCTTACGCGTAAGAACCAACAACTGATCCTTATGCGGAGGAACCAACAACTGATTGCGAGTTGCGCGCGTTGCAGATACTTTAATTACATCTTAATGGATAACCCCGACTTGAGTTTCTTGTCTGCTCGGTTGCTCTTCTATAAGATATTCTAATTCAATTCATTCCGTGTTTTACTAGTAGTGGGGACTCCCTCTTGCAAGGATTAGGTACAGGTAAGTAAGCAGGTAAAGAATGAATCAAGTCTAGCCGTGTACCAGAAGATATTCTAGTTTGGGCCTTCAAGATATAGGTTTCAAATGCACTAAAACAGTTCCGCTCCTACCGCTAAACATTAGATTAGTAGTGACTTGGTTAAGTAGTTTTCTTGGAAATCCATCATTGAATACGCCCAATGGAGCTTCGAATTCATTTATGGTGTAGGAAACGGAGGCTACGTTGCTTGCCTGATAGCAGTGGTTGAGTGGTAGTAATTAATTTGTTGAGTACCAGTTCCTTCTGATTATTAGTTTCAGACAGGATTTCGAGTTTAATACCGAGGAGTTCGCCAGGGTATAGCTCCTGCTGCGTAACATTATAAGTGACTTGTTGAGTCAACACTAATCAAGAATTCTGCTTTTTCTCTGTCGTGCCCTACTATATCTGCTCTCTGTCTTGCCCTACTATATCTGCTCTTTACGCCCCCATCCTACCATAACAAGTATGTAAACAAGGCCCTGCCCCCATCCCATACAAGTATGTAAACTACCCTCGAGACCCATACATAAATACGCTATAACTCGTTAAGAGCGCCAGACAAGCAACATAGTAAGGCCAAGTAACCACCACTAACCAAGCAACTGACCTTACACTGTCAACAAAGCAAAGAAAGATGAAAGTAAAACACCCCGGTTTACAGCCTCCAACCCTCGCTACCGATAGGGACAGTCGGCTTCACTGACCTACTTTTGGTGTTCATGGCTAAAGTTGTTTCTCTTGTTGCGTAAGTATCAGTTGCGGTGGAAGAGAGTTTACTTATTTCTTCTCCTTATGTACTCCGATTTCTTCTCTTTATGCCGGATACAGGGAGAAAGCTCTGAACTCCACTCTCAAGTTGATTTGGAAAGTCGGAAAGTTGGAATTGAACTCAGAGGGAACAAACAGAAGAATGAGCTATGTATTAAGAGTGACTTGGCGGTATTTCAGCCTAAACCTGGTTTGCCAAGATCAGAAGCAAGGGATAGATAACCAGAAGCAGGAGAAGTCCAGTTGCCAAGATCAGAAGCAAGTGATAGATAACCAGAAGCAGGAGAAGTCCACCTGTTTTCATTCAAATAGGCATTGGCAAGGTTTACAATAAGGCTTAACTGAGCCCGAGTATTAGGAGTGAAAGGCTTACTTTAGGCTTAGCAGCACCTTCATTAGTTGTTGAATCCCCTTCCAGTAGTGGTCCAAGTCTTGTATCTTCTTTTGTTGACGCCCTTAAGTTCATGCTATGATAGATAGGTGTTTCTTCAGCTAATGCAGCCCTTAAGTAATTGGTGGAATCCGTTAGTCTACTATTATAGCCTGGGAAAGCTAGGTTCCGGTCAGGTAAGATGAATTAGAGATATTCTTTACAATCAATAAAATAATAGGTTATATATACTACTAGGCTTAGGATACATATTCCAATTCATGAGTTGCGCTACTAGGCTAACAGGAAGTTGCAAAAGCCGGGCGAGTTCATTATGTTCCTGTTCTAGTTTCATCGTATGAGGGTTCGAAAGGAAAGTGGTGGTTGGTTTTAGTTTCAAGATATGAAGCTAGATGAGATGCTAGATCTGAAGCCGTGAAAAAGGAAGCTGCGAACAAGCTACTACTAAACCAAGCTTAGGAACAGATTCAAGAAATGGAATTCCACTCAAAACTCTCAACTCCATAGCGCATTCATTGTATTTGTAAGTCAAGGGTACTAATAAGGTATTAGGGATAGATCTAGCTACTTCTAAGAAAAGGAAAAGAATGAAACAAGGAAGGAGGTCTATAAGGTCTATGTTATTAATAAGATATGCATTTCAAGAGAAACTTAAGGGATAGGTAGCCAAGAGAAGCAAGTAGATCAAGGAAGTCAGCAGCAAAAACACAGGACTCGGGAATAACTCTAAGAACAGGACTTGCTCATAACTCTGGGTACCAGGGATTGCTCATAACTCGCCGCTACACTGTAGTATACGCTTGGCCTAAAATACAGACAGGACTAGTAGTTGCTAAGGTTCACTTGGCCAGGTGTTGCGATAAGTTAATCTGTATCCGATCCAGTTGTTGGCGACGAGGAGGAAAGATCATATGAAGTTAGTTGTTACTGCCGCTCTAGTGGTTACTTGTCTAGTAGTTGTTAAGTAGTAGCTTGGCCCAGTTACGTTCCAGCAGAAGATGGATCTGGCTTTGATGCCCTAAGTCAATCATACGGGATAGGTCAAATTGTCTCTAAGGGCTTTACCTAGTAGTGGTAAAAGTGAGTTAATTGAGGATGAGGATTCCAATCAAGATTCTTTTTACTTAAGCAAGGGAACAAGCTACAGTTGCAAGTTTCATTCCGTATTTCCATATGGTGGAATTCTGTATTTCCTTCTTCCGCTACAGATCTTATAACTGGAATTAGCCTACTTTGAGCTACAGCAGGAACAGAACAGGAATTGTAATAACTTGTATTAACTCCTAGTTAGTTTGTCCGCTTTAAGATCTTTTCTCTCTGATAACTTCTATAGGGAGGATCAGTCTGATAACTTCTATAGGGAGGATCAGCATAGAGTCTAAGAGTAGCTGGTTAGGAAAGAAAGGGGAGTATTTATAAGTCGTTGATGAGCCATAGGCCAAATTAGGACTCCGGGCCAAGTCCATTCCCCGGGGCCGCTAGTTCCTGTTTGTTCTAACGAGTTATAATGTATTTATGTATCTTCCCGACGAGTTCTTATGCCGAACACTTGACTTGTTGTTGGGGCTGGTTTCCCTTCTTTTGAGGTTGAGGCTTCCTAGTAAGAAAGGTATAGAATAGAGTTTACTTCACACTTTAGGAATTGAGAAAGTCAACAGATAAACTATAAAGAAAGGTATTTGTAATAACTAAGAGCATTCCCTACTAAATGAAGGGCTTTACCTACGAAATTATTGATCCTATCTTTGAATAAGAAAACGTTTACTCGAAACCTAGCATAGAAAAACTCACTTGCTTCTAAGCTCTCTAAGCCAATCACTCTAGACTAAACTCGCTAGCTCCCCCACTGAATTGACCTCCCTCTTTCCAACCAAGTACTTGACTTATTTCTTTCCAACCAAGTACCCGGCACCGCCTCGTCTAATTCTCTAGTGTTGTATAAACTTCCCTTTTTGATTTATGTGCTCTCAACTCTAATTGAACTTGCTCAAACCTCCCTTTCACACCAGCTTGTTGCTTACTGGAGAACTGCTTACTTTGATGCCTATAAAACGGAGGAGCAAGAGGTATAGTCTTGTCTAGTCGTTGCTTGGCCCGGATTGAAGCGTTAACCGAGCCCCGAGCTCACGTATCTTACTTGCAGGACTTGCGCTAAGGAAGTGGAGAGTTTACAGCTCCCCGAGTCATACTTGAGTATAGTTCCCCCAATCCGTAACTCCAGTTAGCGAGTATAGCGTTAGGATTACGTTGCTTCGTTCCGTCTGGAGCCGGGTCAGTCTTTAAGTTTGGTATAGTATAGGTGCTTGGCTTGCTCTTTATGTTAAAGGGTATTTGAGTTGGGTGCGAGTGGGGTTAAGAGAGGCCCGTTGACAGTGTTGGCGCAAGGGCTGACGCGCAAGCGAACACCAAAAACAGGACTTTACCCCGTTGAAAGAAGCTAATGCTACACGGCGAACTCAAAACTCACTTATGAATCGTAACCTCACTGCTGACTAGCTTCTCGCTTAATTAACTATGGAGTATCCTTTCTTCTCGCAACTGGTTTCAAAACGAGTTCAAACTCCAAACCCTACCGCTGAAGAAAACTGGACTGGGGCAAGCACTTGATACCACACTGTTTGAATAGAAGATGGATGTCGGCACCTCTTAACTTGAAAGAAGGGAATTGATTGCACCCTACACATTCAGAACATAGGACCATGTTATCTAAGTTTCTACTTCTCCCTTGTGTTTGTTGAGTTCTGTGAGTTTCAAAGGACATAGGTCTTTGCTTACAGGAAGAATATCGTATCAATAAATAAGCTCTTTTGAATGAATGCCTACGTAGTGGGAAAGGAAAGAATAAAGGAAGCGTAAAACACTTTTCCGCCTGTTGAAAGCCCCAATAGTCGACAAGCAACTAAGTATCAACAGAATAAGTAGGAACATAATTGGATTAAGATAAGGGACAGTGGTAAGAAAGAGAGATAAGGGACAGTGGTAAGAAAGAGAGATAAGGGACAGTGGTAAGAAAGAGAGATAAGGGACAGTGGTAAGAAAGAGAACGAGTGCTGTCTTCGTGCTCTAAGTCTTGTTCGGGAATAATCTCTTTTCGAATGCGCTGAGGTGAAGTCTCCGGGAAAGGCCTAAACAACGAGAAATCTCTGTTAACCCTCGACGAAGACCTTGTCTAGTAGTTACTTTTGTTGGGTTGACAGCTTGCTTCACAGATAATGGCGCTTTAGTATTAGCAACAGGTAGGGTAGGAGTTACTCAGTGACCAGAAGCTCCCTTTCACATGGCTTAAACGACTCGACCTAGCTGGCTTGAGCTTTACTTGCTCATAACAGAGCAGCCTGCCTAGTGTATTAACTCGCCAATTACTTAAGTGGCTACTAACTATGTTGCTTGGTGGACTTGGCAAAGGAAACTATACTAGACTCTTGGGGGGCGAGTTTCATCCTACTAACTCAGATAAGGGAGTAAAGAGAAGAGAAGAGATAGAGGTAGAAGAATAGAGCGAGTAAAAGAATAGATTGAGTCAGCTACCCCAGAAAGTCAAGGGCCAACGGCTCATCTACTTAAGTACAGAGCCATAACTTGATTTGTTGACAGAGGATAGATATTGGGGAGGAGCCAGAGGTCATATATAGTAGAGGAGCCTCATTCTGTTATTAGTTTACAGCAGGGCTTGGTTCCATAAGTATTAGTTGCCCTAGATTGAAGCAAGACTTATTGTAAGTTAGGGTATTTAGAAGTTGTTTATGAGTTGAATCCCCAGTATCATCTGTTAGCTTTACTTGCTCATAACAGAGCAGCCTGCCGCCGTGTATTAACTCACTACCGTGCAACTAACTATGTAGCTTGGTGGACTTGGCAAAGGAAACTATACTAGACTCTTGGGGGGCGAGTTGAATCCTATATCCTACTAACTCAGATAAGGGAGTAAAGAGAAGAGAAGAGATAGAGGTAGAAGAATAGAGCGAGTAAAAGAATAGATTGAGTCAGCTACCCCAGAAAGTCAAGGGCCAACGGCTCATCTACTTAAGTACAGAGCCATAACTTGATTTGTTGACAGAGGATAGATATTGGGGAGGAGCCAGAGGTCATATATAGTAGAGGAGCCTCATTCTGTTATTAGTTTACAGCAGGGCTTGGTTCCATAAGTATTAGTTGCCCTAGATTGAAGTTGGCCGAGCCTGTAGTTGTAGAGTGGAATCTCCAGTATCATCTGTGTTTGTAGTAGTGTATTGTCTAGTCGTTACTTGGCGCTCCTACCGCTTGGACTTCTTTTGAGTCCCGTAACTACGATTGGACTTTGCAAGTTTGGGCTTTCTTTCCTCTTTGAAATGGAACTCAACTACTTATTCCCATTATTCCTATAAGAGCTCTACTATTCCCATTATTCCCATAAGCTCTACTACTTATTCCCATGATTCCTATAAGATAAGTAAGTGATAGGCGAAACAAGAAGAAAAAGCTGGGTTTGCCTCGAACTAAACTTGTGACACTGCAACAAGCAAGAGCTCAAGAACAAATAGATCCGTATTAGGCGCGGATCCATGTTAGTAAAAAAAACTGCATTATAAGAGCAATCTTTCTTTGTGTCTGTTAAGGGAGTTCGGG
This sequence comes from Musa itinerans, assembly GCA_001649415.1. Lineage (NCBI taxonomy): Eukaryota > Viridiplantae > Streptophyta > Magnoliopsida > Zingiberales > Musaceae > Musa > Musa itinerans. Next base: position 90,941 of record LVTN01000074.1, on the reverse strand, counting down.
ACGGGACGTGTTAGTGTACAAAAAGCGAAGCAAGTGATAGATAACCAGAAGCAGGAGAAGTCCAGTTGCCAAGATCAGAAGCAAGTGATAGATAACCAGAAGCAGGAGAAGTCCAGTTGCCAAGATCAGAAGCAAGTGATAGATAACCAGAAGCAGGAGAAGTCCAGTTGCCAAGATCAGAAGCAAGTGATAGATAACCAGAAGCAGGAGAAGTCCAGTTGCCAAGATCAGAAGCAAGTGATAGATAACCAGAAGCAGGAGAAGTCCAGTTGCCAAGATCAGAAGCAAGTGATAGATAACCAGAAGCAGGAGAAGTCCAGTTGCCAAGATCAGAAGCAAGTGATAGATAACCAGAAGCAGGAGAAGTCCAGTTGCCAAGATCAGAAGCAAGTGATAGATAACCAGAAGCAGGAGAAGTCCAGTTGCCAAGATCAGAAGCAAGTGATAGATAACCAGAAGCAGGAGAAGTCCAGTTGCCAAGATCAGAAGCAAGTGATAGATAACCAGAAGCAGGAGAAGTCCAGTTGCCAAGATCAGAAGCAAGTGATAGATAACCAGAAGCAGGAGAAGTCCACCTGTTTTCATTCAAATAGGCATTGGCAAGGTTTACAATAAGGCTTAACTGAGCCCGAGTATTAGGAGTGAAAGGCTTACTTTAGGCTTAGCAGCACCTTCATTAGTTGTTGAATCCCCTTCCAGTAGTGGTCCAAGTCTTGTATCTTCTTTTGTTGACGCCCTTAAGTTCATGCTATGATAGATAGGTGTTTCTTCAGCTAATGCAGCCCTTAAGTAATTGGTGGAATCCGTTAGTCTACTATTATAGCCTGGGAAAGCTAGGTTCCGGTCAGGTAAGATGAATTAGAGATATTCTTTACAATCAATAAAATAATAGGTTATATATACTACTAGGCTTAGGATACATATTCCAATTCATGAGTTGCGCTACTAGGCTAACAGGAAGTTGCAAAAGCCGGGCGAGTTCATTATGTTCCTGTTCTAGTTTCATCGTATGAGGGTTCGAAAGGAAAGTGGTGGTTGGTTTTAGTTTCAAGATATGAAGCTAGATGAGATGCTAGATCTGAAGCCGTGAAAAAGGAAGCTGCGAACAAGCTACTACTAAACCAAGCTTAGGAACAGATTCAAGAAATGGAATTCCACTCAAAACTCTCAACTCCATAGCGCATTCATTGTATTTGTAAGTCAAGGGTACTAATAAGGTATTAGGGATAGATCTAGCTACTTCTAAGAATAGGGAAAGAATGAAACAAGGAAGGAGGTCTATAAGGTCTATGTTATTAATAAGATATGCATTTCAAGAGAAACTTAAGGGATAGGTAGCCAAGAGAAGCAAGTAGATCAAGGAAGTCAGCAGCAAAAACACAGGACTCGGGAATAACTCTAAGAACAGGACTTGCTCATAACTCTGGGTACCAGGGATTGCTCATAACTCGCCGCTACACTGTAGTATACGCTTGGCCTAAAATACAGACAGGACTAGTAGTTGCTAAGGTTCACTTGGCCAGGTGTTGCGATAAGTTAATCTGTATCCGATCCAGTTGTTGGCGACGAGGAGGAAAGATCATATGAAGTTAGTTGTTACTGCCGCTCTAGTGGTTACTTGTCTAGTAGTTGTTAAGTAGTAGCTTGGCCCAGTTACGTTCCAGCAGAAGATGGATCTGGCTTTGATGCCCTAAGTCAATCATACGGGATAGGTCAAATTGTCTCTAAGGGCTTTACCTAGTAGTGGTAAAAGTGAGTTAATTGAGGATGAGGATTCCAATCAAGATTCTTTTTACTTAAGCAAGGGAACAAGCTACAGTTGCAAGTTTCATTCCGTATTTCCATATGGTGGAATTCTGTATTTCCTTCTTCCGCTACAGATCTTATAACTGGAATTAGCCTACTTTGAGCTACAGCAGGAACAGAACAGGAATTGTAATAACTTGTATTAACTCCTAGTTAGTTTGTCCGCTTTAAGATCTTTTCTCTCTGATAACTTCTATAGGGAGGATCAGTCTGATAACTTCTATAGGGAGGATCAGTCTGATAACTTCTATAGGGAGGATCAGTCTGATAACTTCTATAGGGAGGATCAGTCTGATAACTTCTATAGGGAGGATCAGTCTGATAACTTCTATAGGGAGGATCAGTCTGATAACTTCTATAGGGAGGATCAGTCTGATAACTTCTATAGGGAGGATCAGTCTGATAACTTCTATAGGGAGGATCAGTCTGATAACTTCTATAGGGAGGATCAGCATAGAGTCTAAGAGTAGCTGGTTAGGAAAGAAAGGGGAGTATTTATAAGTCGTTGATGAGCCATAGGCCAAATTAGGACTCCGGGCCAAGTCCATTCCCCGGGGCCGCTAGTTCCTGTTTGTTCTAACGAGTTATAATGTATTTATGTATCTTCCCGACGAGTTCTTATGCCGAACACTTGACTTGTTGTTGGGGCTGGTTTCCCTTCTTTTGAGGTTGAGGCTTCCTAGTAAGAAAGGTATAGAATAGAGTTTACTTCACACTTTAGGAATTGAGAAAGTCAACAGATAAACTATAAAGAAAGGTATTTGTAATAACTAAGAGCATTCCCTACTAAATGAAGGGCTTTACCTACGAAATTATTGATCCTATCTTTGAATAAGAAAACGTTTACTCGAAACCTAGCATAGAAAAACTCACTTGCTTCTAAGCTCTCTAAGCCAATCACTCTAGACTAAACTCGCTAGCTCCCCCACTGAATTGACCTCCCTCTTTCCAACCAAGTACTTGACTTATTTCTTTCCAACCAAGTACCCGGCACCGCCTCGTCTAATTCTCTAGTGTTGTATAAACTTCCCTTTTTGATTTATGTGCTCTCAACTCTAATTGAACTTGCTCAAACCTCCCTTTCACACCAGCTTGTTGCTTACTGGAGAACTGCTTACTTTGATGCCTATAAAACGGAGGAGCAAGAGGTATAGTCTTGTCTAGTCGTTGCTTGGCCCGGATTGAAGCGTTAACCGAGCCCCGAGCTCACGTATCTTACTTGCAGGACTTGCGCTAAGGAAGTGGAGAGTTTACAGCTCCCCGAGTCATACTTGAGTATAGTTCCCCCAATCCGTAACTCCAGTTAGCGAGTATAGCGTTAGGATTACGTTGCTTCGTTCCGTCTGGAGCCGGGTCAGTCTTTAAGTTTGGTATAGTATAGGTGCTTGGCTTGCTCTTTATGTTAAAGGGTATTTGAGTTGGGTGCGAGTGGGGTTAAGAGAGGCCCGTTGACAGTGTTGGCGCAAGGGCTGACGCGCAAGCGAACACCAAAAACAGGACTTTACCCCGTTGAAAGAAGCTAATGCTACACGGCGAACTCAAAACTCACTTATGAATCGTAACCTCACTGCTGACTAGCTTCTCGCTTAATTAACTATGGAGTATCCTTTCTTCTCGCAACTGGTTTCAAAACGAGTTCAAACTCCAAACCCTACCGCTGAAGAAAACTGGACTGGGGCAAGCACTTGATACCACACTGTTTGAATAGAAGATGGATGTCGGCACCTCTTAACTTGAAAGAAGGGAATTGATTGCACCCTACACATTCAGAACATAGGACCATGTTATCTAAGTTTCTACTTCTCCCTTGTGTTTGTTGAGTTCTGTGAGTTTCAAAGGACATAGGTCTTTGCTTACAGGAAGAATATCGTATCAATAAATAAGCTCTTTTGAATGAATGCCTACGTAGTGGGAAAGGAAAGAATAAAGGAAGCGTAAAACACTTTTCCGCCTGTTGAAAGCCCCAATAGTCGACAAGCAACTAAGTATCAACAGAATAAGTAGGAACATAATTGGATTAAGATAAGGGACAGTGGTAAGAAAGAGAGATAAGGGACAGTGGTAAGAAAGAGAGATAAGGGACAGTGGTAAGAAAGAGAGATAAGGGACAGTGGTAAGAAAGAGAACGAGTGCTGTCTTCGTGCTCTAAGTCTTGTTCGGGAATAATCTCTTTTCGAATGCGCTGAGGTGAAGTCTCCGGGAAAGGCCTAAACAACGAGAAATCTCTGTTAACCCTCGACGAAGACCTTGTCTAGTAGTTACTTTTGTTGGGTTGACAGCTTGCTTCACAGATAATGGCGCTTTAGTATTAGCAACAGGTAGGGTAGGAGTTACTCAGTGACCAGAAGCTCCCTTTCACATGGCTTAAACGACTCGACCTAGCTGGCTTGAGCTTTACTTGCTCATAACAGAGCAGCCTGCCTAGTGTATTAACTCGCCAATTACTTAAGTGGCTACTAACTATGTTGCTTGGTGGACTTGGCAAAGGAAACTATACTAGACTCTTGGGGGGCGAGTTGAATCCTATATCCTACTAACTCAGATAAGGGAGTAAAGAGAAGAGAAGAGATAGAGGTAGAAGAATAGAGCGAGTAAAAGAATAGATTGAGTCAGCTACCCCAGAAAGTCAAGGGCCAACGGCTCATCTACTTAAGTACAGAGCCATAACTTGATTTGTTGACAGAGGATAGATATTGGGGAGGAGCCAGAGGTCATATATAGTAGAGGAGCCTCATTCTGTTATTAGTTTACAGCAGGGCTTGGTTCCATAAGTATTAGTTGCCCTAGATTGAAGCAAGACTTATTGTAAGTTAGGGTATTTAGAAGTTGTTTATGAGTTGAATCCCCAGTATCATCTGTTTTTGTAGTAGTGTATTGTCTAGTCGTTACTTGGCGCTCCTGCCGCTTGGACTTCTTTTGAGTCCCGTAACTACGATTGGACTTTGCGGGGCTTTCTTTCCTCTTTGAAATGGAACTCTACTACTTATTCCCATTATTCCCATAAGAGCTCTACTATTCCCATTATTCCCATAAGAGCTCTACTATTCCCATTATTCCCATAAGAGCTCTACTATTCCCATTATTCCCATAAGAGCTCTACTATTCCCATTATTCCCATAAGAGCTCTACTATTCCCATTATTCCCATAAGAGCTCTACTATTCCCATTATTCCCATAAGAGCTCTACTATTCCCATTATTCCCATAAGAGCTCTACTATTCCCATTATTCCCATAAGAGCTCTACTATTCCCATTATTCCCATAAGAGCTCTACTATTCCCATTATTCCCATAAGCTCTACTACTTATTCCCATGATTCCTATAAGATAAGTAAGTGATAGGCGAAACAAGAAGAAAAAGCTGGGTTTGCCTCGAACTAAACTTGTGACACTGCAACAAGCAAGAGCTCAAGAACAAATAGATCCGTATTAGGCGCGGATCCATGTTAGTAAGAAAAACTGCATTATAAGAGCAATCTTTCTTTGTGTCTGTTAAGGGAGTTCGGGACGGGACGTGTTAGTGTACAGAAAGCCCAGTCAGTGAAATCTCTTCTTTGTGATTCCCTTGCGCTTATCCTTTTGATTCCGTTACTTATGGAACTCTCCGCTTCTGCTTAACTGCTGCCTATACTTGTTTGATTCTTGTTGTTCTTTCCCCCTTGGCTTGTTTGAATTAAGGGTAAGGCGGGAAAGACGTATTAGCAAGAACGAGGGCAGGGCGTTGAAGCGCTAAGCATATTCCTGAATACTCGTATCTTTTGGTGCTTGTTCCTTTTGCTTCAAAACAGCTTGATAGTAGTGCTCCTGACTCACTTAATGGTACCCTAACTCTACACTATCCCTATGTCCTCAATAGTTTGTGATGATAGTGCCTCTGCTTTTGTCCTTATCAAGTATAGTGTAGGGTTCGGCAAGAAAGTAACCTCACCCCTCTGACTAGAAAGCTCCTGACTCAACAAGCAATAGATAGATTGAAAGAAAAAAGTACAAAAGTAATAGCGAACTCTGAAGCTAAACTCTAGAAACTCTATATATGATATATGTGCGCTAACACTCACTGGAGTTTGGGAAGAATAAAGGATTTGATGAACACTAGCTCAGTCTACCCGACTGCTTGCTCGAAGTCGTCTATAATAAAGTGAAATGAAATAGAAGAGTGTATAAAGAAGGAAGTCCATAATAAAGAATAATAAAGTGAAGTAGAATCGATCGTATCAAGATGGAAGTATCGTCTCATTAGAGTCATGTTGTTAGAAAGTCGGCACGTCTCATTAGAGTCATGTTGTTAGAAAGTCTAAGGTATTGATATTCTAGAATTTGGCACTCCATTCTCTTCTCTTATGACTCCATTCTCTTCTCTTATGCCTCCATTCTAACTTAAGACTAATATCTGTAAGCAAAAGAACCATGCCTATCTTCATACCAAAGAAAAAGAGGAGAAAGAAAAAGAATCTAATGCTTTGAACGGGCGCCAGAATTATAAGTACTGGCTCTAACAACCCCCTTTCCTACGACACCTCTCGGACTCATACAACCTCCTTTCCTACGACACCTTGCTTCATTCGGCTCATCTAACTCCGGCTCCTATATCTCCACAAACACATAACAAGGGAGACAGAATTATCCCTCGGCTGGGGGCTTCGTCCACCAAGCTTGGCTTCTATCCCCTTCCCCTTTTCGAGCAAAAAACAGGCTTTGCACACCCATGAGTCCAATTGCTCATCTTTCACCGCTATTTACTTACCATAAGATCGTTGATGAGGGTCACTTTATTCCTATATAAAGAAAGCAGAAAGAATCCATATATATCAACAGTAGTAGCTAAGTAGTAGCTAAGTAGTAGCTTGGCTCGTGCTATATTTCTAATGATCTTCAGAGTGATCTGCTGGATAATATAATAGTATAGAGTTAGTTCCCTTTTCCCTTTCCTTTACAGGCTCTTAGCACCTTTCCCTTTCCTTCGCTAATGGGCACGGCAGTTCCCGGAGTAGGGCGAACGAAGCTGGGACTAGATCTTTACCAGGCAAGCGATAGAAGTGATTTAAGAGAAGAAAGCAAAATCATAGAATACAAGTAGTAAGAACAAGGGCGGGCAAGGCTCTCAATCAAAATCCGTAATCAAACAAACACAGTAAGGTTTGAAGGAAGGAAAGAACTAACGAGTGTTAACATTGCCTGATTGGCTGATCGCTACAGATGCATTTTCTTCAATGCAAATGATTAGTTGTGTTTTACTAGATTCTTTTCTTTCTACAAAGGGCAGTGTTTTTACTTGACTCCCCTCTACAGTATCAGAAGGATGTCGGCTAAGGCACCCGCTCAAGTCAGCCTAACATTAGCATCTCCAAAGTAAGCGTTAGCGAGCGTGTTTCTCGATTGTTTGAAAGAGCGTGTTTCTCGATTTATTGTTTTCAAAGAATGTTGCTAAGCGGTCCCGTAGATGGTTAACAGGTTTTTCTTAGTAACCCCCCTCCTTTCGAGTTGCCCTCGAGAAAGCGCTAATAACCTGTGCTTCTGCTCCCTCCTTGAAAGAGGTCCTCCCTCATAACCAATCCTATCAGAGGGCAATTTGAAATAGGTGGTACTTACTTGACTCTCCCTTAGCTCGAGAAAGTGTAGGGAACTCTAGTTTAGGTTTCAAAAGGTAAGGTAATAATTCTGCTCACTTCCAGCACTATACTCTAGTGGTAAGGCGCTGGAATTATAAGTACTGGGGCCCTTCTATTAATTCTTGCCCACAATCATTTCTTTTCTCTAAATCCACTCCCTTACTTAACTTAACAGATTAACGCAGGTCCAAACCAGCAAAGCTAGCTCATTTCTCTATTTACGGGCTCTTCGGAATGGTTGTCGAAACAAATAGTTGCGGCTGGGCCCGAGGGTGATGTGACTACTTGCATCAAGTTTCGTTCAGGAGAGTATAGTGCATGACCAGATCTCAGAATATAGGGAGCAAAAAACATGCTTTGCTTACCTCTTTTCTAAAATGCAGAAAGAAGGGCAATTAATCAGTGTTTAGACCGCTTACAGTAGTTCTATCCATAGAAAAGATAATGAAGGAGGCGATCAGAATGGTACCCGAATCAATTTACGATCCCGAGTTTCCAGACACATCACACAGTATCTCGGGTCGAGGCTGCCACTCGGTGCTAAGACGGATCAAAGAAGAGTGGGGAACTTATCGCTGGTTTTTGGAATTCGACATCAGGAAGTGTTTTCACACCATCGACCGACATAGAATCATCTCAATCTTCAAGGAGGAGATCGACGATCCCAAGTTCTTTTACTCCACTCAGAAACTCAAGTTAGCCGGACGACTCGTAGGAGGTGAGAAGGGCCCTTACTCTGTCCCACACAGTGTACAACTATCGGCCCTACTAGGCAACATCTACCTACACAAACTCGATCAGGAGATAGGTAGGATCCGACATAAGCACGAAATTCCTCTAGTTCAGAGAATCAGATCTGTTCTCTTAAGGACAGGTAAAAGTATGGTTGATGACAAAGAGCAGTCTGTAGAAGAAGCAAGCTTCAAGGCTCCCCAAGACAAGAGAGCCATCATTGTGGGTAGGGTAAAGAGCGCCCAACGCAAAGCAACCTTTCATTCCCTTGTTTCGTCGTGGCACACCCCAAACACAAGCACCCCCCGGAGAAGGGGAGACCAGAAAACACCTTTCGTTTTCCCCCTGGGGCGTTCCGCCTTTCTTAACAAGCCCTCGAGCCTCCTTTGCGCCGCCTTCTTCCTAGAAGCAGCTGGGTTTACCCCGAAGGCCGGTATGGAAGGCATCAATTATGCTATGAGAAGAAACCACCTTCTTAAGTATTGCAAAATCAGGGGTTTGCAGATAGAGCTGGGCAGGGAGTCAGTACTAGTTCTCAGGTCAGAGAGAGGCCTGGCCCGTAAGCTGGCCCCCTTCAAAACCCATGACTCATTAATAAGGATTTGTTACGCGCGATATGCCGACGACTTACTACTTGGAATCGTGGGTGCCATAGAGCTTATCATAGAAATCCAAAACCGTATTACCCACTTCCTACAATCCGGCCTTAACCTTTTGGTAGGCTCTGCAGGATCAACAACCATAGCAGCACGGAGTAAGGTAGAATTCCCCGGTACGGTTATTCGGGAAGTCCCTCCTAGGACTACTCCAAACCAATTCTTGCGAGAGCTGGAGAAGCGTCTACGGGTAAAGCACCGTATCCATCTAACAGCTTTCCACCTACGCAGCGCCATCCATTCCAAGTTTAGTGATCTAGGTAAAAGTCTCCCTCTCAAAGAGCTTACGAAGGGGATGAGCTACAGAGGTCGTTTACTGGACGCGGTGAAACTAGCTCCGACTCATGGAACAGCTGGAGTAATAAGTCCCCAAGCTTGCATATTCTGGGGGACCCACATCTGGCAAGGATCAAGGGAGATCTCATTGTTGCATAGCTCAGGTCGCAGCAACGTGCCATCAGACGTTCAACAGTCCGTCCCCATTAACTGCTCGGGCACTGATGCCAGGAAGTTTTCATTGTATACTCCAGCGAGTCGGAAGGCAGCGGGGGAAATAGAGGGACACTGGGCGAGATCTTGCAGCTGCGAATTCCCCATACAGATAAGGGCGCCTATCAAAAAGATACTCCGAAGGCTTAGGGATCGAGGTATCATTAGCCAAAGAAGACCAAGGCCTATACACGTAGCCTCTTTTACGAACGTAAGCGACGGAGACATAGTCAATTGGTACGCGGGCTTCGCTATTAGTCTTCTTTCCTACTATAGATGCTGCGACAACCTTTACCAAGTCCGAACGATTGTCGACTACCAGATCCGCTGGTCTGCTATATTCACCCCAGCCCACAAACACAAATCTTCGGCACGGAATATAATCCAAAAGTACTCCAAAGACTCAAATATAGTGAATCAAGAAGGTGGTAAGACCCTTGCACAGTTCCCAAACAGCATAGAGCTTGGGAAGTATATATAGTCTAGTACTAGAAATTCCCGGGTAAAGATCCTAACAACGACGACATAAACTACATGTTGAAAAAGGAGTTGTCTTGATCTATTAGTTAGGTTTAGTTTCGCACAGGCGTTTACATGAGATTAGTTGAGTAGGCTTGCAATAGTTGTCTGCTATAAGGATAGCTAGGTAGGTAATTCGAAAGAAAGGCCTACTTTGATTGTAGTTTGAGTCTTGTAGTCGACCCTCCCCATGCCTATTTTCTCTTAATAATGTTCTGGGGCCTTCTTCCTTCATTCCTTTTTTGGTAGCTTACGCGCAATAAGAAGGTCTCCTTCCCGGCCCGGCCCGACTATACATTCCCGGTCGCTTCTTAAGATTCGCTTCTACCGCTTCAATCAAAAAGCTACCTTGACATCAATCAATGGCTAAAGCTACCTTGACATCAATCAATGAATGAATGATTAATAACCTATATGGGTTCGAGGACCCGTTGGTCAAAGAATCAAGGTTAGGTCAAGATTCCAGGACGGAGCCGTATGACGCGAGAGTCTCACGTACGGTTCCTTTGAGAAGGGTGTTAAACCACAACCTATCAGGCCCAACGAGCGGTCCACGGAGCTGCATCCCTACTCACCCGGTCCATGCACATTGCTCTTTCCAGGAGGTTGGCCGCCTATCCTAGATCTTCCAATTTCCAATAAGATCCCGGGCTCGATCTGGTTTAGTATCAAGGTGAATCTTTTTCTTTTCCTTTATATATGGGTCCGTGCAGCATTTCCACGATATCGTTATGATCAATTAATGGGACTTGGCCGGAAAGTGTTCTTGCCTCTATCATTAGCTCGGGTAGTCCCTGTTTCTGGTGTTTTAGTAACCTTTCGATGGCTCCCTTAATGTATGTGCCAGGAAGTTTATTAAGAAGCAAGCGGGCTACTCCCCGAAGATGCCCATACCTAGGTTCCATTTGAAGTTGGGGAGTAATTGCTCGTTCTTCGGTTATCAGTAACGTGGTCAGCTTCATTCATTTATAGACTAGAATAGTGCTCTGGTTTGTGCAATGTTGCTCGCTACACCCTTTCCTCTGGCGAACCTGCGCTGTATCTTACTGAATGCTAAACTTAGGTCGTGTACAACAAACCTGAACCGCACAAGAACTTACAATAAAGGGCCTACCCACATCCCTAGAGGAGCCGTATGAGGCGGAAGCTCCACGTACGGTTTTGAAGCCGAGCCTTTCTAGCAATGGGGCTTAGGGACCGATATGATGATTGGTTTAGGTAGGGCGGCCGGCATACTATGGAAACCTGTAGGGATTAGTGCGTGAGACCCCGATCCACAAACTATAGCATGGGACTCACCCTTTACTTGGGAATTCAGAAGGCAAACATAGCATGTAACAAGAGCGAGGCGAGAGGGAGATTCCTTACTGCCTTGCGAGTCGGGCTTTGGAGATGAGGCCTTTTGGCGAAGCCAAGTCCATTTCGGGCCACCAAACCCTGCAACTGATGAGAAGCACCAAGGAAGCGTGTACGTTGTAACACTCCCTGCCTTCAAAAGGTGCCTAGAGGACGGGCCAGATGCAGCAGAGCAACGACCACGGAGCGGATTCCCCACCAGCAGGGGGACAGGAGTTATGAAATTCAATTCGGCCATCTCGAGGCACATCACGACCTACAGGCAATACCGGCGAGACCCGGGAAGGCAATCCGATTGGGAGTCAGAGGATCCATAGTATCTGCTGTATTCTAGACTTACATATGAATAATTTAGTCAAGTGGGGGTAAGGGATCCATTTTCTGCTACGGATCAAAATAAGCGAAGCAGCCCGGTTATTCTTTCTCGGCACAAACTAACGATACATCCAATACCTATGATATGTGCCTACCACCTATAAGATACAATATTGAAACAAACTAGAATAAGAGCTAGTGTAAATCAAAAGGCTAATGAAAGAGGAAGAGTTCAAGAATAAGAGCTAGTGTAAATCAAAAGGCTAATGAAAGAGAAGAGTTAATATACTTAACCCCTAACGAAACCAAGCTGTACCTTATTCTATAGTGTGCCATGATGAAAGCGGCTCAATTCATCTGTATAGAAAAACACGTATTGAGAGAAGACCTATAAGACACTCTTAAGAAAGAAAGGCCATAGAAGTCTTATCACTCAAGGTTTTGTTGATTAGGGTCGATGATAAAGAAGAGTATGGAACTTGTGTGAGCTGCTGCGAATACCGATCCTGTGCGCCGACGACCATATGAAGAGAGCGCGTGGCCTGAGGAATCAAAAGAAACCAGTACTTATAATTCCAGCGCCTCACCCCGTCTGCATCCAAGATTGTTATTGCCGACGCCAAATCTACCGAAGGGTAATAATGACTTCGCTGTGGAAGCACTACCCGAACACACAACATACAAATCAACAGACACGCCAGAAGTGTAGTTCTTGTTTTACCCAAACTACCGGAAGAGTTGTTCTTGTTTTACCCGAACTAATAAAGGTCTGTTCACAACCCAGCTGATCCCGACTTCCTATGTATCCAATTGTGCTTCTAGGACAGTAGTTTCAGACAACGATGCAGCAAGCGATAAGTCTATAAATAGAGTCTCCTTGGGTGCCAGTGAAAGGAATCTAAGCTGCCCTAGCACTTTTCATCTGATGAAGTTCAATTCAAGCCTTATTGCACTTAGCTATTCTAGTCTTCTTCAGCACGTCGTGAAGCTGTAAAGCCTTATTTACCCCTTACCCTGACTTGGATTATGGCCTGATGGAATTCCCATTCAGTTGTGCAGTTTACTTAATTGCTCCACTTTCCTACTTACTTAACTGCCTGATTAATCCCCTGATACAGCAGATTCTATCTAATACTTTCCATCTTATGATTCTTATTCTTTACCTGCTACACCTAACCCACCCCGATCCTTAATCAAACTCACTTTAGCTTACACGATGAAGACTAAGCTAGCGCAAGTACTGTTTCGGGAGTGAACCTCTCTTTCTAATTACCACCATCTATTTCATCTTCTTAATCTTACCAACTTATCATATTTCCCGCGCCAACACGTTGATACCATCTCGACACTGCGGATTCTTCTTTATTATACTGTTCCTTTATACCGTGCTTCTTCTCTGATTCTTGAGTATATGAACTACAGCCTAAAGGAATGAACGAGTGGATTTGACTCCCCTTTAGACTCGGGAAAGCACTACCAGGGAAAGCCAAGAACTCCACTTTAATAACCGATTACCGCTGACTTTCTAAAGCCTAAGCTTGTTTATTCCAGACCTTCGCTTCGTTCTCTAAACAAAGAGAGCATTGCCAAGCCAACTAGAATGGAAATTCGAAACTCAGCTAGCGCAAGTCAAATCACAGAATTCAATTTCTTATTATTTCAAGCAACAACTTCTGTTAGCGCAAAGAATTCAACAACATTCCCTTTAGCTGACGACTCCGCTTCTTATTCCACTCTATCTTCTGCTTCCTCAGAGCATAGCTTCCCATTTGGATTTTGTAACTGACAAAGAATGGAATCTAGTGCACAGTTCCTTTCAGGTCCAGAACTTCATTACTTGGAACGCTATCTTTCTAGGCTCAACATATTATGATCCTGAAACAACTACTACACTTGATGATTCTTCGACTTAATATAAGGGCAGATTTCTCTGGTGTGGAGTCAGAAGTCAAATCATTCATTTCTCACTCTTGGCCTGAGTCTTGATCCGAGGACCGAGGAAAACATAATTTCTTATCGATGTGCCATAGTCAAGTAGGAATTGGTCAGAGCAGTAAAAGGTTTGAGTCATGAAGATCAGATCAGGGAAGAGAAGATTGCACCAACCCAACCGTGGCTGAATCGCTTAGAGCCCCCGTTAGCGTAGAATTAGATTGAACTGCTTCCACTCTTAACAACACTGCTACGTCGGCCTTAACTGCGGATTCTCCAACTCCAGATTCTCGCCCCGCTTACGCTCCATCTTCTGCCGATGATCTAGCTTATTTACCAGATCCTGTGAATTCTCTCGTTGCACCAGATCCATCTTATAATCCTTATCATCTTACTGCTGGCACAAACTCACTAACGCTTGTCGGGCCCAACACAGAGACGAACAAGTCCCTCCTTTTTAGGCTTCAATTCATTTCCATTTCTACAGTGGCAAGGGATCTTCAATGAGTTAGTCTTCAGGGGTGCCCCGTGCCTAGCTTTTCCATTCCTAAAGCGACTCTCGGCTCAAGCTTAATCAATAGTGGCAACAAGTCCGTTTCGGGGTGTGTTAGCCGTTGCGCAAGAAACAAAGTAGTTCGCAAATCAGATAAGTATGACTTATCCACTCTGATATTTCCTGTCTATTGTATAGAAATCTTATTGGTCATTGGTGAATCAGAGCATAGGTGTTGGTTCAGTCTCTAGTAAGTAGCGCTAGGCAAGAGCAGAGTACTCGAGTGTAGGGCGAGGTTGCCAAGCCAATAAATATCAGATTCTTTTCCACGAGTGTTAGGTGATTTGGAGCAAGCAAGCAAGCTTCTTCTTCTTGTTTCGTGGTGCCCAATATTATCACTTTAGAGAAGCAAGGGCAATTAGTGGTTATCTTGGAGTATAGAGTCATTTCTTTTCTTCTACTTACTGGCTTTGAAGCAGTGCGCAAGTCGGCAACAAGTGGTTCTGTTCTGTTCCACTATTATCTTATGGTTCTGTTCAACACTATTATCTTATGGTTCTGTTCAACACTATTATCTTATGGTTCTGTTCAACACTATTATCTTATGTTCTGTTCAACACTATTATCTTATCCAAAGTCAAGAAAAAGATAGAAACTGCCCACTAGGCTCCCGACAAATAAGCTGTATCGAGTAAGTAAGCTGCAAACGGAAAAGCAAAAGTAGACAGATCAGAAGAAGGTCAATCAGGGGGTATTCCAGCCAACTGCTCTAAATCTTGGTTTCCAGCCCCTTAAAGTAGTGGTGGAGATATAGGTTATTCTTTTCTTGGCTCAAATTAGTCTTGCCGTATAGGAGTGAGCGGTATCAAGGGCTAAAGTAAGCAGCAAGCGGGTCAGATTCCATTCCATTCTTTTCTTTTTCAGTGCGAGTGTTGTCGACGAAATACGGATCATCAGCAGCAGACTGGACAGTTTCTGTTAAGTATCTTACTCCGAGAGAATCATAAGTTCAGGGAAAGTCTCCAGTATCAAGAAAGTCGAGTTCTAGAATAAGCTGGATCCGGGTATTCTATGGAAATAGTCATCATTGGGGAAGAGGTGCAGGTTGCTTCTTTTCTCCGTGGGCATTATCTGAGGCTTCTTCTCTGTCTTTAGATTCTTCACTAACTTACCCCCAAGAACTTAAGTACTGGACTTATAATAACCGGTGATTGTTGAATGGAATTGAGATAAGTCACACATGGTATAGAGCCAAGTCAAGAGGAAATGAATTCCCTACTTCCCTTTCTTTTGATAACTCCACAATCAATTGAAAGCAGCCGAATTTTCCTCTTTCTTGCACGTACCCATTTCCTTATTTTGAAACGAACGGAAGTGCGGAATCAATAAAAGATCAAGATGGGGGAAGGTACTTGCTAATTCCCCTTTTAATACAACTTCAATTTCATAATTCTTTCATAAATCACAAAGGTCTAATAAAACAACTATAGATAGAATGGAATCAGTCAATGATATAAATGCTAATAGAACAACTAGAAACAGGACGAGTAATGATATAAATGCTAATAGAACAACTAGAAACAGGACGAGTAATGATATAAATGCTTGTCATTTGCATAAAGTAAGTAGGCAAGACACTATTAGTCACTTTCTACTTAACAGCTTGAAAAGGCTTCTTTCTTATCTACAGCGTTTCACTTATGCCTATGCTTTCTAAGGTTTCTTTCAGGTCTACAGACGATGAAACAAGAACTGGAATTGCTGCTTAATCTGCGGACTTGATAACGGCTTCTGATCTATCTTATGCTTGAGCCTCTACTAATCCATATTCTATACGAGAACTAGACTAAACGGAAACACTTGTAGTACCAACAGAATAACCTCTATCTCTCGCAGACAACTTTCAAACAGGAATTCCTCTCTCATGGCATGGGGCAAAGACAGATTCTACTCTCGCTGCTAAGCTTCAGAAGCACCTCTATCCTCTCCACTTGTTCTTGTTAGGCAAAGCTCCCTTACTCAACTTAGTGTTTTTTGGCCTGGTAATACTTAACGCTTCCGTAAAGTCAACCAAGAATGCATTTCTCACTCTAGCTTCTGAAACTGCTCTAACAACTTCCTTTCCTTACTTAACTGGCACCCAAAGAGATGATACTGAAGGACATAAGCTAGGTTCCCTTTCCAGCTTAGTTTGGAGTGTCCTGTTCATTCTTCTATACAAGAGTAACAATCTAGATGAGGCTTCTTCTCTTGTCGAACTATACTTTACTTCTTCTGCTGCTCGTATATTCTTCCCAAGCGTGGTGTAAGCTTTAGACAGCACCTCTGATTCTAACACCTCTTCTTACTCGCCTATCATTTAGGAATGTATCTAGAAACTCTAAGTTCAGAATGGAATTCAAAGAGCACGACAGTGTTACCAGAATCTATCATACCTAGCGGTAGCGGGGAACAAGCCAGAACTTATAATAACCGGATCTTCTCCATCTTCGGCTTCGGCTTCAGTACCAGATCAAACTCCATCTTAATATCCCGATCCCTATCTTTCAACAGTCTAAGATTCCCTAGTAACAAGTTTCTATACAAGGGCAAAAGCTTATTCTCTTGTTCCGGGTTCACTCATATTTGTTGTTTGAAATTCCCTATTCCTTTATTTCTTCTCTTAGTTCTGATTAGTGCTATTCTATATAGTATTCTCTATATTCTCCATTAGTTCACCCCATTCTATATTTGTTGTATTCCATTTGATGTTTAGAGCCCACGCCTGCTGGGTAGTTGTTGGTTCGCCTCATTAGGGAAGAAAAGAAGGATGCGCATGAAGAAGCGGTGTTTGATTAAGCAGATGCAGATGCGCTAAGGATAGATTCCGCAAAGAGAGATCTGCTATGCGCTTATTGCTAGGGTTCGGGTAAACTGTCATTGGTCGAACTCGTCTTAAACGCTCTGAGGCAATACAAGAAGGATCCACGCCTACACCGATGTAGCTCTATGGATATTCTAGATGCAATAGGGCCCTAGCGAATCAACTTGGAAATTAGTAGTCTCAGGTTAATATCGGCTGGAACGAGCCATTCTTTAGTACATAGTCGCGAGCTTTCATTTCCGTTCAGTAAGTAGGGGGGATAACGGCCGTAGTAGCTAGCAAATCCACGTAGTAGTTGTGTTTTGCGTTCTATCCATTCCATATTGGGTGGGTATGAAGTCAACCTGATTATAAGTAGCTTCATTATAGAACTCAGTAACCAAACACGGATTATGGAATTATAAGTAGCTTCATATAGAACTCAGTAACCAAACACGGATTATGGAATTCGAATCTATTAATGTAAGTAAGGCGGGAAAGAATCTCAGTATTAGCAATCAATCTAATAAACAAGCCACTCTGGATAGATAGCCAGCCGGTTTGATTCGATAGTTTGATACCTTCTGGTGTGCCAGGGTTTCACATGAGCATAGGTTAGTTAAACGACTCTAAAGATTGGTGTTCAAGCAGGGTACTCTCAATCTATTCGGAAAGGCACTCTATAAATACAGGTCGGAAAGGTAGACAATAGGAAGTGGGTAAGAAAGCACTGGATTCGGATCCCGAGCAACCAAGACACTACTACAAACACAAGAACCGGCTAAGCATGCCTGTAAAGAGAGGTAGAGAGGAGCAATAACTTTCAATACGGATTCCACTGGCACTTGACCTGGACCGGATTCAGTTGATTATACCGATCTATACGACTTCACTCCTACTGGAACTATGTATTAGTGAGTATTAGCAGGCCAGAATACATAACTTGCTTGACTGCTAGCAATGTAGTATTAGGACCTTAGCCTACACCTGACTTGACACTGACGCTCGACGAATCAGTTTCATTCTTTCATTCAGTAGCAATTGGGTCAGATCCATCAAGCGGGTATCTCGAGCTAAAGAATTAGCTGTGCGAGGAAAGTATCCAAGATAGGTAAAACTCATAGGTAAAACTAACTGACCCCATATAATAAGGAGTACAACTAACTGACCCCATATAATAAGGATGTAGCTGGGTCTGTGTTTCTCAATTGTCAAAGTTTGAAATCAACTAACCACTCCCAAACACTGGACAACTATACTACCTTGCCTATAAGGATCCTGATTCGACTCCTGCGCCTACCCTGCCTTCTAAACTAATAAGTAGGATTTCAACAACTTACTAGAAGGGCTCGCCCACTAAGATGTTAGGCTAAAATGAACTATTTCATAACGGATTTAGTGTTGATGGCTAATCCTCCATTGAATCCTGCCCTAGCGCCTATTCCGAGATACTTTGTTCATGGCGTCAGCTTTAATATAAGGTCAATTCCTTCAGTGGTAGCTTGGCCTCACTACTTCTTGCTTTTTGATTCCTTGCTTGTTGAATCAGTTATCTGTAATCTTATATAAGAGAAATAATGAATTTACTAGTGAATTAGTGGGAAAGCCCTCATTCCAAAATCTCTCTTTTTTTCTTTTTAGTGTAGCTATTCTAACTGTGTTAAGTAGACTCAACTGTTAAGCTCTATACTCCCCCTGACAGGTTCTCAATAGTCTAGGCGCCACCCCTTGCCTCTGGCTAACAAACTTGGATTCTTGATATGGAGCCTCTAAATTCTGGATATTGAGCCTCTAAAATCCTATAGAAATCAACTACAAGCTTGCCCCCTTGCCTATCCCGCATCAAAGCCTTTACTTTCTTCTTTTCTTTAGAATATCATATAATAAGTGGAAATCAATCAATCAAGAAATAAGGAATTGTTGTAGAGCAAGAGGTGGATTAGACCCTAGCAACTGCCCTTAACCCAGCTTTCTAGGATATAACTTACTCGCAACGAACTAAATAAGCCCCTAACTTGATAGAGAGTATAGAAACCACTTATGTTCCATAAATAAGTGTCATCCACTATATCCACTGAGCTATCAAGTTCAGAAGAAAACCAGAAGGTATCAAACTAAAGAGACAGGGCCAAGCTAACCTTCACAGTAGAAGAAAACGGACTTCATTATATATGTTATTATATTCTTATACATTCCTGCACTTCAAAAGTAGAGGACTCTATAATCAGTTTCGGCAAGCAAGGTATCATCTTTAAGGCATCTAAGGCGTTAATTACTTAGCAACCTTAGCAACAACCAGTTCAGTTGCCAGTACTTATAATTCCAACAACGTATCGTATACAAAGGCACAGAACACTGAAACTTATAAGGGCTCGCCAACACACCTTACTTACCTAGCTATAGCTGCAGAATTCCATTTCTTGCCAGTTCTTGTTTCATCCCGAGTCACTTCTAGATTCCTTCCATCTATTAACGAGTCTTGCTGCTTCCCTTCGCCCGAGATACTTTCCAGCTCCAACTACTGATCCAGCAACTGATCCAGCAACTGATCTTGTCGAACAACACTTTCCCTTACTTGCTTCTTGAATACCTCTGGCTTTCATCTAATCAAACTCTGGCTGCGGGCTACAATTCTATTGCTTTCTTTGGATCTACTACTTGTTTATTTGCTTTTCTGTAAACTCTAAACTCCCTTCCCGGAATGTCAACTCCCGTAAGCTTAAGAAGGCGGATTTCCAAGTAAGGGTAAAAAGGCTTATTTCTCGTATAGCCAACTAATACTGAAATTAGAATCTCGAGAACTTATTAATTCCGGCCTCTGATTCTGCTGAAATTAGAATCTCGAGAACTTATTAATTCCGGCCTCTGATTCTGCTCCTGTTGATTCCGATAAAGAACTTGTTACTGCTGGCTCTGCTCTATATTTCACTCCTTAGTCTTTACCTTCTTCCTCACCAGCTTCTCAATAGGATTCAAGTCGAACAGAAAAAGAGAATCCAAATAAGGCGACTCGAATGTCCTGTTCTGGATACTTTGACACAGCACCCCTTTCGAATTGAACTAGTTGCGCTTACAAAGCAGCTGCTGATTCTCTTTCTTAATAATCCGAATCTTCCTCTTTCTTTGGTCGACTTAACAAGCACTGATTCACTTGAATAACTGACAACACAAGCACTAGGCTAGGATGAAACAAGAACCAGTACTTAAGTTCGGGCCAAAATACAATTAGTTGAACAAAGCTAAGCTGCGGGACAATCAGAAGACGGAGCAGAGGCAGTGAGAGGCACCCCGAGTGAAAGCAGTTATCCTTAGAATAATAAGATATAATTAAGATGGGTTTTCCTAGAATAAGTATTAGTTGGCGCACTAAACTTGACTTCCCACAACAAAGCATGGAATTTCTTCTTCGTTTACTTAATTGCTTCCACTTATGCTTTGTGAACTCTCACTCCCAGTACTTATAATTTCTGGCTTAATATAAGGGCTTAAAATACTTTATTTCCATCTGAGGCTTCACCTTCATTGCCCGGACTACCGCTAGTAAATTGGATGAAACTGCCCCCATGATGAAACTGCCCCCATGATGTATCTGCTAACTGAATTAGGCTCCTATACTTCTGGCTCAATTAGGCTCCTCTACTTCTGGCTCTTTGAACTAGCCAAGACACGGATAGACAAGTAGACAACCACTAACAATGCTATCAAAAAACCCGGGGTTCATGAAAAAATGAAGTCATTTAGGGTCCCTAACGTAAAAGTATCATCGCCTATGCCTTCCAAGCCTAGGAAGTATATAACTCTCTTATTAAAGGCCGGAGCACTCGCATTCAAAGAAATAGTAGAAGCTGGATATAGCTCTTTTGCCTCTGATACGGATCTCTTGGCCCCTATTCATTTACTTACTCTACTTAAACTTACTATACTCATACATAACTCTTGAACTCCTTTACTAGCTACATAGTAGAAGAACATTCGTACTGTATCAATTCTGATCTCCTAAGTACTGAGTTTTGCCTAGTTGATTAGTTTCTGTTTCCCCTGCAGAGTATCGGTCAAGTCCTGTGCTCGTCGGGTTGAAGACCTTGAGTACAGAGCTCCTGGTGGTACTGCTCTTGTTCACGTTAAAGAGAGGAAGCCAGGTGCTCCATAGGTTCCATTCAATGACTCTGGTATTGAAGTTAAGAATGAAATTAGTTGACATAGGAGCTAGTACTTAAGTTCGGGGGAGAGATTGAGTTGCCAGCAGCCCCAGTTCCAGCTTGTTTCATTCTGTATTTGACCCTTATTTGAGATTCTTTATTTATGACTTGAGATAGAGGGCCCTTATATACAAGTTAACAGTAGAAGACACCTTACTAAATAATATATTCTTTTATTAAAGGAGAGCAGATTCTATAAGAAAGAAGGGAGCAAGGAATTGACCCTGACCTTTGAACGGCTTATTCTCTCGTTGACTTAACTCGCACTGCTTCTATTCCCGCTGTAAACTATAGTAGAACACAACACCATTAGTAGGTAGAACACAACACCATTAGTAGGGAAGGGATATCTGGAGTGGAAGACAGGATAGGCAGTTGCTTCTGTTTCTTACCTTGTATGTGCCGGTGTGATTCTGTAGTTTGATACCTTTTAGATTAGCTAGTCGCAAGAGGAGAGAGATTTGGAGAAGGAAGTCAATCTGATGCTCATGATTCTTTAGTTTACAACACTAGCACCCCAGTAGTAGCTGGGCTCATTGGACTCTAGCTATTTCGAAAGTGTGAAGTAAACTCTCTTATTAAAGGCAGGAGAGGATCACTAGGGAAGGTGCTGAAAGCCTCTACAAACAAACTAGCGCATCTGGTATAACACTAAGAATTGAACCACTAACAGTGCCCTTAATTAATGGGGAAAGCAGCGGCATACGTGGACATCAACTCAATAATCTGCTGTAGCCAGATTAATAATCTGCCCTTATTTAAGTCGTCAGGTACAAGCGGGTCTTCAAGGATAGGTCATGAGCAGCTCTTCTAGTAAGTTGAAGAAGAAAGTACTGTACTGGCTTTTAAGCGCTAAGCTCATGGGTTGGGGGTGCTCCTTCTCGCGCGCAACTCTCAATCCGGTCTTAAACTAATACTAATTGTTCTTCCCCAAAGCCAACAACAAGAACGGAATTGTCTTGCCAATCTCTCCTCTGCCCCAGAACTATAGACTATATGATTTCTCAAACTCGTATACTCGGCTCGAGATAGCCTATCACTTCAACCAGTTAGTTCGGGTAGGGTAAGAAGAGAAGAAAGTACTTCTTAAGCTGCTTTAGTAGTGACTTGGCGGGTGCGCAAGGGAAGCTGTTCTTAAGTAAGATGAAAAAGATGGGGATGCTAGGTGGGTAGGCAAAGAGTTGACCTCGCTCTCGAATCTAAATCTTAAGTGAAAGCTGGGCTAATAAAAAAGCTTATTTCCAAGTCAAGGGAAGCTGTTCGAGCTGTTATAAAAGTACTGGGTTGTTGGTTAAGAGCAATTGAACTAGTTAAGAAAAAAGCCTATATATACGGATTTGAGTCACATTCTGATTACAGTGAAAAACATCACCACGGAATTCTATCTTAGATAACTGGTTAACAAGGGAAGGGATTCTACTATCACTGGAACTGGCCTGGTAGTTACTGATATTACTTGTTGCTCTGGACCACTACTAAGGAAATAAAGTCACTACTAACCCTTACCCCTTAAGTAATTGGTCTCTCGCAGAAACAACTAACTCTTCTCCAGGTCCTATCCTATTCTATTCCGCCCCTACTTTCTTTCTTTCTTGATAATAATTATAAGATTCCATTTTTCACCCTACCTGAGTATTGTAATGAAACTATAGGCTCTATCTGAATTCTGTATTAGGCCTTCCTCTTTCCCTAGCAACTTTACTAGAGCTACAGCACCACCAACACGCGCATCCAACTCTCGCTCAACCGCTCCTGCCGCGTCACTCGAAGGAATGGAATCCGTTCTTGTTGTTGGCAAAGCAAAGGATCTGAACCAGTGTGGTATGCCAGCGGAGGAGTTACAGAGGTATTATAAACTATAGCACCTTAGGATACCGGCACCTGTTCTGTTGAAGCTAAGTGCTCTCCCTTATCAAATGCTATTGATTGAAGTAAAACACCCGATACTCCACTTTATGTGCCTTTGTAGTAGGAGTTTGCTTGTTCCCTTGCTTTAGGATCTTTGTTAGCCTGCTCTTCTAGTAAGTTGGTGGTTTTGTCCTGTGTTTGGGAGTTAGGTTAGTTTGTAAAGAGAAAAGAATGAATATTGAATTAAGGAATTAAACCCGTGTGACTGAGAATTAAACCTGCATGAAGGACCCTATGACTTGAAACCTGCATCCGACTAAAGAATAGACCTCCCTCTTAAGCCTGTCGAATCTTAGTTAAAGAGAAGAAGATAAGGGATATCGTTCCAGTAGAGCTTCCTTGACTCTATTAATTAGTAGAAAGTCACTTTACCCATAAGCCCCGCTCCTGCCCGGTCCCACTCGTACATTTATAGCCCGGTCAACAACTAGTATTGAACTATAGAATGGTATTTACTTAACACCTTAGGAATCACTAGCTTAACTCGAAAACAAGAACTTCAAAACTTCCCTTTACTCAGTACATACACTGTATAGGAGCATTCCTACTTTCTATCAATCTTCTATAAGCTTATATAGGAGAACATATTCAACAGCTAATCTCTATCCTCAGGGGCTACAAATAAGGAATTCTACTCTAACGTAGAACACCGGTATAGTGAATTACAGAATTAGAATGGAATGAGTTTACTCGGTCTCAGGGAAGGTTGTTTCTTATAGTTTCTAGTTGGCGACCAGAGCCATAGGAGAGTGGTTCGGGAGACATAGTAGAGAGAAAAGATCTTCGTTCACCTTTTAACAGTACTTGGTAGAGAACCATAATTATTAGCCTAGCCAGCCTTATATTAAGTTGGGGTCGAGTTTCCAGTTAAGTCGATGCAGAATCCCTTGTTTCTCATCTGTGTTTGTTTGTAGCAAGAGCAGAGGCGAGGGAGGAAAGATCTGATTTAGCACAATTCACTATTTCAAGGGCTCACTACCGCTGAAAACAGGACTTGTATTAACTCGTTATATCTATTACTGTGGCTACCGCCGAACTAAGGACTTGCTTATAACTTTTTATAACACGCACTTAGTCTTACTCTTCATTCGCTACTACGTAGCTCATCCCGTCGCTCCCTTTAGCATCACATTAGTAGTGACTTGGCGGTCATTAGTAGTTACTTGGTTCTTTTGTTTGATGACAAATGACCTATTAAATAGACTTCTCGGCTGTATAAATGAATTGGAAACCCTATTCTTGCCTGTCCAGTGCCATGCCACTTATATATCTGTAGCGCGGGATGGTGCCTATGCCTATATGGAACCTGTCTGGGGTGTGGTCAATATGGAACCCTATGTTTAAGAAAGAAACAAGTAAGTTAGAAAACCGGGAAGGTAGAAAACGTAAGAATCAAGACGGAAGGAATTCTTTATCTTAGTATTAGTTGTAGGATAACTGATTCAAAGTGACTCATGTAGATGTATCGGATTGCTTGGCTGCCAACCTCCATTGGAATGAAAACTGACTTATTAAACCCTTGCTTCTTTAATACTTATTAAACCCTTGCTTCTTTAATAACTATGGATTTTGTATTGCTCCTCCACCTCTGGCTCATAAGTTGTTCAGTGAAGAATTGACCTCTCCCTTGCAAACCTCTATGTCTTGTGTTAGGGAGCCGCCCTTATATTAAGTCGGGTGAAGTGAATAGGAGCCGAGCCTCGTTAAGGTATAAAAGAAATAGTTACCAATTGCATAAACCCGAGCACTAAAAAGCAGCCTTCATAAGTAAGGGTTGAACTAGTTTACTTACCGGGCATAAAAGAAAGGCTAACACAGCACTAAAACACAGGACAGGTCTTCCAGCTACCCTAAACCCGAAACAATACTTGAAGCCGGAAGTATAGAATAGTTGCTAGCTGCTTGTTGAAAGAAGTATTTGAACTAAGGCTCCTCCACCGTAGTAAACAAATGAAAGTGGTTTATTTGATTTCATTTCACCTATGGAGCACCCGGCATCTGATCTGGTCGACTTTACTGGCACTTGACCTTGTTCACTCACTTTTATAACTGACCTCCGAATAGCAAATAGATAAAAGAAACTACTATGGAAGGTAGAAAACGGAGAGGCTATGCTTGCTATATAGAAGATAGTTATTTCCACTCCCTTCCCTGACGCCCCAACTTACTATAAGGGCCAATTACTTAAGGGCATCGGATAAACCTGAGCATTAAGTTGAAGGCCTGGACTATTCATTTGAAGAGAAGAGCACTTTCTTTATTTATTTGATGGTAGAGCAGAGGTTATTATATTAAGTTGGTAGATTAGAGTCCAGTTTCAATCTACTTTGTAGAATTAATAAGGGTTGGTTTCTTATACGTTTTTCTCTCAAAGGAACACACTGCCGCTACACTTGTCGAGTTACTTAGCTCTAGTTTCTTTTATTTTCTTGAAATGCCTACCGGTCTTCTCTCTCGTGCCCCGAAGCCTGGCATCCCTCCCTTTTGAATCTGACTTCACTGCTTCCAGACCTTTCCATCTCATCCCTTAGTAGGTGAGTTACCGGACTGGCCTCTACTTCGATTCATTCTTTCTTTCCATATGACAAATCTTCTGCATTTGATTTGCATTCTTAGGGGTGTCCTGAACCACTTCAATTAGATCTTATATTAGAAAGAGAACTGCTTCATCTCGGGATGAACTAACTAGTTAACTTCTGGATGAACTCTATTCCTGCTAGTAGTGAGCGAGGCAACTCGTATCTACTCTTGGTGAAACCTCTCCTCTGTAAACAAATCAAGTTATTGCTCTGGACCACTACTTTAAGGGGAATTTGGACTAGTTGGGGCACTAAAACACGGGTAAATGTGATACGGCGCAGGAAAGATTCAATCCTTACTTCATTAAACACACTGCTGCGCTATTAATAAGGCGGGCTTCCACTCCTGATATACCTATTTATACGAATCATAAGGAAGGGAGTGGTCTTCTTCTCTCTAAGAATAAGTAAGTTCAAGTTTCCAACTTATAATAAAGGCCAGTAGAATTCTTTAATGCCTGTTTCATTCGTATAGATTGCAAAGAGTTGCGGTAATTTAGATGTATTCTTCTTAGTAGTGGCGAGCTGTAAGTATCAGTTCGCGCAACCAATTACTTAAGGGCTGTAGTTTGATAACACCTTACTTTAGATCTGTAGTTTGATAACTTCTCTGTAGTAGTGGAATGATTTGTTGAAAGTGTTGTTCTTGTGCTCTAGTTCGAGTTAGCAACAGTAGGAGTGCTATTCTTTACTTAAGCCAGGCAGAGGGGATATACTGGAACAATACAGAATAAAGAGGTGAGATGATCTAATATAATGAATTGAACCCTGGGAAAAACGATGCAAATAGAGAAATCGGATAGGACTACGGATGGAAGGAACCTAGAAGTGGCTCGGTCTTCAACTGGCATAACTTGTGAAATTTCATGAAACAAGAAATAAGAATACTGCAGGGAAAGAGACTCTCCCGTACCTATACACCCATCCTCGGGTAACTAATACTGTTATTGCTCTGGACTACTCTACAGGTTGGGCAAGAAAGAAGTCAACTAGTGTTACTCACTTACGCTAGAAACAGGACTCCTACCACTACACTAGAAAGACAGGACTCGCTCTGGGCACCGAACTTACACCGGAATTGATCCTTCCCTTCTTTGTGTTTGTAGCAGTGTCTTGGCCGGGTTTTCTAATTGATTTGATTCCTTTTATTCCACAAGCCTACCCCACAAAGTAAGTCAACTAAGCCCTTATTATAATCCAACCTACCCGCAAAGTCAGTAAACAAAGTGAGTTAACTAGCCTAACAAGTATAGGAATGACACAAGCCTACCCCCTTGTATTGATTGGAATTCCACTACCCCTGCCCCACTTTGACTGACGCCATAAACAAAGTACTAGCATATTATCTTACTGAGCACTAGATATAGAAACTCACTATTTCCTATATAAAGAGAATCTATCATTAAGTAGGGGACAAGTAGACAAGCCAATACTCATAAGAATGAAACTAAAGCAGAGCCTTACTTAATAATGGGAGGCAGTAGAAAGTCAGTCTTCTTCAAAAGGAAAGGGCCGAAGCTGGGCCAAGCTACTACTGGCATCAAGATCAACCAACTACTGGCAAAGAATGAACTCGCTACTAGCAACTACTGGGTATGACTTAGTGAAATACCTGAGTTCAAATTCGAACCTTTGAGTTAACCCCTACCCACCAAGCAACGACTAGTGGGATTAGTTGAATCCGTCTTCCTATATAAGGAGAGTCCAAGTGATCCTATGTTTTCTTCTACGAAACTTGTACTGTGTCAGTAGACGGGAAAGAGAAGTAGTTTGTCGGCAGAATGCAGTTATTATGCAAGTGTTAAGTCCACTCTCTTTCCATTCTTATTGTATCCCTTCTATCTCTTCCATCTCTTCTAGTTTTCTTGTTATTACCAAGTCGAGTGTTTAGGGCTTACGGGCTGCTCTTTTCTACTTTAATGGCAGATTCAAAACCTCTATGTTGCTCCCTATTAGCTATGAGAATTCATTCTTTTCTTTCTCAATAACAATTTCTATCCCGCTGCGCTTACTTTATTCTATAGGATCTCGCTCATGATTCTGTTTCCCCGTATAAGGTAATATAATTCTAGTTAAGTCGCAGACAAGATAAGTTATTGGCGGACCAAGCCAGATCAGGTACGGAAGCCAAAGCCGAATCGAATGCTGAGGTGAAATACAGATCTTCAGCTGGGAAAGTGGAGTCTACCAGATCAGACTCTCTTGAAAGATCTAAAGAAAGGAATTAAACACGCTACGTATACAAAGGCAAAGAACCCAAGAACAGGAACTAGGGATGAAACAAGAACTCGAGCTGGACTACTACTTGGACCACTACTTTCTTAAGGGTAAAACTATCACTATCCTATGGCTACAATAACCATCCTCTTGCTCTCATCTCGCTGGCAACTATCTAATCTTGCCGAAGTCAACTAACTACTACTGACCAAGGACTACAGGTCTTACACTGACCAAGGACTACAGGTCTGACACTCACACCATTAACTTCAGGACTGGACAACTACTAAAGGTATTTCACTATCACTCCCGGCGCATCTCATCTCTTTGAACTCCAACTACTATACCTACATTCTGATCCTCCAACTCTGGCTCATCTACTTATTGCTACTAAACCAACTCTGGCTCATCTACTTATTGCTACTAAACCTCTCCTCTTATCTTGCTAATGAGTCTGTTTCTTCCGTTCCGATCCAGTACTTTACCTCGCCTCTTGCCCCTCTGTTTTATAGGCTTTTCAAATGCTTTATTTCGAATCAGGAGACGTTTTGAATGGAACTCAGTATTTACTAATAGAGCTTAGAAGCATTGGGCGCCAGCTTGGGACAGTTTGAGACCGTTCCCATTCAATCAAGCCAACACCAACATACTTTCCTGCTGCTCCGGATCTCGTTGGAAGTAGAAGCCCGGAGAAGAGCACTGGATTGATTTCTTTCACTTATGCTAGTATCTTTTCACTTGTCAATTCAATCTTATAATAATCACAAATAGATACAAGAGTTTTCTACCTAAATTAGGCTTATCTCACTCTGGCTTGGCTCCGATACCTTAGTAAACCAATAAAGAATGAAACAATAAATCAAAGGAATGAAACTAGCAAAGCAGCCGGCGCCTCTCCTCTACCTCTGTAAACTCATACTGATGAAACGGGTTCCCCTGCCTACCTCCACTTTGACTACTTAGTACTTTGACTACTTAGTTCAATTCTTTAACTACTACTTACTTAGTTCCATGCTTTAACTAGCTTCAAAGCCTTCTACTCCTCGGTTTCATTCTCACTTTACTACTTATCATTCTTACTATGCCTAGCCTCAGTCCGAGTAGCTGTGGTTGGTGTCAACCCATAAGGCTCAGACTTAAACTCATATGTAAGTAAATAAGTGGAATCCAACCCCTAAGTTACAGAATGAAGCAGTGGGGGAGACTTGCTAGGCCACTGGATAGCTATATGGGCAAGTATTTAGAAGTTGCTAGTGAGTAACGGCCTTAAACCCAGGAAATAGAGAATGAGAGGATAGAGTGGCAGGCTTCAGCTAGGTGTACTCAGGCTGAAATCAGTGAATCCAAGACTTACTAAGTGCCCAACCAGACTGAGACTAGTGGAACTAAGCATTTAATCAGTGGCTGAGGCATATCAGGATGAAACAAGGTAGTCAAAGAAGTGAGCTAGTAGACTGCTAACCAGAATCAACCACTAACTCCAGTGGTCAAAGAGTAGAGCTAGTAGGTGCATTTACTTACTTTCTCAACCCAGTGAGAAACAGACTCAAACCACTCCTACTAAGAACCAAGCCCGGGAGTCCAAGGATGAAACCAAAGTAGTTAAAGAATTGACCTAGTGAGTAACAGCCTTAACCATTGAGAGACCTTGTAAGACTTAACCCAGTGCCAAGCAGAATCCACCTTAGGAGTGGCATAATGCAACTAACACCGATCGGAATTGACCTAGGAAGCATCAGAACCAAGTCTTGTGTTTGCTAGGAATTCCACTTACAACTACTTATGCAACTAGGGATGAAACAAGAACCCGCCAAGGAACTAAGGAGTGCCAGACTAAAAGCACTGCTAATTAGACTGAGCCGAGGGAGTCCAATAAATACTTGCTGATGTCACTGCTTCCAAGCCTGTAGCTGGAACTTACTAGAAGGGCTCGGACTGTAGCTATGTAGTTGGGGAATGGAACTGATCCGGTGGTGTGAGCCTGCTGCTGGATAGCTGGGGTCTAGTATTGGTATTGCTCGGGCCAAGCAACTAAGTAAGCCCTTAAGTAATTGCAAGTCACTCAGGTATTAATTATTGCCCGAGTGAAGGCAACTAAGTAGTAACAGATGTTTCATGTAGTCCAGCTCTTGTTCTTGCGACTTAATCTAAGGGCTCAGCTAACCTCTAATAGGGGGTTTCCAGCCACTTAAAGTTGTAGTCCAGTGTAAGGTAAGGTAGTGGATTGAGGTATTTATTCTAGATGATATGCTGTTCTTGAGGTCTTTTATTCTTCTTATTTTATTCTTCTTAGTAGGAATACCGGGTAGTCCTTTTGAATCAGAGGTGTAAGTATACGAGTAGTTAGCTCTTTTAACTGTAGTAGTTGACAAGTAGTAGTAGTACTTTTCTAGTTCCAGTTATCAAGTAGAGTTCCTGTTCTTTTTCTTGTCTAGTAGTGACTTGTATTAATTCCCAGATGACCTAGGAGAACTAAGTATAGTAATAAGGAATGGAAGAATGGAACTGAGGAGTGCAAGTAATTAAATAAGTTGCATGTATTGACAGTCGAAGGCTAAGCATGAGACCAGGTAGTTACAGAACGAAACAGTGTACAATCGGACTGAACCCAGTAACAAAGAGACTGAAACAAGTGCTTCTAGGGCAAAGACTTTGAACCGGTGCCGGGCAGACGGAAACTAGGGCTACTTAGATTGAAACTAACCAATTAATTAAAGCCAGAATCAACCCACTAACTATCAGAATGAAACAGCTACCAACAAGCCTGATAGTCGCTAGTAAGCCTACTGATCAGCAGTCAGAGAATGAAGCTAACACCGAGCAGAACCAAACCACTGGCAACCAGGG
The DNA here is from genome assembly GCA_001649415.1 of Musa itinerans. Lineage (NCBI taxonomy): Eukaryota > Viridiplantae > Streptophyta > Magnoliopsida > Zingiberales > Musaceae > Musa > Musa itinerans. The sequence continues at coordinate 60,443 of LVTN01000074.1, read as the reverse complement.
CTACTTACAATAAGGGCCCCAACTACCAGGTTGAAACTACTTCTACTCAGACTGTAGTCACCAACGGAATCCAAGGCTTAAAGCAAGGGTAGCTAGACTGATACTAGTGAATCAAAGACTGATACCGATGTTGGGCAGACTGATGTTAGTGAGGGTAAGACTGATACCGGTGCTTCTAGGTATGTAGTTAAGTTAAGGTATCTATTCCTCAGTTCTAAGAGCCAGAGCCAGAGATTGAACTAACTAAACTAAGAATGACACTAATGGTACTAAGACTTGAGTGGTCAAAGAGTTGAGCTGCTAAGGCTAGGGTGAGCTAGTCATCAAGTGAGAATGAAACTATAATTCAAGACTGAAACGCTGAAGTCATTACCAAGTCTCTACTCCGAGTCCTGTGTTTGGGGATTTGGGGATAAGAATGGAACTAAGACTATAAGTCCAGGTAGTACTAGTTTATTTATTACTTGAGAACTAGAACTGGAGTAGGAAGTAGAGCAGGAGCCAGAGGTAGAGGATATCTTAGTTGCAGTAAGTCCAGTAGTCGCTTGCCGGGTATAAAGTCTCAACCTTAAAGTGCCAGAACTTATTAATTGGTAGAATCTGTTTTAGTTGACAGAGCGGAGGTGTTAGCTACTTGAGCGGAGGTGTTAGCTACTCGGACTTTTACCACTTAGCAGGTATGGTTATCTATTCCCTGCTTCTTTTATTGGTACTGTAGTAGATCGGAATGCACCTAAGGAGTCCAAGCCTGAGAGCGAGGGTAGTTGACTTATTGGTTTGATGCTAGAGTAGTTGACTTATGGGTTTGATGCGAGGGGAGTTGGATTATAATAAGGGCTTGCTTGTTAGGGTGGTTCACTGACTTGCTTGTTAGGGTGGTTCACTAACTAGTTGGGGTGCCAGTGCCAGTCCATTAGTAGTTGCTTGGCCCTTGCCCACTAATTCCACAAGCCAAGCACCCGACTCGGGAAAGCTTACTCAATTGGATATTCTCTTCTTACATAGGAGAAAAGGAGGTACTATCTAATTTCTCGCTCACAAGGGGTTTAGGTTTGAAAGAAGGGCTCTGGCTTTGAAGCCTTACATATAAGTACAGAAAGGGGAGGTCGGGCGCTAAGAGCGGAGGTTTGCAAAGGGGACTAGTACTTCTTCAGCTAATGTGGTAAAGTGGAAAGTAAGGGGTAGGTCAGACGTACAAGCAACTACAAATCCTGGAGCTCCTAGAGCATATTAAGTAACTCAATCCTCTCCTCTCCTTGGTTACCAATACATACCTATCATACATTGCAAATGATTCTTTTTCTGACCTAATAAGTCAACTCCTTCCTTGTATCATTCAGTATTTTTAGCCATAGGAGAGTTCAAAGAACAAGATTACTTAGCTGCCCTACCCGCTCTTTTGAGTTCTGTTCGTAGTTACTTGGCTCTGGTATTCTTCCTTTTTCGTGTGGAATGAAATTTCCATTGTGTAGTAAAGTAGCGAGGTAAGGTTAGATAGCCTCACTTCTTGTTGGGGAACAAGCAACTCATACCTAAACAAGTCCTATCCTAAACAAGTCCTATCCCTTAATAAACCTAAACAAGTCCTCTTCGCACCGAAAGAAAATATACTCTACAGATCTTCAGCACGTACAGGGTTGGCTAGAAGTAGGTCAATAAATAATTAGCAGTGCGAGGAAAGGATACTCAAGCTCATGAACACAGAACTTGCGCTTAAAGGTCAGTGCATTCGTGAGAGCAGCTTGATTACATTCTTAACTTGGAGTAGATGCCGGGGCAGAAAGGAGAATCAATATGGTATAACTCTTTATAAGCAAGTCCTTTTTCGGAGGCTTTGAAGCGAGGTAAAGTGTAGAGAGGGGTTTTTTCAGTTCTTGGTTAGGAAGTATAAGATGTTAAGTAAACCATTAATTATAAGTGCAGATGCTTGATCCGGTGGTGTAAGTGGGAAGGAAAGGATAGTTCCTAATTCCAGTCTCTGTTTATGTAGTGAGGGCAATCTTCATAACAAAATACCCAAGATGGATTGAATGATTAGTTGACTTTAAAGAATAAGATAGTACAGGTCCAGTCCCAACTGACTCCGATGTGTTATCATTTACTCAAGAAGAAGCCTCATCTCATCTAGCTCTTTTGCGCGGCAGGAGGAGCCGCCAAGTCACTACAAATGCCCAATCTCCGTAGAGTTATTACAGTTCTTGTTTTCACGGTTCAGAAAGGAGAGTTTTCTCAATTCCTCAAATAGATTCTAACGAGTGCAATTCTTAGACTCCTTAGAGACATTCTGCCTAGCACCGGTCGCATTCTTGTACTTACTAGCTTAGCTCCATTCCTTAAGCTAGTATCCCCGGTTTGAGTCTGATTGGTACTTGTTTCGGTCTTTGAGTTAGATGTCTTAGTCTCGCTACCCTGCTTTCATTCTTTGATTCGCTGCTTTAAGCCTCGGACTACCCGGTCTCATTCTCAAGCTACTTAGGTCAATTCCTTGATTTACTGGGTTGAATTCTAACTCCCTCTTTGAGATGCACTAATATCAGACTTGTTGTTACTTGCACTGGCTCTGGTTGTTGCTGGTACTAGGCTAGCTGTCCTTGCTTTCAGGCTTGGAGCTAGTGGTTAGAGGCCTTTTAGCTACATAGCTGCATTCTCAGTGGCAGTGATTTGGTTCTTACTAGCTGTTGTCTCAGTCTCGCTACGAATTATAATAAGGGGTTTCATTCTCTGCGGTACTGGTTTGAGACCTTAGCTATCTACTCAACTGATACTTACTCGCTACCCTTACTTCCAGGCTTCCACTGGCTACTTTCATTCTGATCCCTTGAGTGACTATTCCCTTCTTACTTGCTGAATTCTTATCCCGAGCACATAGCTAGCTAGAAGCACTGGTTTGATTCTTGTTATTAGTATATTGGTAGTGATTGAATTCTTTCATTCCAGTTTCTAGCTTTAACTACTTAGTTGGATTCTTAGTCTAACTACTGAGTTGCCCTAGATGCGGAGAAGAAATACCTTGTACTCTCTTGATCTTCTGCCTCCGCTCCTATATAAGTAAACAAAGTCAGTAAACAAGCCGAGCCTAGTAACTTGACTAGAGCGTAAGCACCAAACAAAACTTCCCCCTTGCCTAATAATAGGAGAACGGATGAAACTCTAACAAGAACAGGAAGAGGAGTAGGCTCTCAACTCAACAAAGAGCCAAGTAACTAAGCTTCCCTTGATTCTTCTGTCAACTGCTCTGCTACTGATGAAACAGGACTACCACTTAAAGGAAAGGGGATGAAATTAACACTCTCACAGGAACAGGAGAAGGTATCAAACCACTGATCTAAAGTCTAGTTATTGTATCTATCTAAGCCAACTTCCTGCGCGCAACTCGAAATCTCTTATTAACCCCCGGATTATAATCAATCAAAAGTAAAGGTGCTGAAAGCCTTCCTCTCTTTCTCTTTCAACTAACCACTACTGTTATGCGTGTCTGCAACCACATCCCATATCTATTATATTCCATTATAGGAGAACTGATTCCAGATAACAGATGAAACTCCCCTTTTCACAGAACTTACCGCTGAAAAGCCTTGACTTTCTTCTTCCTCGCTACACCTGGCCTACCAGTGCTTGAACTTCACTTTAATACCCTAACTTGCACTTGACCCGGAACTGGGGATGAAACTCCAAATGAGTGGGGAGTCTACTACTACTGATTAAACAGTACTATACTACTACTAGTTTGGGCAAGAACTACACTTGAAACTTGACCTATATCCTCTACTCTAACTACAGGCTCCCCTCTTGCCAACACTAACTAAGGGACTTATAGTAAGCTTCCACTCACACAAGAACAGGATTACCTGGATGAAGACTAGAACTCGAGCAGGACTTATAGTAAGCTTCCACTCACACTCTGGAATAAGGAATTACAGAATGAAACCGGTGAGTGCAAGCCTGATGCTCTAGGTACACCTAACAACAAGAACAAGTGCTAGTAACAACAGGACTGAGGCATGTTTGTTGATTGATCAGAATTGACCTAAGTGGTTAAAGAATGAAAGTAGTAAGTCAAGGAATAGAGCTAGTCAGTATAAGCCTTAGAGCAGGTCGTCAACTTATTAATTGCCCCTATTTATGAAGTCTTCCCTGATGCTATAGTAGTGTATTGTCCAGTTGCTTGGCCCGCTACTCCTACTTAGAATTCCACCCCTTATTATAATCCGCCAGAGAAGAGGTACCCGTTCTTGTTTAATACCGGCAAAGCTACTACTACAAAGGCAACGCAAAGAACTCATATAATATATGTTTTAATAGGGCTATTACCAAGTCCTGTTTTTGGGGTCGTTAGTGTCCATCATCTGCTACAGTTCTGGTTCTTTAATAATCCCGAGTGGAAGGCGCAATGGCAATACCTCGCTCATGACCTCTCCTTTCTTCATCGCCAACACCCTACTTGATCACTGCCTCTGCTACTGGTACATTCCATTCTTTTCATTGAGTGTCTATCGAACACCTGGTACATTCCATTCTTTTCATTGAGTCTATCGAACACCTGTAATTTCTTATCGAGATTATCGAGCTTAGGGTCAACTACCAGGTGTTAAAGCCTATAACTCTATAGCTGGTGTTGCAGTCGAAAGTGTAGTAGGCCGTAGAGGAGGATTCTTATTCTGCGGTGTTGGTTAAAGTCAGGGTAGAAAGTCCGGGTTCAGGGCGTATTCCAGTTCCATTCCAGTTGTTGGCGAAAGGGGATTTGCAGTAAGTCTATTAATAAGTAAAGTAGTTTCTTCTGCTATTTATCTCATTCCGGTCAGTACTCTCTTCTTCAACTTCTTATAAGGGCCTGGACTCAACTCTAACAGCAGCTGACACCATTAACTTAAGGGCTGGACAACTACTTGTAAACAGAAGAGAAGACGAAACTAGGGATGAAACTACCCCTGCACCACAAAGTGAGTCAACAACACTACCCGAGTAAGTAAACCAACCTATCCCTTGACTAGGCAAATTGGAACTAAGGCTAATTGCATCTCTTTGAACTCTTGCTCATCTACTTCTTGCTCCTCAACTTAATATGAGGGCAATTAGTGAGTGAAGGCTTGTTAACGCCGGTTTCAGTCTGGCAGAAATTATAAGTACTGGCTAAATATTCGCTCACCTCTTAGCTCCATTCCGAGCACCCCATACAGCAGATCATACTTGCTACCCTTGCTTGAAGTCTGTAACTACCCGGGTGAAGTCTTGGACTTACTAGCTCTATTCTCAACTCTTTACCCGCATTTTCCTCGCCCCTCCGGTTACTGCTCTAGCTCCCTACTCCCCATTCAAAGCCTTAAACTCCCTTGGTTCAGTCTTGTTAGACAGTGGTTGGTTCTTTCGATACCGAGTTGAATTCTGTAACTACAGATCTGTAGCTACTAACACCTGGGTTTATTCTGTAACCCTTATAGGGGTGCTCAGTCTAAGAACTAGTACTACCGAGTTTTCTTCTTCCTTTCCTACTAGCTCACCTCAACTACCTTACTTAACTACTAGCTCACCTCAACTATGGTTACAACTACTTATGAAACAACTCCACTACTAGTTTCAGGGTAAACCCGGAATCGAGACCTCGCTCAGGGTTTCTTGCTCTAGTTAAGTACTATAAGTCCAATAATTCCATTCTTAAGGTAAAAGTAAGGGATGTCCCTCTCTGTAGGGCAAGACTTAATAAATAGGGTAGCTAATGTTTCTAAGGTAGCTAAGGTAGCTAAGGTAGCTAATGTTTCTAATGTAGCTAAGACAGTCATGCTAGTTTCAAGTCATAGGCATGATATTCATAGTATTGGAAGCAATGTAGCTATAGCCTTATACTTACTCGTGGATTTATTACTTTAGAACTGGAACTAGTTGTCGACTTGGCTGTTTGTAGTATATACTTGGCCCTTACTTTATGATCGGACATACCTGGAGTACTAGATCTTATGATCGGAGTGAGCGGAGTGGTAGCTTGTATACTTGTCTACTTATCCGCTTGTTGGACCGGTTCTTGCTTTTGGAGTAGTGACTTGCCTGATAGCCAATAGTATAGGACCAGAGTCAGGAGTTCCTTATATTAAGTTGCCTGAGTGAAAAGAGCCTGTTTGAGTGAAGTCTAAAGCAAGTATAGTTTAGGGTGCCAGGTATATAGGTGTTCTTTCTGGTTTCGGTTGCCAGTACTTTTCTGGTTGTTGGAAAAGGTGAGGAAGCCGGGTGCTCCATAGGTGCACATTCTTACTTGAGAGCCCCTTATTCTAAGTTCCCTTATTTGAAGTTCTCAGCAGTATCAGGATGAGACCAAGTAGTCCCAGAATGCAACTAAGTAGACTCGGAATTGACCCCTGCAGTTACAGAATAAAGCTAGTCAGCTATCAAACCGACCTCTCTACTTCTACTAATCAGAATCAAACCCATGAGTCACAGGATCAAACCCGTGGTAGCTAGTATTTGTATTGGTTAAGTCCAAGAATCCAACAACTCCCCCAGATGACTCGGAATTGAACTAGCAGGTATAAGCCTTAACCCTAGTGAATAAAAGAGTGGAACCAGCTAGCCAAAGACTGGAGCGAGCCAGAACTTATTAATTGGGAATTCAACCACTATGACTCGGAATTGACCTAAGCACTATGACTCGGAATTGACCTCAGAGGTGAGCAAAAGGGAAGCATTTCATAGTTTCCAGAGAGGAGCAAGATACTCTGCTTTATTCTTTCTTTTACCCCCAGTGCTTACTTATTCTTGTGTTTGCAATGTCAATCAGAAGAGGGTTTGGTTTCCAACTTATAATAAAGGCAAGTTGCATTCTTTCTTTCTTTCCGAGATACCCCCGACTTAGAAATACTCGGAGACTTCTCTTATTCTATCTACGCCAACACACCTTACTTTAGATCTGTGGGTGCTCTAGCTCTAGCTTGCCTCCGCCTCTGCTGCCTATACTTTAGTTGTTGCTTGGGTCTTTGCCTTTGTAGTAGTGGATTGGCGGGGTGCGAGTCAGGTGTTAAAGCCTAGAACTCTCTATCTGGGTCAAGTACTGGCTTTGATGCGGGAATATCCGTTTTATCATCATCGGGAAGTATTGTCACTCACTACTATATGTCTTATTGGAATGTTTTCTTTCGATCCATCTTATAGAAGCTTATATAATAGAACAGAAAAGCCCTTCTTCTTCTCCCTTGGCAACTATCTACCTGTCACTGCTACCCCGCTTCTTCTCTTGAAACTAAATCACCTTTACCCCCGGCTCCCTCTAATGCTTCATTTACTTACTTTGAATCCAGAGTTCACCTTTCTTTTATGCCAGGACCACTACTAGTTTAAGAGCGGATACAGGACTCACTTATAACTCATTAAAGATAGTCATTACTTGTTCCTCCGCTTGTAGTTTAGTTGTTTCTCTCCCTCTCCTCTGTCAAGAAAGAAGTGAACTAGTTAGCTACCGGTCTTAAACTCATCTATACATCCGAGTACCCTAGCCTAACAAGTATGTAAACAAGCCTGCCCTCGTAAGTGAAATAATTTGAAAAACATTAATATAACTGATAAACTACTGGAATTGGCTTCTCTACTGACTTAGTACACAAACAGTAGATTTTAACAGTACTTGGTTATCCATCTCATCATACTCCGGTATTTTCTTTTATATAACAACTATCAATCTTATCCGCGTTGTCTTACCCGAGACCTCTATTTAGAGCTACAGCACCAACAGCAGGATTACACTGCCAGTACTATACCTCGCCTCGCTTCAAAGGCATTCCATCTGGTCGATAAACAGATTAAACAAGAGCAGGTACCTCTCATCTACCTCGGGCTACTGGCAACTCCTATATCTCTCCTATAGCTCTGGCAACTGGTAACATCTCTTTCTTCTGATCCTAAGTATCCACTTGTTTGTAGGCTAGGCTTGCTTCTTTGAGAACTTGAACATTCCTACTTTCATTATATCTTTTCTAAGTGATGAAACTCGTTGTGCCAACTCAATAATTTGCATTTCCTATTTCTTGATATGAGTATCTAAGGTGGTGGGATAGGACTTTTCAACAACTCCCTTCCCTTATGCTAAAGTAAAGTAAAGATGATAGGCGTCAAAGCATTAGAGGAACATTTTGCTACCTCAAGAAGTTGAGTTACCTGGGCAACAGGGAAATACGGAAGATATAATAAGAGACATACATACTTAATTTAGTGGAGAAATAGCCTGGGCCAGAGCTAAACAAATCCATCTTTTTGATCGGTCTATTAGCGGTCATTAGTAGTTGTTTGTTGGATCAAACTCACCAACTAAAGGATCGGCTATGAGGAAACGGAATAAGTCTTGTTCTGCTGCTCTCGCTCTTGGATCAAATGAAGGAGCTGTGAGATTAGAGTCTCGATCGGGTACCCATAATTCCATAAGTAAACTCTCTTCTTATTGAGGTACCTAGTAGTACTGTTCGAGTGATAGTGGAATACCGAGTTGGCGAGTCCAAGGAAAGTCTATTGTTGGTGGCAAAGGGGAATCAGTGGTTCAAAAGGTTAGGTAAAGCATTAATTAGAAGGTAAGAGGCCTCTATAGTAAGTTGGGATAAGAAGCAGTTGTGGAGAATGCTGCTCTAGTATAAATTCCAAGAAGTGATTATCTCCCATCAATCAGTCGCATGACGATTCTCACAAGTCAAGAGAGATGAGAAGTGGTTGTGGTTATAAAACAATTCTCATTAGAATAAGGGAAATTATAATAAAGGTTCCACTTTTTGTTAATGTATCTTCATCTGTATCCATAAGCTCTCTGATCTGGGGGAACTTTTGAAAGATCTAAAACACTTGATCTTTGCTCTTCATGACAGAATCCCTTACTTTTAGATGCATCTATCAAACGACCCTTTCTGTGCTTTGTTTGAAACTTGACCCCGGTAGCAATTGTGTCTTCGCCAAGAAATACCTCTTTACCTTTTGAACTCCTGTGGCCAAGTCGTCGGTGCCACAAGATTATGAAAAGGCGGTGTTCACCTCACCCTTTGACGCAGATGACCGCTTGCTTTGACCCGGATTGCGCTTTCCAATAAAGAGTGAATTAACCATACTACCTTTATTTTAAACAAGCCTGGGATTTGGACTAAAGCTTCTTTTCTTACCGAACTATAGGCGAGATTAAGCAAGGGAATAGTTCCCAAAAAGCGATTGATTTTGTTGATACCGATAGATAGATAGACGTAGGGACAGGAAAACACTTGACTGCCTTTTTAGTAACTGAACCACCTAAAGATAGGGGTCAAAGAGACACGGCGGAAGAGCTATAAGGGGGAGCCTCTTTGGTAGTCATGGAACTAACTCGCTCTACGAGTTTCTATAATAATTCCTTCCCTTCCTTAATTCCTTCCCTTCCTTAAAGTGATTCTAACAAAGTGATTCTAACAGTTGAAAGAATGGCGAAGTACTAGTGGATTTCTTACACCGCACAGAGCACCTGGGCACTAGATCATATCACCTTGCTAGATCATACCACCTATTGGTACTAATAAACCTTTCCAGAGTTAACCAGTATTCAAGGCTAAAGCGGCAACCGTCTGATAACAGTGATGGTATACTTTCTATTTTTTACACTGAGAACTTCACTGTTAGACTATTCTGTAAGAGTGGTAAGGTTGACGAAGTGCTTACCCCGACTTATCATGGATATTATGCTCCTCTAGTATTGCCAAGGAAGAAAGAAGCCTTTTTCGCTGCTCCAGAGCGCCTATTGATTTTGAACCCTTAACGATGATTGACGGGAAGAAGGAAGGAGGCTGAACTCAGACAAAGAAGGTGGGGGGAAAGTGGGAACATATGGGGCTATAGAACTGCCGGAAGCCGTAGGGACACCTGCGACTGTATCGAATACAAAGCGTTTTCTGGGGCACTGTGGCTGTGGTCAATAGAAAACCCTAAGGGAAATGGAAAGTATAGTCTCTGTCTGGGCCCCACGTATGTGGAACTTCACTGCCAACATGTGCTTGCTTCGAATATAAGAAAAGAAGAGATTCGGACGTCTCAGTAATGCCTTTCAAGAGGAGATTGCTTTCAAGACTGGAGGCGCTGATTATTGTTTTAAGGAACTGGGAAGGAACCATATAAGTTCGAGACCAAGGAGCAGCTGACCTAGAGGAGAGTTTTCCGGGTAAGACACTCTTTATTTCCTTTTTATTTAGGGCCTTTCTAAGTATCTATTCCTGAGTGTGAGTTCGGGCTGTCAGGCTAGTACCCGCTGACTTGGAAGTTGCCTTTGCTCGTGTTCCCGCCAAAAGAAGAGTAATTGCTTAGCCTCTTTTCACTAGAATAACTAGAATAGCAGCCACTTAATGAGTCGCTTTCCTTTCTTCGGGTGTAGTTTTTAGGACAGGGAGCCGATGCATTGGCTAAAGTACGTGTAGAAGCCGAAAAAGCTTAATCTTGGTTCTGATTTATAGCAAGATAGAAAAGTAGATCGTTCAACTATAGCTTATGTGAGTCTTTCATTCACGATGAAGAAGGGCGAGGGGATATATAGTCAAAAAAGGAATAACCTACTTATCGAAGGAAGCAGCCAAGTTACAAACACCCTTCCTCTAACGGACACTGACAAGATGAATTCAGACATATACCAAGTTGGACTACAAAGAAGATCTGGGAGAATAGATGAATTTGAGAAGTTTTATAGCTTTACGAGATAGAATAGAAAAGGTTTCTTGCTTTACGAGAGGGAATAGAATGATAGCTTTACGAGAGGAAATAGAATAGAAGTTTGATGGCTTTCCGATCCCTAATATCTCTGCAAAATAGAACTATTGATTTGTATACCGAACAAGTCACAACTAAACGCACAACGGAACAAGCAAACACGACAGAACTGTGCACTCAATTCTCTTGCACTCATCACATTCAACTCGCAAGGGAACTGGCAAGTGGTAGAGAGAAACCAACTGCCATTGATTGTTTGTAGCCGATCAAGTGGTAGAGATAAAGCAATTGCCATTGGGTGCTACTTACTATTTCAAGATCTTCAGCAGTAGAAAGATCAGTTCTCAAGTCATCCTCAAGTTAAGCGGTTCCATGAGCCAAGTCACGTATAATGTGACGCGGCAGGGCTGCTAGTGTTCACAGAGGAGAAATTGACCTAGCTATTAGGGGAAATCTGGTTGCTATCAAAAATACCGTGTTTTGGTGACTCGAGTTTAGAAAGAGACAATTAAAAAGATGCAAAAAAGCGAAAAAGATTGGTACTCGTTCTTTTTTTCTATACCTATTCAGTAGATACATTCAGTAGATACATAGTAGGGAATAAATAGTGATCCAAATCTCTACTATTATATAGGATTACTCGGAGAAATTAGATAGGATTACTAGGAGAACTTATTTCACTCGGGTCGATTACATTGAGCTAGCACATAGATGGGTAGGCCCCTTAAGTTAAGCTGTGAAAGTTGCCCGTAGCTTCAGATTCATCTCCACTTCGGGGCATAAAAGGAATGAATTGATCCTACTTTTATGTTATGCCCCTATCTTTCCTGTAGTTATACGAGTTACCCTTATTTATATTAAGCCTGCTTCTATAAGTGGAGAGAGGCTCGCCCCCCCAGTTCCAGTTCTTCAAGTGTGGTAGGCCCATTCGCCAGTCAGAAAGAGAGAAACACACTATTCCTGCACCAAACACCCGTATGTAACCGCATGTAACCTAGTGTATTAGTAGTCGTGAGTTCGAATTCTAATAAGGGGCCGAGTTTCGTGCATTAGTAGTCGTGAGTTCGAATTCTAATAAGGGGTTTCATCTGTTTTCCTATATGAAGATAGTTCCAATTATCCTATCTTTTTCCCTTCTTAGCGTCGGATTATAATAAGGGGTTTGTATATGAGAAATTGATGTTTTCTTTCGCTTTTTTTGCATTTGAGAGAATCTTCTAATTTCAAAAAAGATCTCGCTTAATTTCGTTCTTTTTCTAGTATGATTCAGCTGCGAAATCCTTATTGCTGAATTATATACTCTGTGCTGTGAACTTATCGCATATCTGTGAACTTATCGCTACTCTGTGAACTTATCGCTACTCTGTGAACTTATCGCATATCTGTAAACTTCTCGCATATATAGAACTCTGTGAACTTATCTAATATATAGCTTATCCAATATATATCAATAAGTCTGTCTCTGAGTTATAACCCGGTCCTTTGCTTTGTATTGGGCGGAAGTCTTCAAAACAGCACTTTCGGTTCGGATTTCTTTTCTTGGCTCTCACGCTCTCTTTCCCTCAATGTTAGTTTCTTTTGGTCAAGACTTAATTCGTTTCTTTGAGTTTCTTCGTTTCTTTTGGGTTTGTTGTTTCTGTAAGTTTCTTTTGGGTTTGTTGTTTCTTCGTTTCATTCTTCTTCGTTTCCTTCTCATTTCTTTTTCCTTTTCCCGTTCTATGTCTCTCATTCCTTTTCTTCTCTTTCTCATTCTGCTTCCCGAAACTGACTTTCATTCGAAAGATATCAATCAAGTATTGGGCAAGGGACCTCATTGGCAGCCGTTGCTACTGAAACTTAAGTGCCGGTTATTATAAGTTCTGGAAGTATCAGTTGCTCGGGATACAGAGAATGGAGCTGGCAGGTGTAAGGCTTTAAACTCAGGTAGTAGTGGCAGGCTAAAACTACTCCTACTCGGAATGCAACCACTGATCGGAGCTAGTAAGTGCAAGAGTGAAAGCAGTACCACCCAATACTAGCTACCTTAACAAACAAGCAAGCCTAAACTTATAAGTACTGGCTGCAACAAACAAAGCAAGCACTGACTTATAAATACTGGCTGTCTACCCGAGTGACTTCATGGGGTAGCTGGCAACTGAAGAGAAGACTCTTCAAGGGATTCAACTCGTTCGTCCACTATCACTCGTCCAAGCCGGGAGTTCTTGTTTCAAGTAAGAGACAACTTCATAAGTAGTAATTACGGAATTGACCTAGGTAGTATCAGGATGAAACCAGTGCTATACCTCTATGGCCAGAAAACCGATACTAAGATCAGAATCAAACTCACATAACACAGAGAATGAAACCGGAAAGGGATAGAGCCAAGCAACTAGATGATTTCCCCAACTCTACTACTCGGGATGAAACAATGGATGAAGACTAGAACAAGAACTGGATTGGTATGAAACTCTCACAAGAACAGGTACCAACTTAATATGAGGGAACTTATCATAAGGGGCTATGGCAACTACTACTGTTATGGCTTCTAGGCTACAAATACTTTTCTTGCTCTGGACTCTGTACCACTCCCCAACTATTGCTCTTCAAACTAAAACAATTCTCTTTCTTCTCTTTACGACTTAGCTCTAACTGCTTCCTTTGACCCAGCTTTCACACCGCAAAGTCACTCCTTCCTCGCACAGCAAGTAACAGACTTTAAAACAGCTTCCCCCCGAGTTGAATCAGATCAGTTATCCAATCTTTTCTCCTTTGTGTCTGTATAGTGTAAAGAGCGCCTGTTCTTCATCGGTTTTTCATCGGAGGGAGTGTAGTGATTCCATAGGTCGGTAAGTAGAGAATAGAGTTTGCTTACCGGTGTTGAACTCTTTCTAGATCAGTAGTTTTGATTGTTCCAGTTATCAAGTTAGGAAAGGGTGTCAATTACTAGTCTGGGAAGTAGATTCATCAAGGTGAGTTAAAGTTTTCTAATTCCATTGAATCTCTTTAGCACCACCAGATATAGAATTTCGTAAAGGTGTCGAAAAGTCTCCAACCGGGCCGGGGGGATTAAAGTCATTGTTTATACTAAGGAGTTCATGAGTCCCCTTTATTCTCTTTAGTGAGTTCATAAAGCATGTCTGAGGGAGCTACCTTCCCGAGTCGGTTACTTGCTTCAAAACTTGATCCGTTAGCGCCCCTAAACTCTAAAGTGAGAATTCTACTATCAAATATGATTTTACGGGTACTATTAATTATACTAGAAATTAGCTATCTTAGATTATACTAGAAATTAGCTATCTTAGAATTCCACTATCAATATTATTTGAGAAGCAAGAAAAGACATAGCATCCCTTATCTCTTTTGAATCTTATTCTAATTATGCTTGTTACTCTTCTTTACCAGCTGAAGATCCCTATTCCGTTTCTGATCCTTCACCTTTATACTCTAACTCTTTTTTATGAACCGACACAACTAAGTGAAGAATATCGTAGATAGAAACAAGCTCTTTTCTAATGCTGAGGTAAAGTATCTAAGAACAGTCGAATCCGAGGAATGGTAGCACAGGGTATGGGACTAAATACAGACTTGTTCATAACTTTCACAGAAGTGGTTACTAAGATCTATCTTACCTGCCGAATTCTTCTATTTCTGCCGTTGCTGTTCAATTCTAACTTATTAGTGGAGAGCACAAGGACACAGAGGCATAGGGTTCAGCGAAAGAAAGTAGTTTCACTAAAACACACACAATCAAACAAATAAGAGCTTCTAGTGCACCCACACCCAATAATAAGAGCCAATTGTGCATCCATCATATTATTGAGTAACAACCCTAGAAACGAAAAACGAAGCTTACATGAGGCACCCTCCCATACTTGAATTGAACTGGACTGGATACTCTGGCTTTCGACGTTCAGATACCTTATACTAGACGCCGTTTCTTGTTCCGTTACGGAGGCATAGGCACCCTTTCCTTATCTTTGATCTATACAAAACTGGCAGCTACTTGACTTGATACTTTACTTAAGTCAGAAAGAAAAGAATTGATTGAGGCAAAGGCACCTACCCTGGAAAGCAAAAAGTAAGCTAAATATGGATAAGCACCCCGGAGCTCTACTAGATAGGCACCCCGGAACTCTACTTCTTATTCTTCTAATTCTCTTGGATGTAGCCTGGGATTAAACAAGAGCAGGAACTCATAGAAACTACTTAACTGGCACTGATTCACTTGTCACCTTAACAAAGGAGGGTAACTTCGCTCTCCACTCTAAAGGAGGAATTGAACTAACACCTAGGAATAAGGAATTACAGAATTGCACTAAGTAGTCAAATCCATCTTCTCTTCATATAGGAAAACAGATGAAACAAGGGATGAAACTAACTACCTGTAAACTAAGATCAGATTCCCCGTATCTCTCTTCTAAGAATCCAACCACTACCAAAGAGTTGAGGTAGCACGAGCAAGAGAGGGATAGTGGAAAGGCAGAATTCCACCAGTGGGAAACCGATGCTAGGTATCGATTCCCTGTCCGTTAGCGGTCTACTTCAGACTGAGTTGATAGTTACCCCAGTAGTAGTAGTAGTGACTTCTAGTAGTTGTAGTCCAGGTAGTTGTAGTTACTTCTAGTAGTAGTAGTCCTGTTATGGTTCTAAAGTAGTAGTACTGTTATGGTTCTAAAGTAAGAAGGAAACAACTGCCTCTGGCTCTTAAGTGAAGTAAAGAATTGCTATCAGGTGAATGACACAGGTAAGTAGAAGAATGGAACTAGTCAAGAAAAGAATAGAACTAACTTACCACAGCGCCGATGCTTAAGTACTAAGAGAAATAAGAATTCAACTCATATTAATAAGAATGGAACTACTACTATAGCTACTATGAGAAGAATTGAACTCATAAGACATAGACTTCAACCAGCGAGTGCAAGGCCAAGCAACCACTAGACAATTGAACTACTTAGACTTGCTCCCCTAATTTATCTACTTAATAAATGCATTATTTCCCATCGCCAAGACACTGCTCATGACCAAGCCGACAATAACTATGGAAATAAAGTAAGCATCAGAAGGAAGGATTAGACTCTGGAAACACAGAATACAGAACTAAACAATAAAGTATAGGAGATACCATTTCATCCTTACAAACTCAATGGATTTTCTACCTGAATTCGGCTCTCTTCTCTCATAGCGGTAAAGAACTTAAGTAATATAAGTAAGGCAACTCTCCCGTTAACACTGAGTCTGGGCCTGCTCCTGCAAATACAGATAAATATGAATACTCACTTGGCCTATTGAAACTAAAAAGCAAGAATTGACCTCTCCCTTGCCTCTGGCTAACAAGCTTGGATTCTTTATATTGAGCCTCTTGAAACAAGCAGGGGTCCAACTTCATAATGCGCGCTAAGTAAATCAGTTTCATCTAATATAGAAGCCTCAGCCGAATGCCCAGAATCCGCATCAGCAGCAGGAGAAAAACTGGATTGGAAGCTTGATCAGTAGTTTGAAGTTTCCAGATAAGGATCAGAGCTTGCCCCCTTGTTTAATCTGTTCTCCTATGTAAGGATCAATACTTTCACTAAAGGAATGGAACTTGCCTGAGCCTTCCCACAACAACACTAGACTTGATAACTACTTCTTCTCTTGAACGATAGGGCCTATAGGTCAGGGCCCATAATGGACTTTCTACTTCTCTTGCAACAACAGTTGGACCACCAAGTCAGTTAACCACCCTACCTGGATACAAAGTAAGTGAGCGTGGAATCAACATCCGCACTGCCGATACTGACACCTAAGATGTCCTTCACAAAACTCCTATTCAAACTAACCTGCCGCCCTGAATCTAGTAATGCTTGCTTTACTACATCTAAGAATAGAACTGCTGCTTCTCGGGCTTACTCTCCAGGTTCTCGTCCAGAATCTCATAAGAGAGAATCCAACTATGGCTAACAGACTTTTTCTACTTACTATCGCCCTCACTATCTTTGTTTTCATCCCCTGACTGCTGGGTTGAGTTTTGTATTTGACTTTGGATTCTCTAACTCCCGATTCATATCTTTGTTCTACTAACTCTGGATTCTTACTATGCTTACTTTCAAACTGTAGCTAGCGCTTCTAATGCTTTCACTTAATATAATCCAGAATAGAGTTACCGCTTCTAAGATCTTAACTCGGAACAGGGAATCGAAAACGCCCCTACATGGATAGAAACACTACGGATGAGGCAACTGCAACTATAGGGATATAGCTGGAAACTTGGAATTACACAGCTACTGGCAAGAGCCGAACCGGGAAAGAAACCAGGAAATCCACAGCTACTGGCAAGAGCCGAACCGGGAAAGAAACCAGGAAATCCACTACTATAAACAAGAATGCGACTAGTGCTTCTAATGCTTTAATCAATAACTGGGAAACCAACTGGTGCTTCTCATACTTAACTAGCAATATAAGAATCCCCCTACGCGCTTAACGACCTGACTCTTATTCTTTACCGACCTAGTAGTAGCTTGGCTCCTTTACTATCCCTATTCATTCTTACCCTCTTATCTGCGAGATCTATCCCATAACGAGTATACGCTTGGCTCTATGTGTTTGTATACGTGACTTGGCCCTTAGTCTATTGGTAGTAAAGGTATCCACTCTATGATATCAAGTAGGAAGGTCTCTAGGGGTAATTGAATGAAAGTAGTCCTGTTTAATCAGTATTTGTAGTATTAGTTGACTCAGGTAGATTAGCAATAGTTAGTTATTAAAGAAGCAAGCAATCTAGCTAGTTAGCAATAGTTAGTTATTAAAGAAGCAAGCAATCTAGCTAGTAAGTAGGCAAAAGGGAAGCTGTTAAGTCTGGAAGGAGAGAAGGGAAGCGGTTAAGTAAAGAAAAGGAAGCAGTTAAGTCAGAAGGGGAGGCCAGGGAGACAATAAGTGATTTGAGAGGGTGCCAGATCAGAGCACTTCTTTTGGAAAAGGATCCGACCCCATTCATTCTAGTGGATGCGTTTTCGTTTCCCTCGTTAGCTTCGTGTTAGTTGCCCCTTTGTAAGTTGCTCACATATACTTAAGTAGTGACTTGGCGGGTAATACCTGGGTTCATTATGATTAGTACTTGTTTCAGTCTTTTACTACTTAGTTCAATTATTACAGCTTGTCCTCTCGGCTACGTTGCTAAGGTTTGCTTGGTTACTCCTTACTTTATTATTTCCCATAATGGGTGTGTAACAGCTGTGATAGTGCATTTCTTCTTAATAACATTGACCCTTGCCTTCTCGAACATAGGCTGATTCTCTAACTTATGATTCTCTAGTGAGTGACTGAACTCTAGCTTTCTTATGATATCCCTGGCTGGGGCTACGATACCTATGTCAACTAATACAGACAGGGAACTGATAAAACCTTCCCTCACGCCCTAACCTACCAAGTAGTAAACTCAATAATTCCACTATCCACTAACGGCAAAGCAACTAGGCAAACTGCTTCTATGGACAGAGGATGCCAGTACTTATAATTCCAGTTTCCTTCTCGGTGCCAAGACCTAAACTCAACTGAATTGAACCCAAAAGAGTGTAGCGGCCCTAGCCTAGCTTAGTTAGTTGTTGCTTGGCGGGCAGTGACCTTCAAAACTCCAAATGTGAGATCACCTTTTGATAGCCACAACACCTCTGCTCTGATTCCCTAATTACACCCTAGGTTTCTATTCAATACGAAACTCTATCTGGCAAATTCCTATCTCCAATTATGTATTTGACCTTTGGCTCTTCCACTCTTGTAGTTGTCCCTAGCATTCCTTTAACGCGTGTCACGTGACCAGTACTTATAATTCCAGCAAGTACATATCGGATCGGACTTAGATCAACACAAGTACATATCGGGCTTATATCAACATTTGACTTACCCGTTTGGTTCTGCATTCTGTATTTCATTATGACTTTCGAGTTGAAGTCCCTTGAGTTGGCTTCTTATCCTTTCCCCACGGGCATAGGCTTCTACTGATTTCTCTGTTTCTGTCACTACTGAACCTAAAACTATCCCTCCTTGTTATAAGCTTAATGCTGAGAAGCGTTAGTTCACTCCTTATTTCCAATCCGATACTTACTACTCACTCCTTATTTCCAATTCGATACTTACTACTTTGATTCTCTATGACTAGAGTTGTTATGAGAAGCAGCAGTGACAGCCTCAACGCAAGGAAGGTAATACTGAAACCCAGGATAGTGAGTTTGGCAGTCAGAGTTAGAGCAGCTGCTTGGCGACTAAGAGACAGGAAAGCAAGAGCCATAAACGGAATAAGGTGCTGAAAGCCTAGAAAAAGGGAAGCCAACTACTACTTCTTAGACGGAACCAGTGCCCAACAGGAAGAAAACTATTAACTCAGAATGGAACGTCGATACCAGGATCGGATCCTATGTTACAGGTTTTGTATGCCACTACTGCCAGAGAGACTTACTTTCTTTGTTTGAGACTTACCTTTCTTTGTTTGAGACTTACTTTCTTTGTTTTCATCTGTGTTTATCGATTCCGAAGGTGTTAAGGAAACTCCATTCTTAAGAAACACTAGCACCTGACCCACCCGACCTCCACTCGAAAGTAGGAATTACAGAATTGCACTTAGGGATTCAACTCACACAAGAACAGGAACTCTACTTGATCACTGGAACTAGCCCTGGACTCTAATCTACCTCTATCCTAGACTTATCCTATGTCAACTAATACAACAAATACTGATGAAGCTGTACTACTACTACTACTATAAGTAACTACAACTACCGGGACTCCTACTTGAGATGCAACTTGACTACGACTTTGCCTCACTCCTACTGTTGCTACTATCGCCTCGCATCAAAGCCTGTACCTTAGGGAGCTCCTGCTGATTCTGTTGAAACGCACCCAGTCACTAAAACCCGGCAAAAAGGCAGTTTTGTCTACTAACTACTAAGCTTGGCCCGGAGAGTCCTAATTAAGTCTGTTTCTGACCTTGGAGAAGTATCTTTCCCTACCGGAGTTAACTGAGCCAGACTGAGTCTACTGAGTTCTATTCTTTGATTGGTCAGCTCCATTCTTAGTAAGAGTAGTTTTAGTCTTGATGTTACTAGCACGGGTTCTTACTACCCTGGCTTTAAGGCTGTTACCCCTAAGCATCAGTCTGGTTGGTAGTAGTTTGACTCTGAGTCTACTTAGGGACATTCTTAGTTTACAAAGTTTGATTCTTGTATTTGAAGTGGATAGCCCATAGTGAGTTACCCGGATCTATATCTTCTCCTGCAACCACTTCTTCTCTTGTTGCAACCACTTCTCCTCTTGTCTCTGTTACTACTTAGTTCTATTCTTATTCTGTTACCACTTAGTTCTATTCTTAATATTCTACTAACAGGTCTTCAACTCCGAGTACATGGGCAAGTCAAGTGTTCGCCCTATATACTAGCTTCTTAGAATTAATACATCTACTTAGACATCTGAGAATAAATACCTTTTCCAATAGGCTAAACTCAGTACTTACAGCAATGAACTTAAGGGCAAGAACTGGAACAGGGGATGAAACTCTCACTGCTAACTATTTATGAGAGGTCCTTCTAGTAAGTTTCGTGAAGCTGTTGAATCTGGTTTCCTATAGAAAGATAAGATCTTCTTTTGTGGGGGCCCAGCTACTACTAAGTCCCCTGATTCCGTTTCTTCACCAAGTCCTGTTTTTGGGAGCTAGTTCCTTGTTTTTTAATAGCAATTCTAGACTTCCATACTTATAGCTTAGCTTCAAAGCCTCAGGCTACTACTACAACTACTACTCCGGTATTTAACTAATTCTGATTTATGAACTTCAATAGTTTACTTACCTAAACTGAAGAAGGAAACAACTACCCTATAGCTAGAGCACCGACAAGAATCCGCTGAGTTACCAGCTAGAGCAGGGGTCGACAACACAACACAGATTCCACTCGGGATTAAACTCTGAGTCGCTGTAGGTATATAGTAACAGTCTAGTCTAACTCAGGCTCCTCTCTGGCAACTTAATAGAAGGGCAACTAATCAAGAGTTCTTCTCCTCTGGCTACTTAAAGGGCCTCGACTCTGGTATGGTTCTGAAGCTCCTTTTGACGAGTGAGTTGCATTCTTATAGGGCTTACTCCAACTCTGGCTCTGTAAACAGCCAAGCATATACTCGGTTCGGGGCTTTAAAGCTTCTACTTACTAGTTGGATTCTGTAACCCTTGCCTGGGGGCTTGGCCTTTCACTCCTTAGGTCAATTCTATCCCTAGGCAAGAGACAAGCTGCTAAAGGGAGTTAAGGCTTATACTACCGAGTTTCATTCTGTATTCTCGGAGCGAGGTACCATTCTAAAACTCCTGGGTTTCATTCTTATTAGTACTTGTTTCAGCCTGCTTGGTGTTTAGTTTCATGCTTGCTGGTAGTGGTTGTATTCTTACTTGCTTCATGATTCCTTCTTACTTGCTTCATTCGGCTCCTAGGCAACAGCCAAGCTAGATCTGGAAGTCTCGTCTCAGTAGAGGAGGTTTGATTCTTCAACTAGTGAGTTTCATTCTGATCTTAGGCACTGTTTCAGTCTGTTCCGAGTGAGTTCAATTCTCTGACTTACCAGTTTGATTCTGGTAGTTAGGTATTTGCTTCTTCCTTTCCTATGCGAGGTTCCATTCTGTGACTCACTGGTGGAAGTCTGAGTTTAGTTGTGAGTAGTTATTTATACCTTAGCTCCATTCTTTCACTTCCTGGGTGAATTCTTAGTTTCCACTAGCTCCATTACGAGTAGGAGTAGTTTTAGACCTTAGATACCCGGTTTGATTCTCTAGGCACCACATGAGTCTCGCTACCCTTAGCAGCAGGCTTAGCAGCTATAGTCTAGCTCTGGCTGTTAGTGGTTTGACTCTGTACTTAGTAGTTCCATTCCGAGCCTTTCTAGTAAGTTCTAGCTCCATTGATACCCTAGCTACCTGGCATCAACCTGTCACTCCTTAGGGACATTCTTAGTTTCACTAGCTCCGTTCTTTCCTTTACTAGCTCCACTCTTTAACTACCCTGTTTGATTCTTTATAGTAGTTGTCCTAGTCCTGCTGTTAGCAGCTGCAGTCTGCCTAGCACTAGTATCAGGCTATTACTTACCAGTTCGATTCTTGCTGGTAGTGCTTTCAGGCTTGTTGAGGTGAGCAGGCATCAGTCTTGTTGTTAGAGGTGTCTTAGCCCCAGTGTCATGCTAGCTCCACTCTTTGACTACTTAGTTCTTCTGTAATTCCTTATTCCTAGGCTTGACTACTACTTGCGGGATGAAGACTAGAACAAGAACAGGACTACCGGGCTACTCAATTAGTAGGCTCAAATGCACTAGCTGTAAGTACAAGGAAGAAATCAAGACGAGTTGAAGCCTTCCACTTACTGGTTTGATACCGCCGCTGCATTCTGTAACTACCTACCATCAGTCCGAGCAGGCACTGTTTCATCCTGTAACACCCAAGCATCAGGCTGAGGAGCCCCAGGTGAATTCTTTAACTCCCTTGTTTCACTCTGTTAGTGCACTTTTTCACAGTCTTGCAGTGAGTAGTTGAAGTCTTGTACCTAGCTTAGTAGGGGCACGTACCAGTCTGATTGGCAGTGGTTCAATTCTTATCCTAGCAGCTCCTTAGTAGCTATAGTATCTTATGTACTTGGTTCAGTCTTAAACTACTGAATGCAATTCTGATAACCATTGTTAGGGCCTCAGGCTTGTTGGTCTTGATTGAATTCTTTCATTCCAGTTGATAGCTTTAACTCTACTTAGTTGGATTCTTTGATTTAGTGGTTTGATTCTTAGTTTGTTAGTTAGAGGCTTCCGCTCCTCACAGTAGTTCCATTCTTGGATTTAGTGGTTTTAGCCTCCAGCAGCAGTGGTTCAAGTCTTAAGTACCAACTAACAGACAGGGAAAGTTTAGGCAGGGTAAGAATTGGTAATATGAGAAGAAGTAATTAATCAATCTTTCCTTACCCAGTTGTATTCTTCAATTCCTTAGTCCTAGCGGCCTGTTCAATTCCGAGTTGTACTTGGTTCAGTCTGATCTTAGTGAGCTCCATTCTCGGGGGTACTTGCTTGATCCTGTAACTACCCGGCAACTTATTTAATTACTTGGATTCACCAGTATCGGTCTGGTTGGGAGTAGTTGAAGGAAGGAAGTAATTGGTCAACTTAGCTCCCATTCTCATACCCACGAGTTGAAGCCTTGGTAGTAGTGGTCGAATTCTAAGATTGACTAGTTCCCATTCCGATACTGAGATTCAATGGTTGCACTCTTACTCCCCACGCTACTTGTTTCAGTCTTAGTCATATGAGTTTGATTCTTCCCTTTGAGTGCACCCCGCACCGGTAGCTATTTTAAGTCTTACAACCGGAATGTCAATTGTTAAGGCTGTGACTCCTTAGGTAAATTCTATAGCTACTAGTTCCATTTCTATAGCTAATAGTTCTATTCTTTTCTGTAATCCTATATCAAGATAAGATCTAATTTAGTAGTGAAGAAGCCTAAAAAGGTGTTAGATTGATTCTAAGCTGAACACAAGCTCTGAATCCTCTCCTCTGGCTCATCTAACTCATTCATACCTTCATTCTTACTTGCTGACATCCTGACTCGTTATCAGTGCAGGAACCAGAAAGTCAATAAATCAAAGCCCTTATTATAATCCAACAACTAGCCTATAAGTAAACTACCCGCGCCTAGGCTTTAGCCAATACCTTCCATTGCTTCCCTAGAGCCAATACCCTCCATTGCTTCCCAACTTACAATAAGGGCTTACTAGAAAGGAAATTAATCAGTACCTTACTGGAGCCTCTGATTCCTATGTAAATTCATATAGTTATGGCTCTTCTTGACTACTCTACTGGTTGAAAAAGGGATACAACAGGAAGTGGGTCAGAAAGAAAGGACTTGAAGCATGGGTTGGAGTCTGTAATGAGCTAGTTCCATCCTTTGACTCCCAAGACTACTACTACAGGTATTCCACAAGAACCAGAACAGGTACCTCGAATCTTATACGACTTAGGTCCATAAACTTACTAAAGGGCTGTCTATCCGTTACTTGGCGCATAGAGTAATAGAACTATCATACCTAGTTCATGATTAAGATTAAGCCCTTCCATTGCCTGCCTACAGAGGATTGATTTCTTTCTTATGAGACCCCAACTTAATAACTTTACTACTACTAGTTTGATTGGATCCTATCCCCGGTGAGCACTTGCACTTATGCTCTTTTTACCCCGGCTTTAAGGCTTCCACTCACTAGTTCCCATCCTAAGGCTTCCACTCACTAGTTCCCATCCTTTGACTCCCAAGTGGAAACTTTCCCAATAAGCTCATCGATAGTCTCATTCTGTAACTACCTACCATCAGGATGAGCAGCGCCAGTATCAGGCTCGGAAGCATGGGTTAGAGTCTTACCCAGCAGTCAGCTAGCACAGGACTTGGTTCTAATTGGGAAGTGGTTTAATTCTGAGTATACCTAGAAGCAGGCTTAGCAACCAGGCTTGGATTCACTAGTTACATTCTGGTTAGCACTGGTTGTAGTCTCAGTAGGAGTAGTTCCATTCCGTAAAACTCCCCGATACCATTGGCCTTAGACTCCTTGGTCTCATCCTGCTACTGCTTAGGTCTTATAATACCTAGCAGCAGTCTTTAAACAGATACCCGAGCTACCTAGCTGAAGTCCCATACTACCCCTTCCACTCCCCATACTAGTAATAACTAGCACCAGTATTGATACTTACTTACACTCAATAGCTCCATTCTTGGTATACCTTACATCATCCTGAGTGTGCCTAGCTCCCCTAACTACCTGGCAACGGATACTTACTCGGCTGGCACTACTTGAAGCCTTGTCTTGAACTACCTACTTTCATTCTTACTCGACCCAGCAACTGATACTTACCAATACTCCCTAACATTAGGCTTGGAAACAATGGTAACTGATACTTACTTGGAAGCACTAGTTCAATTATGACACTCCCAACCACTAAACTCTACCAGTTCTTGCCTTAAGCTAGTGTTCCTAGGAAAGTTGACTCGACCAATTACTTACAACTAGACCTTTCACTCCTGGTCTATGTTTCTGTCCGGAAGGTATTAGTAACTGACCTAATTCTGTTTCCCTGTCTTCTTAGTACCTTAGCTCCCTAGGCACAGCATCAGTCTTAGTACCTAGCCCAGCAGCCCATACTAGCTAACCCTTGCTTTAAACCTGAGTACCACTAGTTCCATTCCTTATTACTAGAGGCGGTAGTCCATTCTTGTTTTTAGTAGTTTGATTCTGTCGGTGGTAAGGGCTCACACAGGACTTTCAGAAGCCTTTCACTTAATCTTTCACTTGACCACTTAGGTCTATAAAATCTAACTCACTTGCAGACAACGAGCTAGAGCACCAACACCCGAAACAATACTAGAAGACTAAACAACCTATGGGCCAAGTAACTCTACCTATGGGCCAAGTAACTCTCCATCTGGTGTTGTAATAAGTTAATCCGTATCCGACTTAATAAGTAAGGGCAAGTCGACAACTAGGTAAATTCTCATACAGAATTCTAATAAGGGGTTCAATTCTTCACTTCTATTCCTAAACTCATAAGTCGGAATTCCACTAGCAACTCTAAACTACCCTTTCAACTCTACCTCTGGCAACAAGAACTAAAGTATCATCTACCTCAGGCATAGCGGTGGTTGACTCACTCTTGGACTCCTTAGTTCCATTCTACCCAGCACTGGTATCAGTCTTGGACTAGTTAGCTCCATTCTCCAGCTCCTGGGTTCGATTCTTTACTTCAGTCTACTAACTGCCTAGCTCACCCCTTAGCTCCATTCCGAGCATACATAGCTGCAGTCCGAGCATACTACCTAGCAGCAGTGGTTCTAGACCATGTACACAGAGCACCAGTCCCGTTAGCGGTGAGTTAGTTAAGCCTCCGACTTGGGTCGGATAGCCTGGGTTGTCAGTGGTTTCAGTCTCTTTCTTTGTTAGTGGTTGTAGCCTTAGATGCCACCGGTTCGATTCTTCCTTTCTTAGACACGGTTTCAGTCTTTGACTCCCTTGGTTTCATTTTGTAACTACCTTGTTTCATCTGTTAGGAGTCAATCTATTGATGGGGGCATTGCAGTAAGTTAGATAAGAATACTGGCTTTCACTACTTCCTCTCATTCTTACTTGCCTGGGTTCAGTCTGCCTAACTGGAGATGTAGTCCTAGAACTTAATTACTGGGAATTATAATAAGGGCTAGTTGTATTCTGATTAGCACTGGTTGAAGAATAAGTGGCGCTGCTTTCAGTCGTTAGTGGGCTTGGTTCTGTAAGGAGTTAGTTTAAGCCTGATAGTAGCTAGTTTCAGTCTTAGTGGGAGTAGTTGAAGTCTGGTTTTTACTAGCTCCACTCTCGGTAGCAATTATACTTGTTTCAGTCTTTGCCAGTAGTTGGGAGTAGCTAGTGGCATTCCATACAAAAGTCAGTATCAGCAGAAGCTACTGGTAGATCAGCAACTATCGATGAGTTCTATCTCTTAATCGGTCAAGACTTAATAAATAGGTATTCCTTTCTTTTAGTACTATAGCTGTGTTAGTAGCTAGGTGTTTCAGGCTTGTTAGCACTAGTTGGTGCCCTTAATTAATACCGGCTTGTTGTGTTACTCTTTCCGTCTTATAGTTAGTAGTTGCAGGCTTATTTGCAGTGGTTGAAGAATAAGTAGGAATAGTTTTCTCCCGTGGAGCACTGTCTCAGTCTGAGCCTTATGGGTTTGATTCTTGTAGTTAAGTTAGTAGTTTCAGTCTTATCAGTAGTACCAGTTCTGGTTAGAAGTAGTTGAAGGCTTTTAGTTGTTGATATCAGCCTTGGATGGCACTGATTTGATTCTCATCGGTGTCCGCTTCACTCTGTAACTCCTTAGTCCTATTCTGAGACTGACTAGTGGAATTCTGAGTAGTTAGTGGTTGAAACCTAGCTAAGAAGCGGAGAATAGCGACCCTGTACTCCATACCTAGCAGCAGTGATTTGATTCTTACTTTCGTTCTGGAACTGGAATCTCATCTACTTATCCGATTAGTACATACCTATACCTAGCATAAGTCTTGTTAGCACTGGTTCTAGACCTTAGCATACCTATACCTAGCATAAGTCTTGTTAGCACTGGTTCTAGACCTTAGAGCTACCTAGCTGAAGTCTGCCTAGCCACATACCAATACTATACCTGTACTACATACCTAGCATCACTAGTGGAAGTCTTAGATGCACTAGCTCCCCTCTTCGACTACCTGGTTTCGGACTACCTGGTTTCATCCCTTGTTTCATCTTATTTCTTTTGATTATAAAGAAAGAAAAGTGCGTTTATTAATCACCTGCTCCTGCTTCTATAGTTTACATACTTGTAAGGGCAGGGTGGTTACCGGCTTCTATCTCAATACCTAGCTCATTCTTATTTTTCTTGCCTTGTCAACTTCCCTTTCCACTGATTCTGCTGATCTACCTGTGGCTTCAACTCCATTCTGAAAGGAAGTAACGAAGTGTTACCGGATGGGATTCTATCTTACATAGTTTACTTAAGAATCTAGGTATGAAGTAAACCGAAACCCTGATGCCCTGATGGAGAGCTAAAGTATATAAGTTGTGAAGAATTGCTTTGAAAACAACCCGGCAAAACATAAAATGGGAATTCCAAATGGATGCTCTAGCAGGGGCCAAGTAACTACTGTTCATTCTGAAAGTCCAGTTTTTGGGAGCTCTCACCTTTGCAGCCTTTTTTCTCGGTAAAACATAATCGGTACCTGCTTTCTTTCTTTCAATCTTAGTTTCTCTCTTTCTTTCCCTAGTGATCCTTCTTTAGAGGGTATGAGGCTTCTATATAAGATTAAAGTACCCCGGGTAGGTAGTTGTAAACTGCCAAGCAGATGCAAGCGTGAAGTGAATGAGTTTTCTCCTTGTTTGTTGATGACGAAGCGCTAGGGAATACAGATCTACAGGTTTTGAATTGGAAGCTGGGTTAAGTACTTGCTTTGTTGACTCGGTATCAATGAAGGGCTTTCTCTTTCTTAGAAAAGATAGAATGAAAGTGAGGCAAAGTGAACTTAGCAACTACGACAAAAGGGAAGCAGTTCAGTAAGAAGTAAAGGCCGGGCAGCAAGCGGTAAGGATAGTTCTTTAGGGAGGTCGTGGAAAAAGGAAGGATTTGTAGCCAGAGGTGGATTAGAGCCCAGTTCCAGTTCTCAGATCTGAAGCTATAAGGCAAATACCAAGCAACGAAGCGGCTGGAATTATAAGTACTGGCTTTCAAGAAAGGGGAGTTTTCATCAGTGGGAAGGACAGAAAGGTTGCTGGGCCCTTCTTCTATTCTCAAGTAAACACCTCTGCTCCGGACTCTAGGATAAGGTCTCTCCTCCGAACTCTAGGATAAGGTATTTCATGAAACTCTCCAGTCGGATACTTACTTGTGTCATTAGTTACTAGGCTATGGTGGTTTAGGGCTTGTTTACTTCAGTTACTCGAGTGTGGCTGGTGTCATTCTTTTACTCGGGGTTTTAGTTGTGGAATTCCCGAAATTGACTAGCGGCCCTGCCGCGACACTTACGTAGTGTCTTGGCGGCTCGGGCAGGGAAAAGGCTTATTATATACCTATGACCAAAGTAGTGAAAGTAAGAATGAAATGCAAACGGAATCATTAGCTGCACCTCGCCTCTTGCAACTAAGACAGATCCACTAGGAACAGAAAGAGTACACGCAAACAAACCTGGATTCCACTTATTAGAAAGAAGAAAGTTAGCAGCGCATTCCCCCTTATTAAGTGAAGAGCAGATATATAAGTGGCACTTAGCTTAAGGAGCCCTGGACCGGTTAGTATCATATTCAGAATTTCACTAAGTAGTCTTTGATGAAACAGCTTCCTGACCCTAAACTCTCAAGTCACTTATGGTCTCCCACTGTAGTATACGCTTGGCCCTATACTAGTAAATAACTGAGACTAGCAACTAGGAATACGCAATTCCAGAATGAAACCGGTCAGTATAAGCTTTAAAGTACCGAGTAGTAGCTTGGCAGTTGCCCCAGAGGTATAGCTCTTTCAAGAAGTAGGCGTTAAGTTAACACTATAGGCCCTTATTTGAAGTTTCCGCTAGTGGGCAAGCTCATAGTTGATTTCTTTTCCACAGTAGTTAGTTTACTTACTTCAGGCAATCGGGGGGCTTACTCCTTACTGCTTACTTCGGGCTTCCTCAAAGAACTAAGGCTAATCTCATCTAATTCCCGATATCCCTCTCTTCAGGCTACAAATACCTCTTTCACCGCTTGCAGTTGACCTTACCTTTGGCGCCCCAATCCTGGCATTGATCCTGACCCGACTTACAGTTTACTTAGACAGCTTCAATTCTTTGTTTTGAGTTTCTTTCTTATAGTTATTAGTGGAATGATTATACTTACTTGTTCCATAGCTAGGTTCAATGACTAGTGGATGTATCGGAGTTGCTTGTTGAGGAGTTGCTTGCCTGTCAACTGAACTGGTTGTTGCTAAGGAGAACTTGCCTAGCCGGGATAGTCTCCTTGAGTGCTCCTGTTCCTGCTCCTGTGATAGTTAAAGGATGAGGTTTGCCAACTAAATAGAATGATCTTGCAGACAATGTCGAGTGAAATCACCTCTATCGTCGACAACTAACACAGATTCCACTTATAGATTCAACTTATTATATGATAAAGATATAAAGAAGAAGGTTAGCTTAGATTCTGTCTGCCGAACACTGGACTTGTGCTTTAACCTTACTTGATCACTCTCACCAATTACTTAAGGGCAAGGGCAAGCAATAACAAAAACTGGTACCTCTCATCTAACTCATTGAAGGAAAGAGCCCAACTTAATCATTTAGTGACTTCTTCTATCTCAACATGCACTGGCCTATGTATTATGGCCCTGGTCCCTTCCCAACCTCTAACTGCTTATTATCTTGACTCCCTTGCCTCTCCTTCGGTGAAGAAATACAAGTGAGAGTTTCATCCTAGTCTCCAAGAGAAGTCTCCGGGTCCGAGGGAAGTAAACTATAGAATGGAATTGACTACAAAGAGAAGGAGGGCTTTGTAACCGGTGACTCCTGTGTTGAACAAATTGAACTAGTTGACTTACTTGACTTACCGGGCATAAAGGAAAGGTTCACTCTGGTATGCCTGCTTGTTCAGGAAGTTAGGGTGTTGGTGCGTCGACTCGTGATCTTTCTTACCTTTGAGTTTCATTCAATGAATGTTTTCGGGCTTAGAAGCGGGTAATTGACAATTCCATTCCTAAGGCGTGAAAGAGCTAGTAGCGGAGGGTAGTTTAGAGTTCATCCAGAGTTGAATACCTTTCATTAGTTGAAGAATACCCTTCATTAGTTGTTGAATCACCAGTTCTAGTTCTAAAGTAAGTAGTTAAGTATTGCCAGCTAAGTAAGTATTGCCAGTTGCAAGAGGGGCTGTTGAATCCTTAGTTGTGGACAGTTGACAGAGGAGCGGTACCTGCTCGAGTTGCTAGTGGAATTCTTTCTAATGTAATTAGTTGAGAGAGGAGAGTTTCTAATGTAATTAGTTTAGAGAGGAGAGGCTAGGGATAGGTCAATTCTCACTTTGTATTCGCAAGGGTGTAAAGTGAGGAGGTGTATTCCCCACTCTGAACTGAAAGTCTAAGTCAGTCTATATCCAGAGGTGCCGTTGCGAGTTTCTAGTTTGATTCTTTGATTTACTGATTTGATTCTCACTGTGGTGCGAAAAAGCAGTGCCAAAAAGAAGATATGGTTTCTCAAAGTAGGTACGATTGAAGCAAGCAGTCCCTCTTAAAACCAAGAATGGAATCATCAAATGTTCCAAAAAGTAGATATAGGTTGTAGCACGCTAGGTCCCATTCTAGAATATTAGGCTTCTTCCTCTGATTCAATCAATCCAGAAATCAATCCGATCCAGCTGCCTTATAGCTTATAAGTAATTAACTGCTTCCTCGCCTCGAATCAAAGCCAATAAGACTTGTATGCCAGGTATGCCTGCTTGCCCCCTCGGCTAATTCTCTAGTGATTGACTGAAGTCGGAATAGAGAAACAAAGATGATAAAAAAGCCAGTACTTATAATTCCAACTGCCCTTCATGCTATACTGACACTGTAGCAGAAATCAATATCAATTCATTCTATCTTTATAAAGGAGAAAAGAAGTATGGTAACCACCCACCCGCCAAGGAACTCAAAGACAACTGAAATCAGAAAAAACAAGAAATACATTGTGAAGTAAGAAAATCTATCCCTGTGCTCTTAACCCACCGTTAACTCCTTCCTTTAAGAACCGATAGTGACCAACTAGAGGCAAGTCTGAATGAACCTACTTCTTAACTTCATGAAACAATCCAACACCTAACTTTGGAACCGGTTATTATAAGTTCTGGGGCAGGTAATTCTCCACACCCCGATGAAGATCTGATAACTTGACTTGAAACATGTTTTTAACTTCTAAGGAGAAAACCCTGAATTTAGTAGTTCATTATTAGTAGTGGCCAGAGCTAAGCAAAGATCTCTTTGTTTCCATCTGTGTTTATCGATTCCTCTTTGTTTCCATCTGTCTTTATCGATTCCTAAGGTTTTAAGTCTACTCACTCCTACTCGTTTTCTACCTTCATTCGGTTCACAAACCACATAGCAAGTAGGCAAGGGGCAAAGGCAAAGAGCCAAGCCAGAGTTCACAGAGCATAAGTGGAAGTTTAGGTCTCAAGTGTAGTTCGAGGTCAGTTCATAAAGTGATGTTCTTGCCCCCTCAACTAGGGATTGAAACTCTTCTATCTCAATTAGCAAGCTAATTCTTATGTTTCTTATCTGTCAACTGCCTCTGAGAATGACTCCACTGCCCCTGCTCTTGTTGTTGGCAAAGCATCTGAAGCAACAATTCTAGTTGTGGGCTGTAGCTCCTCTTTAAACGGATAGACAAGGAGACAACCAACCACGAAGCAACGAAAAAACACGGGTTTGATCAAATAACACCGAGGCAAGCAACTGCTAAACAAGCAACTCGGTATTCCACAATTGACTTAATGGCAGGAGCAGGGCTCTAATCCACCTCTGACAACAGGCTCCAATTCTCCACTTCCCGCCTCAAATCCAGTGGGAGATACTTCCTTACTTAGTCTGGTTAACTTGAATTCTATCTTTGTAAGAAAGAGAACTGATTGAACTCGGTATTAGTTGACTACGTAGCTGGGCTTGGCCCCGAGACTGTTCTTGTAGAATCCTATTTAGAAGCTGTGCCCGGGTTTTGTCAACTGAACTGGTTGTTGCTCGAGATCTACTTCCATATAATATAAATAAGATGAAACAAGGGATCGGTATTCCACTGGCATAACTTCCTCTTTTGGGCCTGTCACTTTACCTGGACTTTCTACCTGGACTTTCTACTAGAACTATCTACTTGACTGCCTCACCTGTTCTTTGAACTTCCACTAAAGAATAGGGGTAGGATTGGAGCTAGGCATGATGGATCTATAGGCCAGTTCATTCTTTTACTTGAGCTGTTCTTGTCTTCATCGTATCAGCTAAGGCGTCAGTGATAGTTTAGTCTCATGGGGATTGGAATTATAAGTACTGGGAGTATAAGCCTTCTTTATTGTCTAAGAAAGCACTTACTTTTGGATGGGTAGGAAAGGCGGAGTTCCATCTCTTATTTGAATGAGGGTAGAACAAATGACTTTTGGCTGGGTAGTTCTAGTAAGTTGCCCTTAGAGTAAGTTGGTGAAATCAATCTATTAGTAGAATTATTTGTTTACTTCAGATCCACTGGTGCCTTGTATAGGTATGGGTAGACGTGTCATATAAGATGTCCAACTTCGGGAAACAGGGCTCCGGCAGAGGATTTAGTAGGAAAGGTAGAATTCACTCCTACAGACATATACCAGACATAGACTGGAACTACTAGGTGAGCTAGGGAGACCAACTCATAAGACGGAATTCCACTCATATGACCCACTCTCTTCATCTAGGACTAAGCATCCAGTAGAAGACTAAGAATGAAACTAACCCCTAGTAATAAGTCATTTAAGAATGCAACAAGTAAGCCTATGACCGAATTACTTAAGGGCCCCTTAAAGATATATTCTGGGTTTTGCAAGCCCTATAAGTGGTCAAGTTTCATCAGTAGTTGTTAGTAGTGATCCGGTCCTGTCGAATCAGTATTAGTAGCCAGCTAATGAACCCGTGCCTAGGAGTGAAAGAACAAAACCACTTATACAAGGAATCCAACTCATCAGCCAAAGAATAAGAATGAACCTAAGTAGTAAAAGAACGAATCTAGTAGTAGCTTGCCCTTATTGTGAGTGCCCTTCCCTTCTCTGAAGTTGTTATATGAGCCAGAGGTGGATGAGAAAGTCAAGTAATGGGTGAAAAGAGCCTGTTTGAGTGAAGTCTACTTCAAGTGGTTTTTCATGACTTTATTGTGGAATCCCTTTTTGAGTCCTTCCAGTCTTGTTTCGGGTGTCAGGAAAGAAAGAAAGTAGAGATTAGGCTGCTATCATAGGTAGAGCAGAGCCAGAGGATAGGTAGGAAAGGAAAGAAAGAGAACCAGTTAACGAGAGCAATCACTGTATTTGTAGTCTGATAATCAGAATGAAACTCGTAATTAAAGGAATGAAACAAAGTAGTCCATAAGTAGGCTTTCAGCACCTTATAGTAAGTTATGGAACAGTGCATTACCAGACTGAAGCTAGGCATGGTAAGACTTAAACAAGGTAGTTAACCAGTAAGCCTTAAACCACCTAGTAGAAGCCTTAAGTCGAGAAGGCAGCCAGGTAAGTAGTAAGCCTTAAAGCACCAAGGTTGAGATAGAACCAGACTAACTAATTACAGAATCAAACTCAGTAGTAGTTAGTTTTATACCGAGTTGAATACCAAGTGCCTTATTCTAATCCGCAAGAGCAGAGTTCTGGTCTCATTAATAGAGTTTAGCAGAGGAGAGCCATAGTAGTAGTGACTAGAACTTACTAGAAAGGTTCCGGTGAACTTGACTCAGAATTGCACTCAAAGTAAGGAGTCAAAGAGTGGAGCTAGAGTTAGAGTAGTAGCTTGTATCTTGAGAGTAAGTAAGGAGGAGGCCCACTACCTGTTATGAAGTTTGTTACTAGGCTTAGGAAGGAAGTTAGTAGTTATGAGTAAGTGAGTTATGAGGAAGTAATAAGTAGTAAGTCGCTAGTAACTAGTTATGAGTAAGACCGAAGTCAGGGGTAAGCCCGAAGTCTATTACTAGAGCACCGATTGCCCTAAGTTATGAGTAAGCCCAGCAGAAGAAGTTATGCAAGTAGAATCCCTAGTTGAGTCTTCCTGCTGTTACTAATTTCATAGGTAGAGTTAAGAGTGCAACTGATTAATTACCCTGCCCTTAAGTTCATAGGTTCAGTTTTAGTCTTCATCCCTTCTTTCTTTAATCCGTTCTTGTTGTTGGCTATGAGTAAGCCCTAAGGTAGTCAACTTATGAGTAAGCCCTAAGTGAGAAGTAAGCCTACAACTAGTGAGTGTAAGCCTTATGCTAGGTAGTTAGGGAATATAGCCAGTGCTAGGCAGGTTGAAACCAATACCACTGAGAATTGACTTTCTTAGAATTTCCCTTATTATAATTCGCGGTCTATTCCACTAGTGAGTATAAGCCTTAAGCCCCGGGGTTTACATAAAGAATGAACCTAAGTAGTTCAAGAATCCAATTAGTAAATCCAAGAATGGACCTCCGTAATTGAATTAAGTAGTAGCAAGCAGGGGAGCAAGTATACGAGTCGTTGGCTCTTTTAATTGTATAGTCGTAGCTTGGCGAGTTGCATACCAGTAGTGGTAGTTCTTGAACAGTGGAGAAGCAGACTTTTAGTCGTAGTAGTCCAGTTCTTTTCCATCTGTGTTTGTTGGGTCTTGCAAGGGAAGTTAGAATGAGGCCATGTTATTAGTTGCTGGGGAAGTTAGAATGAGGCCATGTTATTAGTTGCTGGGGAAGTTAGGATAAGAATTAGGGTTTTGTTTCCAGTGTTCTAGTACAAATGGGTCTAAGTAGTATTGTAGTTTCATCAGTGGTTGTAGCCATAGTAGTAGAGTCGTTTCGTAAGTAGTTGTAGAAATTCTAGTAAGGGGTGATATGAGATGAGATGAGAGCCAGAGTTATAGTAGCATCTTGATTATAAGTCCTGCCCTTAAGTTACTGGTGGAATACCGAGTTTCCTCTGTGTTTGTAGTATTAGTGGCTGGGCTTGTCCCGGAGCATAAGTGTAAGTCGAGGAGAGGAAGCTAGTAAAGTTCTCAATAAGATAGGCCCTTTGTTTAAGTTGAGGGCTTACTATTTCTCTCTGCTGAATCCCTTGTTTCATCAACACCTGATTTCTAGTATCTTTCTCTACTCTTTGAGTCTAGTCGTTACTCGCCTAGTTACTTGTCTAGTAGTAGCTTTGTTAGTGAAATACCTGAGTAGTCGTTGTAGTATACGCTTGGATGCCCTCAAGTTAATGGTGGTAGTAAGTAGTTAGTCTTTACTTGTTTCTATTCCAAGGTAGTTAGTAGGGATAAGTTAGTAGTTAAAGGCGGAATTGAACTAGTAAGTATAAGCCTTTGTTTCGAGGTCTAGGTCGACTTCAGTAGATACTCTTTCTGCTCTTGTCTCGGATCGGGTGCTAGTGTTATATCCACTGGAATGAAAGAATGGAACGTCGTAGAAAAGCTAGCCTCTCCTTATTGCTTCTCCAGTAGGGAAAATGACTTTGCTGCCTTTTTTACCGAGGTTTTATAACTTTTGGATTCAATTGGACCAAGCTAAGAAGTCAAACCTGTTTTCGGGAGCTAGTACTGGGTTGTAAAGGTAGTTAAAGAATTGAACTAGCAGGTAAGTTACACCTAGCAACAACTAGTAGGGGAAAGAGCTAGCCCTTATTATATCGCAAGAATCAAACCCCTTTTTACATAATTCGACTCGGAATGGAATGGAACTGGGGCTAAGCAGACTCATTCTTCAACCACGCATTCCAGGCCTGATGCTAGCTAGTATGGGACTCTTAAGGTATACTAAGACTTATGCTTAGGTGTTAGAGACTTTTCAACTGGTGCCGGGCAGGC
This sequence comes from Musa itinerans, assembly GCA_001649415.1. Lineage (NCBI taxonomy): Eukaryota > Viridiplantae > Streptophyta > Magnoliopsida > Zingiberales > Musaceae > Musa > Musa itinerans. The sequence goes on along the minus strand of LVTN01000074.1, from coordinate 24,734 downwards.
TTATGCTTAGGTGTTCTAGGCTGATGCTGGGTATTACTCATATGGGCATTTAAGAAGTTGCTGGGCAGCTCTAGGGTATCTAACTACTAACTACCAGAGTGAAACCAGTGGTACTAAGCCTTACTTAAAGCCCAGAGTAGAGGTAGGCGAGGGAGACAATCTTATAAGTAGTGGTAGAGAGGTCAACTCAGTAGTTCAAGACTTAAACGAGGGGGTAGTTATAGGCTTCAATCAGTCTGTTCAAGAATGGAGCTGGTAAGTAAGGGAATAGAACTCGTAAGTATAAGAGACGAGCAACTAGGAATAAGGAATTTCAGAATGAGAAACCACTGACAACAAGTCTTCACATGGTACTAAGAGGTGAGTATTATAAGTTGTTGTAGAGTTTCATCCCCAACAAGTAGTTTCGTAGTAGAATAAGTAGTTGTAGCCAGAAGTAGAGGAGCTATAGGTATAGATAGTTGTAGCCAGAAGTAGAGGAGCTATAGGTATAGAATCACTTGTTACTCATTTAAGTGACTCATTTCGGTCATATCGGTAATAACCTGTTCTGTAGAGTGGAATTATTACTAGTATAGTTTTCAGAGTTTCATCCCTTGTGTTTCATCTTAGAAAGAAGTTGTTTCCAGAGCTGGTGATAAAGCAGTACAGACGCGCCTAAGTCGGCTTGCACTTATATACAACCGGGTTAACTCCTTATATATTTACTACCAACTTACTAGAAGAGCAGGACAGGCGAACACAGCGCAGGACTTGCCCATGTACTCTTCACTCTCGACAAAGAATTTCACTAACAACTACGAATACGTAATTTCAGAATCAAACTGGAGACCAGCCAGTAGTAGTAGAGACTGTAGCTAGTAAGGGATAGAACGGAGCTGGTAGGTGTTAGGCTTCAACCAGTGCTACTGGGACTAATGCTAGTGCTAGGCAGACTTAAACAAGGTATTTACAGAATGAAACCCTGGGGGCTAAGTCACAGATTAGTAAGTACAGGAGTAAGACTGGAACCAGTAACTACAGGACAAAGGCACCTAACAGCAAGAACCAAAGCAGTGGATCCAAGCCTGAAAGTCAAGGTAGTAAGCCTGATAGCACCAACAACAAGACTTAAACTAAGGAGTGCAAGAGAAGCCTTAAAGCCAGGGCACCTGCTCTACTCCCTACTCCAGTTCCAGCTCGAAAGTTAGAATGTCCCTAAGGAGTCACAGAGGTAGTTACTGAAACCAGTAGCAGCTTGGCAGTTTACAGAGGTAGAGGATAAGAGCGAACACTAGTGTCAGGAGCTGAGCTAGCAAGTGCAGTTGATTCATAAGTTGGTAGTAGTACTTTTCTTGTTAGAGTGGACGAACAATCCGTTCATGAGTGGAAGTAGTAAAGATAGGGTAGTTGACTTACTAGTTGGGGTGGTGACCGCTACTCCTCATTCTATTACAAGCCTCGGGTAGCTAGGAGTGAATTACTATTGGGTAGCTAGGAGTGAATGACTAGGTTCGGTAGGAAATCAGGAGTTAATGACTCGGTTAGGTGGTAAAGAAAAGGAAGAATGAAACGAGTATCCAAAGAATCAGAATTGAGCGCTGAGGAGTCACAGGCTCACTCACTACCCCGACAGATCAAACTAACTCTAGGCAAAGACTGATACCAACAACTAACAGACTGATACTGGGCATAGGCAGAGTTGAACCAGTGAATCAAAGGCTTCAACTTATCAGTAAGTAAATAAGTGGGCTCAAACCAGTGTATCCACTTACTATAAGAGCTGAAAGCAAGGGTACTAAGCCCGATACTGGTGAGGACTTATTAGAATTTCTGAAACCGGGTAGCTAAGGTCTCAAACAAGTACCACTCGGAATTGAACTCAGTAGCCGGGTGCTCTCAAGTAAGAATGAACCTCGCGGGTAGGAAGGAAGAATCAAACTCGGGAGGGATAGAACGGAGCCTCACCTCAGGTTAGGAGATCAGAATTGCACCCCTTAGCATAATTCGGTTCAAGACTTCAACTGGTTGGGAGCAGCTGGGGTAGTGGACTTACTTGCTTAGGGTTTGGGTAGTTCTTGTGGACTTACTTGCTTGTTAGTATAGGTATGCTAGTTGCCAGCTGCTAGTTTAATACCGAGTTTCATCTTACTTGATAATTCTATTCTAATGAAAGTTACGTTCGGGCAAGAACAAGTGGAGAGGATAGAGGTAAGTATAGGTCAGATGCAAGCTTAGAAGCTGGAATAGAAGCTGTTTGCCTAGTTGCTATAGTTGTAAAGAAGCCTAGTAGCAGCTGTATTGGCGCGGTTAAGAAATCGATTATTGCTAGTAGCAGTAGAAGAGCGGAGTCAAAGAAATACCTAAACTTGCCTTATACTAGATACGTAAGAGCGGAAGAAAGATCTTACTTAGTTTCAATTGAAAGAGAGGGCGAGTCAGCTTCTTCTCTTGTAACACCTGATTTAGAGTTAGTGGAATTCTTATGAGATTTAGCTGTGCTTGGAAAGTCAACTATCGGACACAAGTACTGCCGCGCTACTTACTATGTTGCTTGGCCTCTCTTCTTTAGTGCAATACCGGGACTATAGTGAGAACACCCATCTTTGCTGGCACTGTCAATTTATCAACTGAGTGGTGCTGGCAATATCTTTCTGCCCTTAAGTAATTGGTTGCATGGCAGGAACAGTTTACCCGGTGTTAGTAGCGAAACACAAGCAGTGTATTGGCCCAGTTGTGTTTTAGGCCTTGGCGGCCATTAGAACGTATTTCTTACTTGCTTTGCTTTCGGGTTCTCTTTGCCCTACTCAATTCTATCTTATATAAGAGCACATCTGAAACAAGGGGCTTGCACTTACTTATATTACTGTCTACTTGTCTTCTTGTCGGCTTGCCTTGGCTTTTAGTGCATTGCTTCTTTCCCTTGATCGATTGAATCGGGTTGAGGCATTATCTATTGCTAGAGGTATACCTTTCGATAAAAGCATTACCCATTGCTATAGGTAGACACCTTTCGATAGAAGTAAGATAGAGTTGCGGTTCCGAACCTCTGGAGGCAAACTAAAGCTAAATGATACCCCTATTCTATTTACGCTTACTTCTCGTCATGCCTTTGAGCGAATCGAATGATTTTCTCCAAGATCTCCTCATTCTCAGTTAGATGTGGCCACGAGGTGTAGCTGCAGGCTTTTACTTGGGTCTTCCAGTCACAGCACCTGGAGGCAGTAAGTCCGGTTTAGAGAAATACCATCCATGTCTAAATCGGAGATCATTGACTTCTCAAGACGGAAAGAAGAGGGACAAGCCTTACTACGATTGTACGGGTCATCTCATCAGAACGAGCAGTGGCCTTATTCTCTTGACTCGCGGCCAAATCCAGCAAGCGCAGAGCTTTTTGAGTGACAAGAAAGGAAAGCGGAGGAGGTAGTGTGCCAGTGTCTAAAGGCTTTGTGCAGTCAATGAACTATAGTATGTAAGAGAGAAAAGAAGTATTTGTAGCCAGAGTTAAGGTAGGCAATAAAGTCATCAAGAGGGGCCTCTATAAGAAGTTTAGGGTCGGCAAGGGAAGCTGTGCGAGTAAGAAGGAGAGGCCAGGGCATAAAAGAAAGGTGAACTCTTAGACTAATAAGTAGATGAGCAAGTCCTGTGTTCACCCGGTAAGTACTGAGTTGTTCCTAGTAGGGGTCGTGTTTCACTCAAAGCTTACTCATACTTATTACTTCACTGGCAAAACTCCCAATAACAAAAAACTCGTTTCTTTCTTTTTCTTACTTCACTCTACTCTACTACTCCGCACCGGCATATTCCAATCTTTCACTTAGGGCAGCTGACCCACTTATCATATTGATTGCGCCTGTTCCTTTGCCGACCACAACTCTACTCGGTTAGCCAATAACTTATCTTGCCAGACGCTGCAGAACTATCATTTGAAGACCCGCTTGCTGTTGATAACTTGGATTAGGCTCCTGAGAAAGATGCTTATTCTGTTGTCGATGTAGACTTTCCATCTTCTGCTTAAGGGTGTGGGTGTATATTTGTATTCATTCTTAACTAGATTCGATTAGGCTTCAGTTAACTTTACTTCATACACGTCGACGAAAGTGCTAGTGTTGTCGGTGAAGAAAGGATGGTTCAGGTCTTGGCTTGGCGCCCCGAACAAGAATTATTGTTCCCACCCGATCCCTAGAATAGATATTGGTAACCAACCGGCGTGCTCTCTCTTTGACTACCTAGTGCTCGAAACTCATAAGTAAGAATGGAACTCTTTCTAGCGGATTCTCTCTATTCTTACCAGTCAATACAAACATAGGTGGAATAAGGATTAGGATCATCAGCAGAATGCCCAGACTAGAAAACACTGGAGTAGAGACTTGGCCTATTGACTACCCCGGCAGGACAATCCACTCTATCTCCTCTGTAAACTCATACTACAAATACAGATGAACCTTCTAGTAATTCACTACAACTACTATAAGTAACTACAACTACCGGGATGAAACTAAGGAGAAAACTGGGCCAAGCGTATACTAGAGTCGAAAGGGAAGTTGATAAAACCCCGAGAAAAAACATAGCAAATGGATAATATCTCCTCTGATCTTGTATTGCTCCTATACTTATTACTAATGGTTCTGGGTCTTCTGCTTCTCTTGTTCCGTATCTGTGTACATAAGTCTGATATTAGTAGTAGGGCTCCTAGTTTAGGTTGAAAGCCCCCTGATAGTAAGTTGCAGTAGTTGGCTTCTCTGTTTTGGGTATAAGTCCGAGTAGTATTGGTTAGAGCCTTGGAAACAAAATAAGCAATCTAGGACAGGTAAAGTAACTACTAAACGCCAAACAACCACCAGTACTTAAGTTCGGGCAATGATTATTGAGTGAAGTAATAGAGTCAAACAAGTAAGTCTTAGATAAAGTAAGGCAAGCCTGGGACAGAGGAGTAGCAGACTAGAGCTATCAATAAATAATGCTAGTACGGGAAGGGTATAAGGCCTATAGTTGGTTTTAGAAGAATCGAAGTAATAAGTCCAAGAGTAATAGCCAGTACTTATAATTCCAACCAGTACTTATAATTTTGGAGTCAGTAAAGTAAGACTGCTAGTGGAGCTAAAGAAGTGAAGGAAGTAAGGGTTAAGGCCAAAAGCACGGATAGTGAGAATCAATCTACAAAGCAAAGGTCCGGATCCGCAGCTCTAGTTTGGATGTCAGGCATTAGTTCTAGTTTTCAAGAGACGGGATAAAGGCGGAGTTCCGAGCTAAGGTTCTATTGGCAGTGTTTCTACTCTTGTCGTAGAGCGTGGAGGTTCAGTTCAGCATTGCGGGGGTTTCTTGCGTATTAGTTTCCTTTGCGGGGGTTTCTTGCGTATTAGTTTCCTTCTAGTACTTGGGTTTTTTCATTCTAATCAGTATAGGTTGCATTTCTCTGTTCCAGGATGTATTCTACGACTCGGTATCTATATTCTTATTCTTATATTGATAGTATGTATGACTATTCTTCTTATCTTAGATGCACTACATCGTACCATATCTCTTAGCCCTGGACCCACGCTCTCCTGCTCTGGTGTTGATTCCGGGTATGCGCCTACTTCTCCTTTGACTATTGAGCTCAATCCTTTGTATTAGCCCTTTATTCTGACTTGACCCTAGCGGACCTATCCATGCTAAGAAAATATGTTAAGCTCTGGTGCTTACTACTAATATTCTATTACTTTTATGCTTTTACTGCTATTAGTCTACTATTGGATGCCCTAGCCTCTGACTCATACTACTAAGAGTTTGATACCTCCACTCGGAACTAAGGCTTTCGTTACTCACTAAAAGAATGGAATTGGTGCTTATCATACTTTATCTTACATAATATGGATTGTCACTCTACTGTTAACAGGACTTATACTATCAACTAGGAAATCAACTATCAACTCCGGGATCTAAGTCTACCTTTACTGTCTTGCCTCTAAGCCTTTCACTAATGCTTTTGCTTCTAACTACCCTGTCGACCAGAACTTCTAATAAACCGGCCTTACTTGCTTTACTTGCTTTTACCCGGATACTCATTATATAGTGAGTCTGCCCTTACGTGATGAAATTCAAATCTTATATCCCTAACTCTTACTGATAAGAAGAAAGTACATACTACCGGGCATCCACATCTGTATTGACACTGAAACTCCTATCTATACATCAGTACGCCTCTCCTGCCTTTCATTCATTTATTGGTCAAACTTCATCTCATCTCTTGGCCCTTTTTACCTTTGGGTTTCTAATATATCTCTTCGCCACCCACTTGAGAATTTCCCGCCTTGCCCGTTCATATCACTCTTACTATTAGAACTTTCTCTCGTTCTTTGGCTTACGTATCAGACTGACTTCACTTTAGTTATCTTATAATAATGTGCATTCGACTAACGCTAACAACCCTTTTACTTGGAACTGGGCATTCAACCAATAAGTAAGAGACTTCAACTAAGAAGTAAGATACATCGGAGTGGGAGCTCACACTTATCCTTGTACCTGGAATCCCAGCTACTTACTATAACTATAAGAAGAAAAACAACCCCCAAACGGAAATCAACCAAGAAGTATGGGACTTACTCATCTAGGCACATGCCAAGCCTTACGACCTGCACCAGCTTACGGGCATTACTCTGAAGTTGATTCCCTAGGCTAGCGACAAACTTACACACCTGTTCCTTCACTACATTCCCGGTTCGATTCTTTCTATTGGTGGAACTTCTAATAACCGGCCCCTCTTGTTTCGATCTTTTGTTGTGATGTGATGACCGTATCAGTGTCTACAGACTGAAGTGCAATAAGTGAGTATGATTGATAGCTGAGTAGTCCCAGTGCAATAGGTGAGTATGATTGATAGCTGAGTAGTCCCATTAGAATATAATAAGCGTTGTGCCACTTAATTAATTGGTTACGCAGCAGGGGTTTTCTTGTATTGATGTATTTGGATATTATGGCTGTTGAGCTTGGCGGCTAGTTTTATTGTAGTGTAGCGGCAGTGTGTTGAATGAGGTTGGAAGACCGCCGGTTTATAAGTTCTGGATTTGAGTTTGAAGAGCTAACGTTGGGATTGTATAAAGGAGTGGTGGGCTCAACCCCAAACATCGGAATTACAAGAGCAAGTCACAGGCCAATAGTAAGTAAAGCAAGAACGAAGAAAGGGTGGACCGAGAAGTGAGTCTTTGTACAAGTAAAGCGAGTTGTTGTTGCAGAGTGCGTCTATGATATGAGTTACTAGAGCTCGGAATGAGCTGACTATTATATAATTCTATTAATATGGCTGGACGCAATCAATTCTATTCCTTCTTCAATCAATTCTATTCTGTAGAGTCAGCGCAGTCAGGAGTCTTGTTGTTGGGCTTATCCAGTAAGGAGTCTTGTTGCTGGGCTTATCCATTTGATTTGTAACGCTCATTTCTATTCCTTAGAGTTTCCGGGCAGAGGTAAAGAAAGAAACTTGATTATCTCATATGCTTGGTAGATTCAATGAGTGGTTGACTTATCACTGAAAAAGCAACGAACAAGCAACCTCACTGAGTTAGCTCCGTTAGCGCAAACAAGCAACCGTAAACGACTCCGCCTATTGCTCAAAGTATCGTTTAAAGTAGAGTAGCCAGTTGCAAGAGAAGTAAGAAGTATCGTAGGCAGTCTGGTTTTTGAAATCTGGTAAGGAAGTCAAATGGAAAAGATGGCAACATAAGAAATCTTAGTTCAACAAGGAAGCAAAGCTCAACAAAGAAAGGAAAGGAAGCAAAGCTCAAAAAAGAAAGGAATGAAAGCGGTCGAAAAAGGTAGCTGTCGTTAGGCCGGTAGAAAAAGTAGATAAGTTAGTAGGCCAATGTCAATTGAAAGCTCACTAGTTGTTTCCATCTTCTATTTCTATGACTGGAAAGATCAGATGCACAGAAGGAAGGCACATTAATAAGATATAAGTGGGGCATAAGTGGTAGGGCATGTGTAATCTGCATCGACGTTTATGTGGACAGATAAGGCTTTTCTCTTATAATCATCGGACTTGAACTTGATCCCTTTTTTTGTAGAAGGAATGTTACTGGCTGGCTAGCAAGGATAAGGGAGGAATAAACCGCCATCGAATACCTACAACAACTCCGCTTTCAAAGCCCCCTTTTTATCACTGACAGGAACTTAATTCGATCGTATGGACGTCTGAAGGCCTACCTACAAAAGGAATTACAGACAGAATCCAAGGCATTAGAAAGGCATACAAAAAAGGAATAGAGATTAACGTCTTACCTACTCTACAACTACAACTCCCAACGACGGTAATTACCTTAGGGAAAGACTGAAACCCAGTACTTATAATTCCATTCGTTAATAAATGTAAATCTTTCGAAAATAGGGCGGCTGTACTCATCTCTACTTGCCAATTTCTTTGAAAGAGGTCGTCTTGTCTTGCCTTTGTTTAGAATATACCTAAAGGAAAGAGTCCTTCCTTCCTACAACCAAACTAGAAAGAGTCCTTCCTTCCTACAACCAAACTATTAGTCTTTATGTTTATGTATTATATATATCCCATTTTCATTTGATGTAAGGAAACAACTCATTTCGTAAGACTAACTGCTCATTATTAATCTGCACCTTTATACCAGCAGTTGATTATGGTTGCCTGCTGCTCCCCAACCCTTGCCCGAGAATCGAATCTTCTTTTTCACCCTGTTTGTTTCTTTGGCTTCTTATAGACTTAATAAGTATTTTCCTATTCTATTCAAATTCCACCTTCTCCGATCACGCACGGATTGGCAACATCCTCTGGTATTGACATTCTCTTGATTCTCTCGCCCCTTTTGCGTATCAATTCCTTTCAAAGCGGACCTTCCCACCGAACATAATGGATCCCTTGGGTCATCCAATTCCTTCTCAGCTCGTAATAAGTCTTATTCTTTTCATTGAGAAAAGTCGATACTGGTGGATGGCGCCATTCCTTAGAGATAAGTGGCCCGAAAGCAAGATAGGAAGCTGGTTGGAAGATGCCGGTTACGGTGAACCACATTCCATTGAAAAAGGCTAAAGGAAAAAGCCGCTTACTTAGACACGATAAGGCCGGCTAACCTATAGGCGAGGGTAATATACCTAAAAAGAATAGCCCAGCACTTACACACATCTTAGTCTCACTCTAAAACAAAAGCAAATGACGATTCAACGAAAGGAATAGAAGACGACACTAGATATAAAGCCTAGAATGATTCCGGACTGCTTACCGGCTTCAAAGAGAGAATACAAAAGAGAAAACAGGCTAGGCCGATCTAAGGGGTATGAGAACTGGCTTAGAAACTGGCTGGAGAACGGATGTTACTGGACGACTTCTTCTTTTCTACTGTAACACGCATTGAACCAATACTTTTCATATCATGCTATTGCTTGCTTCTTTCTTCCAACCTCAGATTGACTTCTTTGTTAGAGAGAAGGAGTTTATCACTACCTCTTCCTATCCCACCGAGGGTCAGAGCCTATTCTATAACTAAATCGGAAGGAAGGGAAAAATCAATGTAGTCTCCGTAAAAGAAAGCCATCACTAGAAGTTCTGCCCTTAAGTTCAATTGAACACCAACCGGTCTACCAGGAGCAAAGAGCTTGACATAACCTAAAACTAAAACCACCTGGCAAAGACAACTGCAAGAAAAAACAACATCTAGTATATTTCTGTAGAGTTCTGGCTGAAGAAGATGTGTTCGGCCAGAACTTATAATAACTGGCAATAACGGTAGAATTGTTCGATTTCCTAACTAAGGAATACCTCTCGGAAAGCCCACTTCCAAGCGCGATGATAGCCTATACCGACCCGATAGCAGCCTACTTGGATCCTTATCCTTTGAAAATCCAATGTTTCAATTCGGGCGGGAAAGAGGATTACTAAATGGGAAATTTATGAAAAAAGCACGAAAAGCTGGCACAGCGGGCTAGGAAGCTCTTGTCTCTTGACGGAGCCTACCTCGGATACTAAGGAAAAGACTGGCTCACTCCAATAGTCGATGCTACCCCCACCAGCCGTAGGGAAAAAAGAAGAAGCTGCGCGGATGATCCCTACCTATGGACCTAAGCGCTTAAAACCAAGCCTTGTGATTTAAATGAACTGAATTAAAGAAAGTAGTATTAGGGCTGTCATCAGGAACAACAAAAAACAAAGAACCAAATAGGCTCTAGCTAGGCTAAGTTTGAAAGTAGTAGCCACTTTCTATACGGGCTAGAATAGAATCCCTGTAGATAGAAATCCGCTTCCTCAGTAACTAAGCAAAAGCCGAATCATGGCTGTGTAAAAGAAAGAAATAAGCTTTGTATTTCCACTAGCCACTAGAGCAGAATTAGACTTCCAAATCTCACTTTCTATCGGCTGGGTAAAGCCAAGGGGAAGGGGAATGCCATTCTCTTTTGCCGTCCCAACTGGGCTTTCTTTGTTTTGAGTTTGGAGGTGATTGGCAAATAGCAGTAGGATAGTTTGGAAGGTAATTGTTTGATGTTAGCTTGCTAGTAACGGAAACATAACCCAGAGAAGAAGAGGAAGAGTTTCGTTCAGGTCTTTATCTCCTTTCTCCTTTGCTGAGCAACTCGACTATCTTGTATTCGCTGCGTGCTGCTTTGCTTTTGTTGTTACATCAATTTCTCTTTGAGCTTAGATTCAATCTCTAGCCCTTATAGTAAGTCTGGTAGCTTTCCTGTCACGAAGCTCAGTAGAATTTCTTTCATTATCATTTTGCATTTTCCTTTCTAGGGGAATTTATGAGAAAGCATTTGGGTTAGCATTAGTAAGGTGGGTAGTTGGTAAACGAAAGAATCACTAGGCTATGGCTCAACTTGAAGCAAGTCTATACTTTTCCATGGCCCCAGCTGGAGGAAGTAGATATAGAACCCTGTAGTCTTCTTCTTGAAGGGTGAGGGACTTCCGGAAGTGACGGGTGAAGGCACGAACGCTATAACAATGGATAAGGGGATTGCTCCAAACTCAAAAAGGTATTAAAGCTTTGTCAGTGAAAAAAGCAGTGATTCGACGATCAGTAGGTGTACCGCGGTGGTTTCTCTCTTTTTGTCCTCGATGAAGGGAGAAGGTCCAGCTTTACTTATTCCACTTTCTTTAGGAATGAAATAAGCATCTGTTGATGCGAAAGAAAAAGGCTTGAAGCACCTTTATTGCCGCATTGTCAGAAGGGAAGTTAGCCTTTTCCTAAAGCGTAGGCCCGCAGATGCAATTCTGTAATTCTACCTTCCCTTTCTTGCATCTCGGACTCGGAGGGCTTTCTTTTGTCGGCTAGTGTTATCTATTTATTAAGGTGCGAAAACGATTCCTCGCAAACAAACAAAAAAGTATTGATTTGATTTGTATAATCCTTCCTGCGTTTAGGGCTTTTTTTACGTCCTACAACATAATTCGATGCCATCCTCCTCTACTATTATCCCGAAGGAGAGAAAGCCTACTATCTAAAGCTAAGAGAATCCTCTAAACTGGGACTACAAAACTTACAATAAGGGCAGATTATTAATCTGGGCTGTACCGCATGTGGCAATCCAATCCAAATCCATAGAATGCCAGTAAAAACAAACAACACACACCCTATTTGTATTAGCTTAAAAAGGGGGTTGTTTATTCATAATTCAAGCGACCACTACTCTATTTAGAGTTTCAAGTTCCATTGAGCAGTTAAGCGCTTATGGAGTTATGCAGTCCGATACCTTTCCATTATGTTACCTAGCCACCTCATGCGCCAAAGTAGGTTGGTCCATCCTCTCCGACCGGCACTCGTTAAAGCTGTCAGAGTCTAAGCGGAAGGCATAGAGCCAATACTCTCTTTTTTGTCATTTGACATCCCGTACTAAAATAAAAGCATAATAATGATATGCTGGGATTCCAGTTTCATAGATCTTTTCTTTTCCACATCTCTTAGAACAATCTGGTTTTCATTTACAATGCCAAATGGAAGTCAAACTTATTTCTTCCTAAAACTGGTGTGTATAGAGGAAATAGTAGGTAGGAAGGACAGGCTCTATATAGGGGTTTGAAGTCTGAAGGATTCCCATCTGGATAAATACAGTCCATGGATTGGATTCTCCTAGTAGATTTGGACTAGAAAAGGCACCCTAGAGAAAAGCCGGGGGTTGAGAAAAGGGGGAGAGCTAGCCCTTATTAGAATTCGCCTTTACTTACTTTGAGATTTTCTTGTTACAAAAAAGTATGACTCTAAGGCCCGTACTGTGGTACATCGTACCTATGAGTTGAAGAATAAGGCTGTAAGACCTATAGCCAGTAAGGTAAGCCCAAGATCCAGTAATAGTAGACTTACACGGATAGTAGACTTCGGGAGGCAAACTATAGACTGAAAGGAGCAAGCAGGAATCCGTATCAGTAGCTAAAGAACCAAAGTACATAGTGTTAGTTTGAAATCGACGTAGTTGTAGGACTAATTGTTAAGAGCGCCAGGCTATGACAAAGAAGTGGTGGGCTCATGCGGTAGAGTAAGGATCGAAGCAAGGGGATAGCGGTTGAGAGGCATAGGAAAGAAAGACGGAGTAACTAGCTAGGTTCTTCTCACTAGTAGGTTGATTCCCGAGTTTGACTCTTTGTATTAGTCGTTTGGTTCTTACTTTAGAGCAGCTGTCCTGTTGGGTAGTAGTTAATTCCCAGTTAGTTAAGTAAGCTTTAATCATTTGCCTACAGCCATCTAAAGCTGCCTTTGTTTTCCGTAGGATTGTTCTAATAGTTGTAGTTGGCTTAGTGGTAGTTGGCTTCCTACTTTTAGTTCCAGTATAGCCAGTACGAGTTCTATTCCATATTATAAGACATAGTATTAGTTCCGAATTAGGGTCTTATCGGGTAGTGGTGAATTCCCGGCTATGAGAACAGGTATTATAAGCCCAGGTTCCATTATTGTTATCAGTAAGTTCAGTCTATTCCTTCCATTATTGTTATCAGTAAGTTCAGTCTATTCCTGGGTGTCCCACTCCTTCATATAAGTATGCCTTTACACCTAAAACAAGGGGATCCAACCCGGATCGGAGGAATTCAACAAAGGAGTTAGCCTTATACTACTGAACCCAAATCTCACTTTCAAACAGCCATTCCTGCATTAAAGCCTTTAGCTCTTGGTTTAGCTTAAGTCTGTTACTTCGAATTAAGAACCACTAGTTTGGGGAGTTAGGCAAGAATGAAGTAGTAACACACATGGATGAGTTTTTCTTTTGAATCTCTAGTGGGCTTGCTCCGAATTGAATTCTAAAGTCCAAGTATTAGAGTAGTCAGCATAAGAACGAAACACTACCCGCAAAGAAAAAGAAACAAGGAAGTAGGAGCTAAACTATCGATAGTAGGAGTAGGGAACTATTAATGAAGCTAAGAATACTGGCAAACACACCCAATAATGAATAAACCTAGGATTAACAAGAAAACCACGACTTATAGGACTTTCACTCGAAACTAGCAATTGAACTAGGAATAAAAAGCAGAAATACAAGAATACAGAAAACAACCAAGTAGTCTGAATAAAACCATGAATGAAGCCCAAAAACCCCAAAACGATTGCAAGTAATAGTGGTTAATGAGCGGTGGGACTCCATCTTACCTACGGTTGAGCTTGTTGTGTAAGATAATCCTGAAGTTGAAAGATCAGATGGATGCCGAAGCATTTGGTTCCATCCAGGCCAGGAGTGCAAGTAATTAAGTACCTGCCTTTATGTTTAGTTGTGGTTCAAATCCTATAGAGGTTGTTGGGCTGGTGCTATAGCTCTAAATAGAGGTCGGGTAGGGGAATCCCCAGTGCAAAGTGAAGTTTGTTTTATCCTCGGTAAACTTACTAGAAAGGGTAGCTTGGTCCCTCTATTAGATTGAGTGAAGTTCTTCCTTTGAAGAGCCCTAGTTGTTAGTTACTTCTTCTATGATGACCCTCTGGCTCTCCCGCTAATTATTATGTTTCTTATAGAATACCCCTATTGTTAATGATTCTGATTCTCCCGCTGATGACTTGAGAACTGATCCTTATCATATTATTAGTATTCTAGTATAAGTAGGAGTAATGAAACTGGACTACTCTAACAAACTCTCCTTTTAGAACCCCTCGTTGCTTGTTCCGTTGCTAGTAGTGGAGTTGTTTCTCTCACTATAGGACCACTACTTTAAGGGGCTGTCAACAGGTGGTCTTTAGCAGGGTTCCAATCATTTCTATTTTCTTCCTAGTTAACGCTGAGAAAACGTGGAGAAACAGAGCGAGAAAAGCCGGGAAGCAACGCAGAGAGAGATGAAACGAGAAAAGACAACGAACCAAGGAAGGGGGGAACTAAGGGAAACTTAGAGATACGGAGAGAATAGAGCCGAACAGCGGCTAAAAAAACCCCTTTCTTTGTACTAGAAAGGTACGACTCATAAGGGGTGAAAGCGAATAATCATATGGGTCGAAACCAGGTTAGAATAGGGTGCCAGCAGCAACGATGGTATTGTGGTATATAGAAATAGTAAGCTATTGTCCTAGATAGAACTTTGCTGGGAGAAAGCCTTCGAAAGGATGTAAAAATACCAGCTCAGAAGGAGGGAAGATGGCTCATATGAACAATCAATCCTATGGAAGGTAAGCCGAAGAAGTCCAATTTACCTATGGAAGGTAAGCCGAAGAAGTCCAATTTCTTAATGTATTATTAACACTCTCCAGTCCAGAGCGGATGCAACCAAGGAGAGAGCAGCCATCAGCAGAGAAGAAATCGCTAGAAGGATAGCAGAGCTCCTAGTGTGTGCAAGCATCATTGTTGCAAAGGAGGAGCACGCGGAGCGGGGGCATTCTATATTGGTATCCTACTGGAGAAAGGAATGAATTTGTAGTGTATACCTTAACCATCTTCCGTTGCATACCCCCCCAGATTCTGTTTCTTCCGATCTAGTAAAACTATCTATCAGGTGTTCAAGCAGGGTACTCTCAATCCATAGGGCTTTCACAGTTGACTTCAAACTTTGACAATTGATAAACACCAATAACCGGTTGGTAATAACCTTGACTTTCCTCTTCCACTTTCATCGGTTTATCGACCAGGTGTTCTTGTTTCGGGTGCTTTATTTGAATCCTGAGTTTCATCTTATTGTGTTAGGGATTCCTATGCCTATGTCCTGTGAGTAGAGTAGAGGGTTTGTAAGGCAGAATAGAGCCTTATGTCATTGGTTAAGAGCCAGCAGTAAGGTTACCAAATCACATTCATTATAGGCGAGATAACAATGAAAAGTACACCGCTGGAGGAAAACTGGAATGGATTCTGCCCTTCTTTAGGGTTCCCTCGCAAACCCACCCGCCAAGCTTAGTATCATGTTGCGCGGAGAAAGTCTGGGGAGCAATTACTAGAGAACCTGTGTCCTTATCTAACTATGGCTATTATCCACGAGACTCAAATCTCGCTGCGGACTGTTTTCCTGGCACTGCTGCAACTGACTTAAATACTTCCTTCAAATTCCACTAAGAATGAAACGAAACTTGTTGGAACTAAATTCACTATATAGTAAAAGTAAGTAAACCTCGGATCAATCTGCTGCATTTTAGTAACAAAGGAATTGGTCACTCCGGCATAAGGAGAAGAAATCGGAGTACATTCTGTCCGCTTGCACTTACTTATATTACTGTCTGCGGCTACGTTACTTTTATACTTCTCTGCTTTTCTGGCTTAACCGAGTCGGTAGATAGAGGTGAGTCCAGAGTGAACCTGTGTTCTTCCTTAACCAAGTAGTGGAGTGGTCAAGTTTCATCTGTGTTTGCAACTCTGGAAGAAGAGGTGAAGTCGCTAGCTGCTCTAGGTGGTATTGTAGACGAGACAGAGATTTGGATAGTTTTGATACTTAGTGTGTAGAGCGTGTGTATAGCTTAAAGATAAGTAGTTTTGCACTTTTTGGAATGTTTTATTGATTTCATTTCACCACCCACCAAGTCACTGTTAATGTGATGCATGCGGCAGTGAGTGAGCTTGAAGAGAGATTTTCAAATAAGTGCTTTCCTACCAAGCTATTACTAAATTCAGTATTGATCTTATTATATCATAATATTCTAGGAGAACGGATGAAACAGCTTCGGCTTGATCTGATTTATATGAGTCTGACCTAACAGCTTCCCTTCCCAACCCACTACTACTCCTACTAAGAATGAAACTAAAGCAGAGGGCCAAGCAACAACTCATGTTGCGCGGAGGAGCTCTCACCAGGACAGGTTATCTCTAGTCTAGGTTACATCCCGAGTAGCAATCAGACTACAAAATACAGATGAAACAGTGAATGAAACTCCCTTACTTTATGCGCACCACCGATGTCTTGATCCGATCCTTCCTCGGGGCAATTGCCAGGTTTCTCTTTTTATAGCACTAGAGCAAGAACAAGTAGTGGTCCAGACTTATATACAGGCGAGACCCATCCCCTTTCCTTGCAAAGAATTCTCTTGGGGGTGCTCCTACTACTTTCATTCTTACAAGTTTCATTCCACCATTAACTTAAGGGCAGATTATTAATCTGGACTATTGGTCTTCAACTCTCACTCGAACAACAGTCAGGATCTCTCTCTTAAACATAAACAGGAAGGTGCTGAAAGCCTCTACAAATACACTAACTCCATGGAAACCCTTTCTTTCCTCAAACTCCAGCGAGAAGAGACCTCGGAACTACAGTAGTTCATAAGAATGCAACAAGCACTAATCGGAATGAAACTCAAGCAGAGGGCCAAGCAACTGAGCCTCATTCTTTTAATAGGAGCCCGCTGGGCCTCCATAATAAGTCTAGCAAGGTAGAATCTGTAACCAAGGAATGTAGAGGTACGCAACGCAAGGGAAACAATAGCCAGTGGGTAAGAAAGGACTGGAAGCGCCAAGCAACTACGATAGGCCAAGGCACGGGCCAAGTCACTACTTTTTAGACTTTCACTCAGAACCAAGAGTTGTAGGCTTTCAGCACCTTATTGGTAATATGAGTTGAATTCTGGAATTCCTACTTCTGAGGGTGTCTCGTAATTCCTACTTCTGAAGGTGTCTCTTAGTCTTCTACTTACTGGTTGAATTCTTACTTGAGAACAGGAACTTTACTACTACTTGAGAACCAGAACAGGACCACTACCCTGACTTTAGAACCAGAAAAGTACTACCGGGATTAAGACTAGGAGT
Organism: Musa itinerans; assembly: GCA_001649415.1. Lineage (NCBI taxonomy): Eukaryota > Viridiplantae > Streptophyta > Magnoliopsida > Zingiberales > Musaceae > Musa > Musa itinerans. The sequence continues at coordinate 7,637 of LVTN01000074.1, read as the reverse complement.
CACAGCTAAATCCAGAAATATTAAGTAGAGGCCGAACTCAACTCTTAACTTCCCGCTTCATCGCCAACAAACTTACTAGAAGGGCAGATTATTAATCTGGCTCATCTATCTCGACTCGGGAGCACATCTTATGGAATCCAGTAAAGACATATCGTTCTAATGATTGGCTGTCCCCTCGCCTACCTACTTAACTGCATCCCTACTTTATCACTGCCTCGCTTCCTTTACACGCCTAAGCTTGTTTCAGATGTAAGAGGATATAAAGATTCTCGGAGAAAATGCACTATTTCATAACGCCAAGACACTACTTACTAACCCTTACTTATTAAAGCTGCTTTAGGTTAACTAACCAATCCTCTCTCACTCTCAACTCTCTTCTTTAGAAAGAAACCACTAGTTTGCCCCCATCCCTCTGATCTTGTATTGTTCCTAGACCTAAGTCGACTGTTTTCTACCTTACTGTCATCAGAATATTGTTACTAACCACATGTCTTATTTCTTATTGGCATTCCATTCTTATTTCTTATTGGCAACTTACTAGAAGTGCCTCTCCTTCTGCCCTATTATTAAGTGCAGCCTCTAGCTCTAGATACGATGAAACTCTGGATTCACAGAGCAATGTATTGTTTCTTTGGGTGCTTCCTAAACTGGAGTGAGAAAGTAAGGTGTTGACCGATGACCCATCTTCTGTAAATGAGTCACAGTCAAATCAGTCATAGCTAAGGGAAAGTCTTAGTAGCTTGTTTGGTGCACCTTCTCCTTTATGCTTTATCCCGTGCCTGTTTCATCCATTGTTTAGTCTGGCATAGTGGTCTGGTCTAGTTGCATCAGTAGTGCAATCAATAGAAAACTCCAGACACTCCTCTCTCATCGTAAACTAAGATCGAATTCAAATAAGGGCCTAGCTGAAAAGCCTGTAAACTAGACTTACTAGAAGGGCCCGATTGCACCTGCTCTTGCCCTTAAGTCAATTGCAGTAAGTACGGAGTTTTGCCTAGTTGATTAGTTGAAGTTTCCCCTGCCCCGGCGTGCTCTTGCCTTACTTTACTGTCCCTAGTGATCCTTTCTTAAAGAATTGAGTTTTCGACTTTCTTAAAGAATTGAGTTTTCGACTTTCTTATATAAGAATGGACTTTCTACCTTTGCTTGTAGAGCTAGACTTGAGACAGCTTTCTTCTCCCTATCTAATTACCGGCTTCACTTAAATCAATCTCGGTAGACGAAAGCACTTGTTATATGCTTTCCTCGTAGCAAATAGAGAATCTCTGATTGCCAGAATTCTTACTTGCAATACTAATGAGAAAGTCATGGAAGGGAGTTTCTTTTCTTAGAGTTTACAGTGAAAGTGCTCCGATCAATCCTCTTCTCCTGACCGTAGTAAACAAATCAAGAAGAAAATCTGAAAGAAAGTAGGAGCCATCGCAGGCAGCTGGAGCTGCCCTCGCAACAAAGCCAGACTCGCCCCTCTCGCTAACTAAAGGAATGGAATCTATCTCTGAAAAATAGAGCATATATATCATTGGAATTGCCCCAAACTCTATCTTACTTGCCTGGACACTCGTAAACTGCTCCTGCCGCCTTGAATACTTGACTTGGTAACAGCTCATTAAAGCATATTCACTTCCCTTCCCGCAGACCTATGACTTGAGCCTGTTCCTTCATACGCACTAAGTGTGAATAAAGAATAGGGAGTGGCCAAGCAGACAGGAAGTAGACAAAGGTAATAATGGAGTTTTTGACTATAGTGTATAGGATGAGGCTGCCAATGACATATGATTCTATTAAAGCAAGGGCCAGGTAAGAAAGAGACAGCCAACTCTTAGTCCTTAAGAATTGAGCTCAGTTCCGGGTCAACTAGGAAAAGATCTAAGCACTAAGGTTCAGGCGTGGGAAGTCAATCAAGAGGAGCCAGATCATCCAACTCGGGTATTGTATTTAATATAACTCCTCACTCCGGACTCAGTATTTAATATAACAACTAACTGTAGTTGCGGCGTTGTAAGATATATTAGTTGACGATGAGAGAGGAGTTTCATACGAGTATGCGAGGGAATGTTTTAGTATGCGAGGGAAGTTCCAAGAATAAGCAGTGTCAGCAGTTCGGTATCTCGATGTTGGCTAAAGTAGGGGTAGAAAGCCCGGGTGAAGGACAGATTCCAGTTCCATTCCAGTTGCGTGTACTCTTTCTGCACCGGATTCCGTTTATTAATTACCTGCTCTAGTTTCATCTCCAGTGCTTGAACTTCCTATTGTCTCCCTTGATGCCGGGGAAACTGCTTCCTTGTATAAGTAAGCCGAATCGACTCGGCCAGTTCTTTACCTTGATGGTTTCCTTGCATACCAAAAGACTTAGTAGTTGCATAGATCTAGTAAGATAAGGTATATCTATAGGATTACTCAGCATCCCTATAGTTGCTAGTAGGAATGTAGCTAGTGAGTTTCATTCTTGTTAGCACTTGTTTAAGTCTTAGTAGCAACTGGTTGAAGGCTTCGTTTCACTAGGTTCCTTCTGAGTTATAAGGTAGCTATCGGGGCTGTGGTAAGTGAGTTATAGTATTGGATTTACTAGCTCCACATTCTTTCACTCTGGAGTTTCCTTCTGTCACTGCTGAGTTTTCTTCTTACTTGATAGGTTTAGTTCGGGTCTGCAAGGTAAGCTATTCCTGGCTGTAAACCTGGCTGTAAACCCGGTTATTATAAGTTCTGGTACTTGTAGAAGACTCAACTAGGGATGAAACAAGAACAAGAGCTGGACTACATGACACTCGGGATGAAACCACTAGATGATTTCCTCAACTCGTATACTCGGTGCTTGAAGGCTTCGGATTATAATAAGGGAACTTAGAATAAGGGGCTGAGTCTACCCGCGGCATTCTCACTTTCCCCTGAATAGCCCGGTAGTCCTGTAAGCTCACTGCAGGCTCTGCTCTAACAGCTGACCTTTGAATCTACTACTACTACAGGAACTAAAGGATATGGCTCTGCTCTAGTATATGCTTGTTTACTTGGCTGTTTTGTTACCGTAAGGGAAATAAGGCAAGGCAATTCGAGTCACCAACACGGATCAAAGTAGCTAAGGCTTCGGCAGTTGATCATTTCATTCTTCAATTCCACTATTCATTCGATTCATTAACTTAACTCCTGACGCGCTTTTAGCTCGCTGACGCCAATTAATTAAGGGCAAAGGTAATTAAGTAAGAGCAGATCAATTGAACTGTCACACAACACTGCGCAACTAAACTCTTTGAACACTAAGCCTACGGATATCCGAACTCTCCTTGATGAACCACTTGCTGCTGCAACTTCTAATAATTCCTTGATCTTGATCTTGATACAGCAACTGATCTAGCTCCATCTTCAGCTTTCACCTATGATTCAAGAGCGACCGGTTATTATAAGTTCTGGCGCACCGCCTAAATAATAAGTTGTAAACTAGAAACCTACAGCGGAACCTCTCTCACCCGCCTATCTATATCTAATAGGAATGCACCATAACCTAGAAACTCCCTTAGCACAGAGGATGTAAGACAGTTGCTCCACCCTACCATCGGAAGAAACAGATTCATTAGCCAGTAGAATAGAAAGAAGTCACACTGGAAAAGGGGCCTCTATAATAAGTCTCGTAGGCAAGCTAGTAGTTTATTGGCGGGTGGTTTACTTACTTTAGTATAGTTTACTTTCCTCGCAACAAAGCCTGCACTTAATTCTTTTCTGCCTTTAACCCGCTCCTCAGCATGAGAACGGAGATTGCAGTTTACCTTACTTGCGCTTGAAACACCAGTACTTGATTCTGCAAATTAATGTAAAGGCCCCGCTTGAACTTACTTGCTTGGCTAGTGGAATGATTTGTTTCAAGGGAAGTTTACGATGCAAGCGGATTCCACTTAGTCTATAACGGGTGGGCTTGTTTGAAGCAATGAAGGTAATGTCGGTTGGTTCCAAAGATACCGGTGCTTTTGTTAAGCTATGAGTCAAACCTAATTGGATCAATTCCTTTCCAGCTCCTGGGTGTTAGCGACTTGGACTACTTAGCGCTTCACTTGTCTTATTCTGCCCTAAACAATACTTGAAGTTCAGACCCGCTTGACGATGACACAAGAACACCTTCTTCTCGGCTTAAATACTGAAACTAGCTGCTGACTTACTGTAACCTTAACCTTTCATGGCTGCCCTCTTACTTTCATCTTAACCTTTCAACCGTACTCCAACCGCAACCACCATTAACTTCAGGGCATAACCCGAAAACAGGACTTGAAGTAGACTCTTACTAATTGTATAAATAAGGCTCCTAACGCGCGGATGTCCTTTCGAAAGTAGGAATGAAATCAGTGTCAAGTGCTTGTTAATAAGGCTTAAGCTCTTTGTTGTGGAGATAGGAAAGGATCAAGTGCTTGTTAATAAGGCTTAAGCTCTTAGTCTTGTCTCTTTGGGTGCGAAGCAAGTCAAGGAGAGAATAAGAATCAACAGAGTCAGCAGCTCCCAACGAAGAAAGCACTTATGTCGCCGAGCAACAGTCTTTAAGAGACTCAGGAGAAAAGAGAATAGACAACTTGATTGAGAAAACTGAAACAGCATTTCCTAGGAAGTAACTACAACCTGTGTTTTCACCTAGAAATAAGAGGAATGTTACAGAGTTCTTTCTATAGGCGAGGCGATAAAGATTCAATTGTATTTGTTGACTCGGCTAAAGGGGAGGAAAGTGCAAGTGATCTTAGCGCTACAGATGGAAAAGGACAGAAACTTCTAGTAGTGGTGCCAGTTCCAGTTTACAGTATAGAATTGCCTGGTACTGGGTATAGTATAGAATTGCCTGTTCTTGTTTCACAATAGAAGTAGATAACTATAGAATCAGCAGTTTCAAGATCATAAGCAGTGTGGATCGCTCGTCCTAGCTATCAGGAGTTAGGGTTGCTCAATGATATGTAGTGTGCCTCATTTCAATAGATAACAGACTCCCTTCCCTACGCATGGGCATAGAGATTCTCTGTCTTCGTTCGTAGTAGGTATAGTTTACCGAGTTTAATGTAGTACTGCTCAAGTGATTGTGGAATCCCGAGTGGAGTCTAGGTTCCTTCGAGAAAGAGTTCAAAGATACTAGCATAAGTGAAATAAATCAATCAATCCATCAAGTAGAGCAAGAGTCGAGCAACTACGAGGGGTGAGTTCACAGAGACAGTTCGCAAACACAGGTAAGTAAGTAGGTAAACGGGTAAAGAATAAGTCAAGGGTGAAATAGAAATATAAGAATTTGTAGACGCAGAGCAGGAACAGGTCATTCTACACTCCCCGCTTCCAATGACACTTGCACAGAAGGAACAAACTACTTCTATCACTTTACAGGTGCATCCAAATCCATTGTTGCACCCCCCAGCTCCATCTTTTGCTGATGATCTTGTTCCTGGACCTGGCAATACAGTTCGAATAGACCAAACCCTAGCTCATTCTTCTTTCTTAATATAATAGGAATAAGGATCAGCCAACCTTGACTATCAGGGGCTCACCCCTTTTTCGTTTTCCCGTGTTTTTTAATGCAAAGCCTTTTTAGCTACTGTCGGGGGGTAAATTCCATGATCCTTTTTCATTTCCCCGGGAAAAAACATAGCAAAGATAAGATTTCCCCAACTCGTATATCCTTACCATAAAGTATGCCTTTCACTCCTCTAAGTAAACAATCTATTCCACAAACAATCTATTTCACCCTGCTAGCAACAATACCTAGGAAATCCAGTTCTGTTCTTGTTTCATCCCGAATGGAATCAACAAACATAGCAGCCCTGTGGTGCCAGTTTCATCCAAACAAGCAGACCCGTAAGAGAAAGAATTCTGGATGTTCAGAGGTGTTTGTTACTACAGAGCAATAACTTGATTTGTTTACTACGTGTAATCCCCTTAAAGTAGTGGTCAATGATGTTTCTGTAGTGGTCAATGATGTTTCTGTTAAAGAAGATACTTGCTTGTAAGTGGGAAGGAAAGACAGTAAAGAGGGGTTTGGTGCTAGTTTCATCAGTATTTTAGTAGGGGAGTGGTAAAGTTACTCACTTTGTATACTGGTAGGTAGGGTTAAGAAAGGAATCTGATATTTATTATTTATAAAGAAAAAGAAATCCAGTCAAAGTAGAGGCGGGACAGAAAGAAATAAAGAAATCAATCAATAAAGAAATCAATCAATCCACCAAGCCACTTTTCGAGGGGCGCGGTAGCGCTGTTCCTAAGATCGAAATCAATCAATCAATCCAGTGGAGAGAGGGTTGGTTGGTCTATCTTGCTTTAGTTGCTAGGCGTGTAGGGGCGGAGAATCTCTTAATGCGGATATTGTAGTTAAGGCAGTAGAAAGTGGGTCTGCTCCTGCTAGTAGTGAGCGAGGGAAGTTAACTCTATTCTACTCAGATAAGTAAACTCAATTCTTAAAGGAAGGAATGCTAGGAATGAATTGTAGCCTGAGGAGAAGTAGAGGAGCCCAATTAAGCAAGTAAGAATTCTAGTATTAGTTGACTCCGGTGTATGAGCCATAACTTTCTTAGTTTCCAGAGGTAGATTAGAGCCTAGTTCCAGTTCATGCTGTTCTTGTTAAATACTGAGTTTCATGTAGTACTGCTCAAGTTCTTGTTAAATCCTGAGTTTCATCTATTTTAGTTGCCCGAGAAGAATGGGGATTTGGAAGCGGGAAGGAGAGAATTGTTGACAGTTACCCGAGTCTGTGTGGGTGCTTCTAAGGAGCCCTTAAGTTAATGGCAAAGAAAAGTAAGTTTATAAATGACCTGCTCGGCAACTAAGCGCCCAGTACTTATAATTCTAGTGCCACTTCTATATTTGCTCCTTCATTAAGTGAAGTATCGATAAGAAGCTTTCTCAAGTAAATCCGCAGTTCGAGTTAAGTCGACAAGAGTCTCTTGGGGGGCGAGTGGAATCTCTAGTTTAGTCTTCAAGTCTTGTTTCGGGCAGTCTTGTTTCGGGTGTTGGTGCAGCCCCAGTTTCATCTGTGTTTGCTACTCTGGAAGCAGTTAGAGCAGAGTCTTTCTAAGTACGCAAGTGGGTATCATAAGAAGGGTAGTCTAGAGGACCATAAGTAGACTCATCGACAACTATAGCAGCAGCAGCAGTGGATTCCAAGTATTCTATCTTCGACTATTTGTTTTAATGCGCGTAGATTAGAGGTAGTCATAGGTAGATTAGCCTAATGTTGCTTACGTAGCTTAGGGTATAGTAAACATCCTCCTTCCTAGCTTACAACTAAAGATACATTCCTGCACCACCAACACCAGACTTTATATCAGTAAGGAAAGTAATAATTCCACAAGTAAGTAAACCACCTATACGAAGTGAACCACCCTACCACTACCCCATAAAGTAAGTAAACGAGCCGCTAAGTCACTGTTAACCAAGCAACGAGCCAAGCTACTGCTAATGTAGCGCGGAGGAGCTGGGGGGCGAGGGAACCCTAAAGAAGGGAACCAGCAAGGAAAGCAGGAAGTACAGAATTGTTTCCATAAGTAGTGCTACTGCTTAAGATCTTAGTTCCAGAAGAAGCTTTTCACTTTTATGAGATTCTTTCTTGATATTCTATTCTTTCTTCTTTAGAAAATGATTAAACAAGGGGTCGAGAGAAGCACTTTACTAGCACTATCAGGGTTTGCAAG